>OY744542.1:68423279-68448279 GCA_963556195.1 Sepiola atlantica | reverse complement strand
CATGAGTGTATATTTGTGGATATTAATTTATTAGAAGCTTTAAACCAAATTAATTATGTAAATTTGAAAAACGCGTGATGTTTGGGAAAGTTTTGGAATGGGTATATATAGGAGCTGATATGTAGATATAAAAAGAGAGTGATCAAAACTAATAATATAGTTTAGTACAATTAATAGAAGTAATAGTATAGTTTTGTGCTTCAGACAGATACCAAATCTCAATTAGTAATAGAAGTACAATAGTACAATTAATAGAAGTAATAATATAGTTTCAGCTTCAGACAGACAGATACCAAATCTCCATTAGTAATAGATTTGTACTCACTAAGTCACACAAGTAATTGTCAGTGATTTTTCACTGATAATAACCGGTGGTGTTCAATTATTATTTCATTATATGGCTTTGAGTTGAGAGGACTTTGTTCGGGTTTCAAACCATAACTGACCCTTGTGTCTGAATCATATTTTTACATTAGAAAGAGAAATGGGTCCGACAAATGTCTGTGGTTCTGCTTGGTTGAGTGAAATCACATGTTAAGATGAAGACTCGACTCGAAACCACGTAACTACCATCACCACCACCACCACCACCGAGGTTAGGGTTAGGGTTAGGGGTTAGGGTTAGGGTTTAAGGTTAGGGTTAGGGGTTAGGGTTAGAGAACTAAGGGGTATAGTTTAAGGCAATACCATGACCAATTTAGCGAATTCCAGAAAAAATGGTGCCAATTTTGTTTGGGTTAGGGTTAGGGTTAGGGTTAGGATTAGGGTTTAGGGTTAGGGTTAGGGTTTAGGGTTAGGGTTAGGGTTTAGGGTTAAGGTTAGGGTTAGGGTTTAGGTTTAGGGGTTAGGGGTTAGGGGTTAGGGTTAGGGTTAGGCTTAGGGAACTAAGGGTTAGGGTTAGGGTTAGGGTTAGGGTTAGGGTTAGGGTTTAGTGTTAGGCTTAGGGAACTAAGGTTTAGGGTAAGGGTTAGGGTAAGGGTTAGGGTTAGGGTTAGGGTTAGGGTTTAGGGTTACGGTTAGGGTTTAGGTTTAGGTTTAGAGGTTAGGGTTAGGGGTTAGGGTTAGGCTTAGGGAACTACGGGTTAGGGTTAGGGTTAGGGGTTAAGGTTAGGTTTAGGGTTAGGGTTTAGTGTTAGGCTTAGGGAACTAAGGTTTAGGGTAAGGGTTAGGGTTAGGGTTAGGGTTAGGGTTAGGGTTTAGTGTTAGGCTTAGGGAACTAAGGTTTAGGGTAAGGGTTAGGGTAAGGGTTAGGGTTAGGGTTAGGGTTAGGGTTAGGGTTAGGGTTAGGGTTTAGGGTTAAGGTTAGGGTTAGGGTTTATGTTTAGGTTTAGGGGTTAGGGGTTAGGGGTTAGGGTTAGGCTTAGGGAACTAAGGGTTAGGGTTAGGGTTAGGGTTAGGGTTAGGGTTAGGGTTAGGGTTAGGGGTTAGGGTTAGGTTTAGGGTTAGGGTTTAGTGTTAGGCTTAGGGAACTAAGGTTTAGGGTAAGGGTTAGGGTTAGGGTTAGGGGTTAGGGTTAGAGTTAGGGTTTAGTGTTAGGCTTAGGGAACTAAGGGTTATAGTTTAAGTTTCGTTTGGGTATCATCTCATTTAAATTTTTTATTGCGTTTGTATCTAATTTACTTTAGTTTGCTACATTAAAATGTTTTTGTTTTTTTTTTACTTCTGTTCACCCCAAACAAGGGAGCATATGAGCAAATTTGCCACTGAAGTATAAGGGGCTACTGTGATAGGAGCCAGATTTATAGAAGACATCCTAAGTGAGGAGTTTTGTAACAAGACATTTTTTCAAGTTACATTACATTTTCTGCATGTTGGTACAGTCAGGGAAACAGGGGGGCGGGAGGGAATTCCAAAGCCAAGCAGAAGCTATTAGAGTATAAAGTTTTCCAGAATCTACAGACCTCTCTACAGCGAAAGGGGTGGGATTTTGCTACAAGTCGTGTTGCTAGGTGGTATTTATGCTCAATGGGTTCAGGTGCAGTAAGTTCATTCACTCCAATTCGACGGAGGTAAAACAGTTCATCAGATGCACCAGTTGAAAATAGTCGTCCGTTGTCAAGAGATTCAATTAAAGGTCAAGTGTGTACGGAAAATTAAAACTTCTATTCCACTTACATTTTTTGATTGGAATTGCCACATAATTTCATTAAACTGCTCCACCAGAATAAAAAAAAAGTTCGTTGCTACAGTTGGCGGATGGAGTTTTATTTGTGATTCAGAGCAAGCATTTTAGTTCTCCGTCCCTGTACGAAATTATCAACTTTATGGAGAAAACAATGGAAAAATGGAGACTAGAATTGATCTCTAAAAGTTCGGTCATAATCGAAATTTGGGCGGAATTTCAACTTCCGATTTTACCAAATTTAATGTACGGATCTGATGTTCTTTGATAAAAGTAACCAGCATGCAAAGTTTCAGTCTTATCAGATAGATAGTTTTTGGCATAACTTCCAGAATACTTTGTACAATATGGAAGAGTACGGAACCAGATAAGACTTTGGCACATCCTTACTTTGCCAGGTGAAGGGGTGCAATCTCATGACTCACTTGTGTTTTTTTGTTTTTAGTTATGCAAGAAGATTTTTTTAACAGATGTGTCACAGTTTATGAATTTTCAAATGAAATCAACGTGTAACAAATGCTGGTATTAGTTGTGACCCAACGGGTCACGAGTGGCGTAGTAAAATACAAAATTGATAACTTGTGCTTAGTATTGGGTGACTTTCTTATTCAAAATTAACTTTTAAGACATTAATCTGTCGATCCGAATTAATTTCATGTTCTAGATAGATAGAAACAGATAGATAGATAGATAGATAGATAGATAGATAGATAGATAGATAGATTGAGATAGATAGATAGATAGATTGAGATAGATAGATAGATAGATAAGATAGATATATACAAGATAGATAGATAGATAGATAGATAGATAGATAAGATAGATAGATAGATAGATAGATAGATAGATAGATAGATAGATAGATAGATAAGATAGATAGATAGATAGATAGATAGATAAGATAGATAGATATAAGATAGATATATATAAGATAGATAGATAGATAGATAGATAGATAGATATAAAAGATAGATAGATAGATAAATAGATAGATAGATAAATAGATAGATATATAAGATAGATAGATAGATAGATAAGATAGATAGATAGATAGATAGATAGATAGATATATAGATAGATAGATAGATAGATAGATAGATAGATAGATAGATAAATAGATAAGATAGATATATATAAGATAGATAGATAGATAAAATAGATAGATAGATAGATAGATAAGATAGATAGATAGATAGATAGATAGATAGATAGATAGATAGATAAGATAGATAGATATAAGATAGATAGATAGATAGATAGATAAGATAGATAGATAGATAGATAGATATATAAGATATATATATATAAGATAGATAGATAGATAGATAAGATAGATATATATTAGATAGATAGATAGATAGATAGATAAGATAGATAGATAGATAGATAGATAGATAGATAGATAGATAGATAGATAGATAGATAAGATAGATAGATAGATAGATAGATAGATAGATAAGATAGATAGATAGATAGATAGATAGATAGATAGATAGATAGATAGATAGATAGATATAAATTAACTCACTTGGAATAAAATTATCGAACAGAAAATAATTTCTTTCTTGAATTAAAGGTTAAAGACAAAAGTCAAGTATTATAGTTGTGTTGTGTTTCTAAACCAAATGATCAAAAAAAATTTCTCACATGCCTTTATTCTAAGACAAAGCAATTTTTTTTTCATTTCACTCACAAAAATATGTTCCGGTTGATATTCTGCTGGTTCCAACATTCGGATGGGCATTTTGAATTCTTGGACGGTAGGTTCATGTAATCTTACGCTAGTTCCCCTTGGTTCCATGTCCTTCACGGAGTGACTGATGTCACTGAGCATCATTTGTTCTGGAGTATTTGATTTTACCAAATTCTATAAAATAAAAATAACTTGCAGTAGAAAAACAGAACAAGAATTCCTGTATTCAACTTGATGACTGACAAAACATATATTCAAAATGAGACGAAACAAAAATATATTCAAACTGACAGATTACAAAAAATATATTCAAGCTGTTAGATGACAAAAAATGCATTCAAATTGACAGATGATAAAAAATGGTATGGAAAATGACAGATGACAAAACATGTATTCAAAATGTTAGATGACAAAAAAGGCATTGATTGAAAATGACAGATTAAAAAATGGTATTCAAAATAATAGATTAAAAAATGGTATTAAAACGTGATGACAAAAACGTATTTAAAATGAGAGATGGCAAAAATGTATTCAATATAACAGGTGAAAGAAAAATGCATTAAAAATGACAGATGATGAAAAATGCATTTAAAATGACAGATGACAAAAATGCATTCAAAATGGCAGATGATAAAACATATATTCACAATCACAGATGATAAAAAATGCATTCAAAATGACAGAGGATGAAAATATATGCAAAATGACAGATGATAAAACAGGCATTCAAAATAACAGATGATAAAAAATGCATTAAAAAAAACAGATGATAATAATGCATTTAAAATGACAGATGATAAAAAATGCATTTAAAATGACAGATAGCAAAAATTTATTCAAAATGACAGATGATAAAAAATGCATTCAAAATGACAGATGACAAAAATATATGCAAAATGGCAGATGATAAAACATGCTTGCAAAATGACAGATGATAAATAATGAATTTAAAATGACAGATGATAAAAATACATTTAAAATGACAGATGATAAAAAATGCATTTAAAATGACAGATGACAAAAGTGTATTCGAAATGACAGATGATAAAAATGTATTCAAAATGACAGATGATAAAAATGAATTTAAAATCACAGATGATGAAAAGTGCATTTAAAATGACAGATGATAAAAAATGCATTCAAAATGACAGATGATAAAAATGCATTAAAAATGACAGATGATAAAAAATGCATTTAAAATGAAAGATGATAAAAAATGCATTCGAAACAACAGATGATAAAAAATGCATTTAAAATCAAAGATGATAAAAATGCATTCAAAACAACATGATAAAAAATGCATTTAAAATGAAAGATGATAAAAAAAAATGCATTAAAAATGACAGATGACAAAAATGTATTCAAATGACAGATGACAAAAGATGTATAAAAAACGACAGATAAAAAACTGCATTAAAAATGACAGATTACAAAAATGCATTCAAAATGACAGATGACAAAATGTATAAAAAACGACAGATAAAAAACTGCATTAAAAATGACAGATTACAACAATGTATGCAAAATGACAGATGATAAAAATGCATTCAAAATGACAAATGATAAAAAATGCATTTATGTATCATTTGTCATTTTGCATACATTGTTGTAATCTGTTATTTTTAATGCAGTTGTTTTATCTGTCGTTTTGTATACATTTTCATAATGTCATTTTATATACATTTACTCAATCGAAAAATAAAAAAATACTGCTAGAAACACATCCAATAAATGTCACCAACTGTGCGAAAATGTAATGTTCTACCAGTATTTTGTTTAATTTTCGAGTTTTGAGCAATTTTCAAGGCTCTCCGAGCAGGGTTACTGGGTAAACATTTTTCTTTTCGTTCTAACTTAACAGACTCGACACTCGGTTTATTTTAAACAAGAAAACGCTTTAAAATAAGATAAAAGACAAATACACTTATCCATGTAGGTAAAAGATTAACTTATCTTGCCTTTGGTAACATTTATTTGTTGCATATTTGTTTGTTTTTTAAACTCTTTTTTTTGTTGTTGTTTTGTTGGCCCATAACGGCACATGGAACCACTTCTTTTATCTTTTTAAAATATTCCAATATTTTGAGCATCGCCGGAAAGAGATACCAGCAGTTCTATTTATCTTCCTCCCACAAAGTAAGATGTGACACAAGGTCGGGAAAGTGGGAAAGAACCAGTGCTCGAGAATTTGAGCATTCTGGCTGTTTAAAAATTGGCTGGGCAGTCCCGTCGGAATTCCCCGGTAGGAGCGCCTCAGGCAGTAAGCAATAAACTTACTCCTCCCCAAAGAGGGGAGGCAAAGCCTGGGAGGGTAGACCTCCTAGAACTGCACAGGACCGATTACCACCAATAGACCGGCGTAAATCCTGACTCAAAGGCCTGGACGATATCGGTTTATTAGGCGGGGTAAACACCCCTGGGTGAATCCATGGGAGATATCAGCAATATTCTCGTTTGCATTTTCACGTTTGCCTTTTTTATTTTCACGTACTTTGTTTGCCTTTTTTAGCACGCGTGAGTCTTTATTTCTCCTCACTCTCAAATAGGCTCCTATACATGTAATATCTATGTTTTCTTCGCATTATTTCGTTCCTCGAATATCCTCACCGAAACTAGAGGAATCGATGATAAACTTGAGAGGCGAACGTCAGAAAGGCTTTGATGAAATGACACAGCGCGTACGTAATCGGCCAAAACGAGGGGAACTCAAGCGCGAGATTCTCGTTTGTCAGCCGAGACTGAGGAGGCATATAAAAAAATATATGTGGTTTTTTTTTTGTGGTTTTTTTTTTGCTTGGTTGAAGGGCAGTTTCGTCCCTGGGAGTGGTGCAGATGTGGTTTGGAAAGATAAAGAAAAAGAGAAGGGAAAAGGAAAGAGAAAGATACAGAAAAAGAGAGAGAGAGAAAGAAAGAGAGAGGGAGAGAAAGAGAGAGAGAAAGAGAGAGAGAAAGAGAGAGAGAGAGAAAGAGATATAAAGAGACAGAGAGAGAAAGAGAAAGAGAGAGACAGAAAGAGAGAGAAAGAGAAAAAGAGAGACAGAAAGAGAGAGAAAGAGAAAAAGAGAGAGAAAGAGAGAGAGAGAGAAAGAGAAAGAGAGAGAGAAAGAGAGAGAAAGAGAGAGAGAAAAGAGAGAGAAAGAGAAAGAGAGAGAAAGAGAGAGGGAGAAAGAGAAAGAAAAAAAGAGAGAGAAAGAGAGAGAAAAGAGAGAGAGAAAGAGAGAAATAGAGAAAGAGAGAGATTTCGGTTATAAAAGTTTTTTTACAAGTTAAATATCCTCGTTTTCGTTAGAGAACTATTGGTTATTTTGCTATTTATATTTTAATAAAACTCAGTTAATCAACGCTTGTTTCCCTACGACTTTTGTCATATGTATTTTAATAACACAAAATGTTTGCTAAAATATTTGTCAGTTTTGGCTATTGAGCTATGTTTGAAAAAAAAATCTTCTTAACTATTTTTTGTTATTATTTTTTTTTTTTATTGTAATAACAACAAATACTTCTGTTTATGAATAATATGATTTATTTTGGCATCTGGGGACCTCCACAGTGAATGGATGGAATTTGGCTGATTGTCGGGTTGGTCTAGTGTATTTACGTCGAGGGGGCACTAGAGCAGCAAGTTCATCGGAGCACAGTCCATTGGAGTATTTGTAGAATAGGCAGCTTGGTGAATAGTGAGTGACCTATTAAGTTTGCGACTCTTTTTTTGGACCATGTCAAGGAGAGAGAGACTAGCGGATGATGCACCAGACCATATGTGGCAACAATACTCCATGCATGGGTGGATGGTGGCTTTGTAGAGATACAGGATAATGCCAGGTGCGAGAAGTTTACTAGCACAGTAGAGGGAGCCTCAACCGTGGCAATGTCTTCAATGTATTTGTTCCAATTCATGTTACCTGTGAATGTTAGGCCGATGAGTTTGAATGTTGAACTCTCACGTAGGGTGTTATTTGCTATGGCAATCGGTGGCTGAGGAGATTTCCTGTAGTTATTGAAAAAAAGTAGCTTTGTCTTTGCGGCATTAAAAGTTACCATCCATTTATGACCCAAATGCACTACAGCCTGGAGGTCATTTTCTAAAGAACTCAGCCATTGCCTCGGATATGTTTGTGTCCTCGTATAAGCCAGTGTATAGCCAATGCCAGAGGATATCATTTGGGCTTTGAATACTATGTTATTTTGAATATTTGACCAGGGTTTACTTGTAGGGTTAGGGTTGCTTTGATAAACCCCTGTACAGAGAGGTCTTAGACACTCTAGGAAAGTGTGAAGTAGGGTTGGGGTTAGGGTTAGGGTTAGGGGGTTAGGGAGTTAGGGTTAGGGTTTGAGGGTTAGGGTTAGGGTTAGGATTAGGGGGTTAGGGTTATTAGTGGGTTAGGGTTAGGGTTAGGGTTTGTAGGCATTCAAATTCTGTGTGTGTGTGTGTGTGTGTGTGTGTGTGTGTGTGTGTGTACATAGCTAGCTATAAACACATAGGCTTCAGACTTTACAGAACACAATGAATATAATTAGATAGAATGTTATCATATGTGTGCATATATGTGCATAACTTTTTTGTTAGAATTCGCTAAAATTTGACACCCTTGCATGTACAGTAAATGCAGTTGTCGCTCTGCATATAAATCCAGCAAGGTGTCATCATGTCAAATGCAATTTGCCGTCAAATTCGAAATGTTATCAATTTAAAATGTTCAACTGCTTCACTTTGAATAAATCTAATTTCAAACGAATATCTACAGCGGCTGCAACATCACATCGTAATCTACATCGTCACAATTATCGCTGCATGAAACCAATCCATGAACAAATACTGAATGTCTACATATTTCTACGTATAGGATTCACTCCTAAACTAATTAACCAAATTCGAAATTCCGTCCAGATTCCCAAGTTCGACAGAAAGATTCCCGAGTTCGACAAGGTACACCTGAAGAAGGTCGGAGGTTACATCGGCCGAAACATTGTGATAAAAACACCCAAGATGAGAACAGTAGTCCGAATATACCAAATTCTACGAATTATCAACCGTCATCTAAAAAATTCCGAAGCATAATTAATCAATCATCATGAATTTTGCAGAAATACAGCTGCGAGGGGTATGAGGTTGTAATATGGGCTATATTTAATTTAGTTTTATGTAAAGGGGGCAAAGAGAGGGTGGATTTCGTTGTCTAAACTAAGATACCTCCTATTTTTGTGTAAACTTTAACAATAGGTATTAGACATCAATTAATAAATATTCCCCAAATTTCAGTTTCTTTGGAGAATTTTAAAGAGTTTTAGGGGCCATAATATATGCGCAACCTCTCATTTGAAAATTCGGTACTGTTATAGATGACGCGCCTAATTTCCGTGACTTCGCGTCGGCAACGATCGGACAGGTCGCAGAAGCGCCCGAGAGTTGCCGAGACGAAAACGACAAGCGTTAATGGAAGGCTTGCAGACGATAATATAAGACGAATAAATTCAAAGAATACATAGATAAAAAGATAAAAACCAAACAAACTGTATGGTGCCCGCCACCATACAGTTTGTTCGAACCATTTTCAATCAAATGTGTAGAAAGAAATGGTTTTTTTTTGGGGGGGGGGGGGGATTTTGTCAATGTTTTCTTTTTCATTTGTTTTGCTGTTTTTCTTTTTTGTTCTTCTTGTTAACATAAAAGAAAGAAAGAAAGAAAATGGGTTAGGGTTAGGGTTAGGGCTCCCGTTCTTAGCGATAGACAAGCCCTGCATTCAAACTGTCAAGCTCTAACTGGAAGACTGGCAGACGCTAATATAAGACGAATAAATTCAAAGAAAAAATACATAGATTAAAATCATTTTTTGTAAAAATAATGTTATTTTTTTTGGGGGGGGGGTAAAATTTTGTCAACGTTTTTATAAGATAAAAGAAAGAAAAAAAAATGATATTATTCCGTCAGTGCTCGGACGCTTCCGCGACATGCCCGATCGTTGTCGACGCGAAGTCACGGAAATTAGGCGCGTCATCTGGAACAGTACTGAAAATTCAAATATTTCAGATTTGCACAAAATTTCATCCATAGTCATTAGACACCAATTGAGTAAAATTCTCTGAATTTCAATTTTTACTTAAGATCCCTCAAGCTTAAGTTTTAAATTTTAGATATTTTCTAGAATCAAAATCATGTAATGGATTTTGATCAAAATTTGAATAAGGATTCTAGACATAAGGTTTAGTATCATTATATCTTGATTTTAATCCTCGTAACGAGATATTAAAGTCATTCAAAACCGTTCTGTTGGGGGAAGTTCATTTTAGCCGAACTAGAAACGGATATTCTTATAGTTATTATAGAAATGTTTTTCTCTCCGACCGAGCAATAATGCAATCCCTCTCAGTTTTATACAAATCTCATCTACAGATACAACCTCCCATTTGAAAATTCAAATATTTCAGATTTGCATTGAATTTGACCTATCATCATTACACTAATTAAACAAGATTCCCTGTATTTTAATTTCTGTTTAATAACCCTTAAGCTTAAGCCTTAAATTTTAGATATTTTCTAGAATCAAAATCATGTAATGGATTTTGGTAAAAATTGGAATAAGGATTCTAGACATCTTGATTGCAATATTCGTAAGGAGACATAAAAGTGGTGCAAAACTGTTATGCATAAAAGATGCACTTATTATTCTCTCATCAGAAAATGCTAGAAACGCACGCGGCATTAAAATATCACATTTTTTAAATCAAATACAAAGAATGTAAACATGAAGTTTTGGGAAAAAAATTAAACGATAAAAAATATTGGTAGCCTCACTCATTTAAATATATATATATATATATATATATAAGTGCAGATTAGTCGTCCGAGGCTATAGCAATGCGATGTGGTTGCCGTAAGATGGAAAAGTGAAAAGAAATAAACGCAGGGAGAAAGTGAAACTCAAAACGATTTATTGATAATTTCACGAAAACTGATTAAATACCAAATAGTAAATAGTGTCCGGTAAGTAACAGTCCGGCAAAGGGTAATCTTAAATTTTCGAAAGAAAAACTTTCATTATCAGAAGACAACAATAAAAGACCGAATGGGTCGAAGAAAAACGGGAAAAAACCGGTGTCAGATCAGCGAAATACGGCAGAAAACAATTGGAAGTAGGAACGCAGCAAATGTCAAAATTCTATTAAGCAATTATATAACTAAAGTTAAAATATTATAAACATTTGTTTAATAATATACTAATTTTTATAATTTTATTATGTTTTATTTTATATGATTCATTAATTAATTTTTTTTTTCTCTTTTATTCTCTTTATTCAATTCAAATTTAAATTTACGTGTGGGCTGTTATTGTCAAAGGGGGATAACGTTGTTATTTTGCTTACTATTATTTCGATTGTCTCACTTCCTAAGTGATTAAGATGCCGAAAATTGCATTATTAGTCGCCCTTAACTTCATAGGACGTATTTTTCGTTAATATATATTTTTATTTATTTTATATGTACATAAAAAGTAATCCATGGATACGTGTTTCTGGCTCACAGCCGTCATCAGCATGGCTAACTTAGACAGAGATCGAACCTTCGATATTGATGTCTATAGTCCAGCGTTCTACCACTGGACCAAGACGCACTGTCTAGAAATATATACGATTTTTATCACCTAAATATTTAATGTATTTTTTATGTAATCATTTTTATTGGTGATTGTAGCGTTTGTTGTTATTTTGCTTACTATTATTTCGATTGTCTCACTTCCTAAGTGATTAACATGCAGAAAATTGCATTATTAGTCGCCCTTAACTTCATAGGACGTATTTTTCGTTAATATATATATATATATATATATATATATATATATATATATATATATATATATATATATATATATATATAATTATTTCCACAATCAGACAACGCCGCAGCCCACAACCTATGAAAAGAAACAAACCGGAAGTCCTAGACTCGAGTTTCGCCCTCCTTTGGGCTCATCAGTAGAACACATCCGAACTCAGGATTCGAAACCCGAGTCACTTGTTTCTTTTCATAGGTTGTGGGCTGCGGCGTTGTCTGATTGTGGAAATAATTATATATATCATCTCACATTCAAGAAATCTAATATATATATATATATATACATACTAGTAGAATACCCGTCCCAGGAAAGATATAAACAATAAATATAGCATTAGTTTTAAATTTTAATGTGTTTTTTCTCTTTCTTTAGGGGGTAGGGTACAGTTTTAATAGTAACCCTCACTCCCTCCAATAGTAAATTTTACAAAAACAAAATAAATAATGCGCCAACGTTACTCACCTTATTGCCTAAAATACATATTCCATAATTCGTAATGATCAGTTCAATAGTTTAGGATTTTACCAAGCACATACGTATTTTTAAAATGATTTACTTAATATAACGCAAAATTAGATGTAGAGCGATTCTTTTCTTTTTAAGATTTTTTGTATCTAACTTATTTTTAAAATTGCGATGGGGCGAGTTGGAGGGAGGGGGGGTAGAGGGAGGGGAGGGGTGCCCTCCCTAAATGGTAAAGTTTACACAAAAAAACTAATGTGCTTTTAAGGACCATCCGATTTCACCACGAAAATAACTCATCAACACACTCCCTAATTCACTAAGTACATAGCAACCAGGTATCTAAACCACCAGGGATTGGGAGAAACTTAAACGTTGTCTTCGATGGAAATGGACCGGTGTTCACATTTAACACCACCACTGTCATTTGAATTTGCCTCTAGAACGATAACTAGGATTAAATCTAAAAAAAGGGGACACTCCGGATTGGTACGAAAATAAAAAAATTGCCTCAGTCTAGAAGGATTTCTTCTTCAATAACTGTTGTAGGTGACCTACCTACCCTTTAATAATAACTAAATGGTAGCAACCGGCTACCATAAATACCGGCTTTTGCCGGGAGAACATTGGTAGGCACATTTAGGCACTAGCACTGCCAACACTGACTTGTGTATAATTTCTCTGTTCAATACAATTCGTTATTATTATCTCTAAACCTGTTGTTCTTTTATTTCATTGTTGGTACCCCTAAACGGGTCCACAACACTAACCGAGGACAGAACAGATAAAGTGTCGTATCAGAAGAAGAAGGAGGAGAGATACTCCACTTTTTGCATTTCACAGTTGGCAATCGAACGATGTCACTTTTAAGATAGGGGTGATCTCACTTTTTAGATAGGGGTGATCTCACTTTTAAAATAAGGGTGATCTCACTTTTAAGATAGGGGTGATCTCACTTTTAAAATAGGGGTGATCTCACTTTTAAGATAGGGGTGATCTCACTTTTAAAATAGAGGTGATCTCACTTTTAAAATAGGGGTGATCTCACTTTTAAGATAGGGGTGATCTCACTTTTAAAATAGGGGTGATCTCACTTTTAAAATAGAGGTGATCTCACTTTTAAAATAGAGGTGGAAGGTGTTAATACAAGCAAGAAACACGAGATGGAGATATTCAAAGAATTTTGGAGACTAGTTTCTCTGAGAACATGGATAGATTTTGTCAGCTTTCATTATAAAAAAATAATAACTCTTCCTTTTTTGAAGGATGTTTAAGGTATTAAATTTAAATATTTAAACAGTGGCAGATGGAGAATGGAAGCGTATAATCAATTATGCCGAACAGAAATGCTCGGATATTTAAGATGGCGGCTGCTAAACAGTTTTGTTTTATCACTCGCGCATCAAATCAATCCCTGTCAAAAGTTGCATCAAAAACAGGTCATAAGTAATTCCTTCTGGGGTCTTTTTTCAATTCAATTTTCCCCACGTGGCAAACTATCCCATAGATTATAGGTTTTTGAAACTTAACAGTGCCCAAAAAATCCCTGATTTCTCCTTGTAAGACATTCACAGCAAGAACTCGTCTTCCTACCGCAACTGCAAAGAATTTTCTTTTCTTCCACTGTGTGTCTGACTTCAAACGGAATTTTTATGAACAAAGCTCCTTTTCAAGAATTTACCATCTGTGGAACATGTTACCATGGGATTGCTTCCCTGCTAACTACAACATGGTTATCTTCAAATCCAATGTCTACGAATACTTTTCATAAACCGTCCTCATAAGTCATCAAGTTTTGTTCATTCCATTCATCATCTTCAATCCTCTCATAATATTCATCACCACTCAACTGTCAATCTACCCATCTCATTAACCTTTTATCCTCGAGTGGCTTTTATCCTTGTTAAATGGTGACTTATTAGTGAATAAAATAAAATATGAGAGGAATTCAGTAATTGGAAAAATAACTGTGCCTCAAACGAAGATGTCACACGGGTGTAACCCCCGGGCCACGATAGTATCACAAAAATAGCCTCTTCATAGTGAATGATCGTCCGTTCGTGGTGAAGCGACACACCCTTCTCGGTGTTACCCTGCCTATATGCATGGACATAGACAGAACACGGCGGATCTAGAGGAATAAACCTTGACCACAAATCCTGCTATTCCACAAGTAGCAGTAGTTCTAGTTGCGCTCATCGCCAAAACCGATGATCTGATTCTGAGAACAGCATGTGACTGACGTCCAACGTTCAGAGCTAGACGTGATATATTCAGACTTGAACCCTAACCACACACCCTGTTATTCCACGGCGAGCAGTAGTTCAAGTTGCACTCATCAACAAACTGATGATCTGATTCTGAGAACATCATTGCTTCGCAGATGATCATATATATTTGACAATGGGAAGGCATAAATGATCCAGTTAGTAAAGTATCATGGACTATATGCAGGTTTGGCGTGCCGCATATGCAATCAGCCATTAGATAAAACATAATGAAATAACTGGATTCATCATTAAATAACCTGAAAAAGGTTGATATGCCATAAGACGATCTCCTAGGATTGACTTTCACTCCAGAATTGGGTGCTTATGCAGTTTACAGACAGGGTCTTTTTTTTTTAGATAGAATTTTCAAGTTAAATTCTATTTTTACGCTATCTATTGTTTATTAAATTGTTAGGTGAAAGTACAAAATTGTTAACAATAGCTTTCAAAATAATAACATTATTATATCGGCCCGGTCCGTAAACTGCACAAGTACCAACATTTAGTCTCAGAAAGTCTTGTTCAAGAGTTTGACGTAAAGTGTCTCATGTACAAGCACCGGGAACAGACGGAGACAAAACAGATGGCAAGACACACGGCTTTCGGGAGCAGCGGGTTTTATATAACGCCGCCGTTAAATCTGTGTTCGATGCCCTGACAGGAATACATGTACTGACATTCGCATTTATTTCGCCCTCATGGGGAGGTACGGGGTTGATTCACTATTCTGTTTAGTAAATTGTTAGGTGAAAGTACTAAATAGTTAATCACTCCCCCCCACACACACACACACACACCTCCCCATGTTAAGAATGAGTTTCTAAATTATAACATTATTATACCAGCCCGGTCCGTAAACTGCACAAGTACCCAGAATAGAAATGGAAGACTTACATCAAATCTGTTTCTAAGGTTGTGGGAAAAATGGTGTTATCATTCTGCCGCTCCAGAAAGTACCTGGTTCCTGACGCAATCCTTTACCTGTATAAGAGTCAGATACTCCCTAAAATGGAGTACTGCTACCACATTTGGGGAGGTGCCGCTCGGAGCACTCTTTCTTATCTTGACAGCATTCAAAATCGACTTTGCAATCTAGTGGGAATGATCTCTTCTCTTCCCTACCACCCCTTTCCCATAAAAGAGACGTTGCTAGTCTTTCTCTACTCTATCGGTATTTTTTCATGATAGGTACTCGACTGAGCTCCAATCTTTAGTTCCCCCTGTAAAACATTCACAGCAAGAACTTATCGCGCTACCACCATAGCAAAGAAACTTTCTTTTCTTCCTCTGTGCACCTAAAACCAAATGCAACTTCCATGAACAGCGTTTCTTTCCAACAACTTTCCATCTGTGAAACGCAATCTGTTCTCTTCTCATAAAGAATAACATTTTGGTAAATCTATATATGCAAGCATTCACTCTCTTATTTAGTTATGCAAGTTATTGCCCCAGAAAGTACCTGGCTCCTGACGCAATCCTTTACCTGTATAAGAGTCAGATACTCCCTAAGATGGAGTACTGCTGCCACATTTGGGGAGGTGCCGCTTGAAGCACTTTTTCTTATCTTGACAGCATTCAAAATCGACTTTGCAATCTAGTGGGGATGATCTCTTCTCTTCCCTACGACCATCATTTTCAATCCTCTCATAATATTCTTCATCCTTCTGTTTATTTCTTATTAAATTTAATTTTACTCACGTGGTAAACTATCACATAAATAGATCTTTGCAATTTAGTAGTAGGGTTTTTAAACCCACCTAATGAACTGGTATTGTCCTGGCCTTTGGGTCTGGATTTACGCCGGTCTATTGGGGGTTGTCTGGTCCTGTGCAGTTCTAGGAGGTGCACCCTCCCAGGCTTCGCCTCCCCTCTTTGGGGAGGAGTAAGTTTATTGCTTACTGCCTGAGGCGCCCTACCGGGAATGCCGACGGGGCTGCCCAGGCAATTTTTAAATGGTCAGAATACTCACCTCGAGCTCTGGCTTATCTGATCCCACTTTCCCGACCTTGTGTCACATTTTACCTTGTGGGAGGTAGATAAATAGTAGTACTACCCAGAAAATCCCTGGTTCCTCCTTGTAAGACATTTACAGCAAGAACTCGTCTGAATACCAAAATTGCAAATAACTTTCCTTCAAACGGAATTTCCATTAACAAAGTTTCTTTCAATATCTTTCCAATTGAACACGTTACCGCCAGATTGGTTCCTTGCTGGCTACAACATGGTCATCTTCAAATCCAATATCAATAAAATAAAAAATAAAAATTAAAAATTAAAAAAATGAAAATATTAATTTCTAACGGCAATCATATTTTTTTAAATCGGTCACATGACTTTTATTTCTTTCTCCTCTTCTTTTTCGCTTGACTTCATTCTCCCTGGAATCCAGCAACCAGGTTGGATCAAAAAATAATTTTCTGCCTGATGAGACCTCAGCTCTTGAGAGCTGTAGATCGATAACATCGACATGCCAGTGTAGCAGACCTTGTACATGTTTGAATAAAAGCATTCACTATATATATATATATATACGCAATTTCTGGCGACCCTGTGGCGCTAGGGCTTCTGTTGCTGCTGCATATTTGTCTTACGTTTCACACACAAACTTATTTGATCATTGATGTTATACATATCACCGCTGTCGCCGTAGCCGTCTTCTATGCAAGAACGGAAAACCAATGTGGGTAATTTGAATGTATATCTGAGTAGAACCCAACGTAGCGTTTCCATTGATAAACGCGCAGATTGAGTGGATGCAGCTTACGAACGGGTGTTTACTTGCTCTTCGCTACAGGGATTGCAATCAGAGGGAGATCTGAACCTGTCACCTTTAACACTGGAGTCTGTTTATTTTGTTTGACTTCACGTCTTCTCTCAGGTTCTGAAACAATGGGGGTGGGGGTATGAATACGTTTAAAAACCGTGGCTCCGATTTCAACACTTTCTGTGCGGGGGGGGGGGGAAGAGGCGCTAGGGTAGATCTCAGTTCGCGTCACCTTTTAAAATATTCACTGTCCAAAAAAAAATCAATGAATTAAAAATCGTGCAGGGATGGGGAAGCAAATGAAAATCCCACCGAATAATTTTCAGGTTTTTTTGTTGTTTTTTTTTTTTCTTTTAAATTTTTTTTTTTGTTTTTGTTTTTTTGCGGACAATTAATTCTTTATTGCAGCAATGGAATGGCAATGTCTTGAAATCAAATATGAATTATTCAAAGAAGTCGAGTTCAAATAAAACCGGAAGCACTTCAAATATGGACGAAGATAAAATGTCGTCGTCGCGAATAATTGTGTTTGTTAAACAAGAAAAGTGGCTTGTAGCAATGAATAAAAGTTAGAAAAAGGAAACGTTTGGAGAGAAGGAAATATGAGACAGTGGGGGTCTGGGGTGGCACTAGGCAAGTTTGTTTGCAAGGATTTCGGGGTGGGGGTTACATTAGTTTGGTTTGGTAAAAGTCGAATATGTGCAAATAAATACTTTGTGTTCGAGAGAAAAAAAAGAGAGAAGTGAAGAAATAATAGTACGAAATAAGGGAAATGTTTTAAAATTAGTTTGAAACGGGAAAATAAACACAAATAAAAAGAAAGAGTAACTAGGGAAGAAGAAGAAGAAGAAGAAGAAGAAGAAGAAGAAGAGGAGGAAGAAGAAGAAGAAGAAGAAGAAGAAGAAGAAGAAGAGGAGGAGGAGGAGGAAGAAGAAGAAGAAGAAGAAGAAGAAGAAGAAGAAGAAGAAGAAGAAGAAGAAGAAGAAGAAGAGGAGGAGGAGGAGGGGGAGGAGAAAGAAGAAGAAGAAGAAGAAGAAGAAGAAGAAGAACAACAACAACAACAACAACAACAGCAGCAACAACAACAACGACGACGAAGAAGAAAAAGAAAAAGAAGACAAAAAGAAGAAGAAAAAGAAGAGAAAGAAGAAATAGAAAAAAAGAAGTCGAAGAAGAAGAAGAAAAAGAAAAGAAGAAGTGAAGGGGGAAGAAGAAGTACAACAACAACAAAAGGGAAGAAGTAATACCATTATTGGTATACATAACGTTTGTAATATTACCATTATTGGTATATATAACGTCATGCTTACTTTGGTTCAATTCTGACCAATACTAAAGAGTCGTGTGTCTAAAGTACTCTTTGAAATTAGTTTTAATCTATGAACCTACCTAGACCCATGCTTCGGCTAGTGTTCAATAAAGTGTATTGTCTTAAACAACATTTTTTTTTTTAACTTCTGAAAGAAAGTTTCTAATTTTAATCTTCTCTGGCAATAAAAAAGATGCCATTTTTCTTTTTGCAATCCCGTTGTTTCGGCTCTGTTTATATGACGCTGAAACATATCGCGCATTGTAATATTATGGACTATTATGATCGTATCTGTGCTGTTATATTTTTCCCCCGTTTCTCATATGCATTTTTGGTGAACAATATAAAAAATTTTTTTACACAGGAATGATAAAAAACGTATTATTGAGGTAAAAAGGCAAAAGAAAGTTTCAAAAGTACAGAAAAAGACATTTACGATGATAAATGTATAATAAAAACTGACCGTTAGGGGCGCCAACTGTCAGCCCAACGGCTGAGTTTCAATCCCAGCTTGAGGCACTTACTGGTCTAGCTGCACTGAAGAGCTGTGATACAGCGAAACAGTCTGTATGCAGATGACTATATAAAGCTCCCTTTCTTGGGTAGAGCTTATTTGTAAGGATATCGCCAACTGGCATAAGCTTTAATGCATAGCTCATTAAGTAAAACTAATTCGAGCTCCCGGCAGTTAACAATGTTTACATTGAGATATCACTTACATTCGTATGATAGTGCAGGGATAGGGGCGCCGACTGTCAGCTTGACGGTTGAGTTTCAATCCCGGCTTGAGGTACTAACTGGTCTAGCCGCACTGAAGAGCTGTGATACAGCAAAACGGTCTGTATATGGATGACTATATATATATATAAAAGTAGAGCACTGTAATGGTAGTACTAACACAGCATGACGTCACTTGCTTTATAATGCATCATTCCTTCCCTAATAGAAGTAGAATGCTTTAAAAGTGTTAAAATTATCATTGTTTATCAACTATTTAAAATTGGCCGAGCGGTTAGCGACGTTGGAAAAATACTTGTAATCCAGGGTTTCGAATCGCATGACCGGTAGTGAATAGTCATATCTCTATGCTGATGAGTCCAGATTAAAAAGGACGAAACGTATACGTACATAGATAATAAACAATAAACAATAACAAATATATATATATATATATATATATATATATATATATATATATATATATGTCTCCTCCTTTGTCTGTCTGTCTGTCTCTAGAGAGACAGACAGACAGAGAGAAAAACAGACAGAGAGGGGGAACATATTGGTCTGTGTATTAGAAAAAGAATTTACTTTCAGTCAATTTATTCGATTTTTATATTTAATCCTGCTCAACTATTTTTTTTTAATATTCATACATGAAAGAAAGTTGAAAGAGTTTCCACTCTCACACTCAGATCTACTACCACTGCTACCAATACTTTTTTTTTAAATAGTCATACATAAAAGAAATACACTCAGATCTACTACCACTGCTACCCACATTTTTTTTTAAATAGTCATACATAAAAGAAATACACTCAGATTTACTACCACTGATACCCACATTTTTTTTTAAATAGTCATACATAAAAGAAATACACTCAGATTTACTACCACTGCTACACACATACACCGGGAAGACATTTTGTAAGACATTCTTTTGTAGCTCCGTTGTTATTATTATTTCAGATTTAATTCTTGCTATTTTAAGTGACGTTATATGAACAGAGAGGGATAAAGAGAGAGGGTGAGCGAGAGAGAGAGAGAGAGAGAGAGAGGGGGAGAAAGAGAGATACTTCTTACCTGTTTCATGTCGATAAAGGTAAACGGATCCGGAGACAAATATTCATTCTTGTGGACGTCATATGTTGTGTATTCTTGAAGTTTATAATATTGAGGAACCTGCGGTATAAAACATAAAAGGAAGGCGGTAACATTCTGTTATTTATCTATTATTATACTAAATGTGAATCCATTAAAGTTTGTTTTTAACCTATATACTTTATAACAAAAACTACATACTAAAATATGACTTATTTCTGGGATCGAGTTATTTTGTTTACTCAAGTAATTCTTAATGGTATTCTTCGTATGGTCACTTAGAACTAATTATAACTTAGCATTTTATCCATTGCACCATGATTTCATGAATTTTAGGATCCTAAAACCTATTCTTGTTTTAAATATGTAGTGCTACTTATTACTATATATATACCAAAGGTACTTAAGCTTTTTTTTTAATGCAACTTTTATTCCTATATAATTTTATTGCTAGCTACCATATTGCAGAATGGTTCTTGGGTGTAGTGTTTAGATAGTATTGTTATTATTATTATTGTTAGAATTAATGTTATTTGATATGCAAATTACCATATCACAATGTAAGCTTAAGGGTTATATATTATTATTAGTATTATTATTATTATTATTATTATTATTTTTATTTATTTATTTATGTATATATTAGTGAAATTAAAGCTGAATTATTTCTACATTTGATTGTTGGGGAAATGGTCGTTTGATCAGTACCATTGGAGAGCCATGAATTTTATAACTGTCCTGTTTTTAAATCTCCAAAACAGTTACATGGTAAAAAGCTGATGATCCCCGTTTAATATTTCACGCTCAAGTTAAGGTCCCCTGTTCTTGTTTCACTGCTAGCTACTTGAATCCCCATTTTTAATTATGAATTTTCCAACGGTGGGTCGGCTTATGCAAGTGCTAAGTCTGCGATATCTTGGATTTAGTTAGTTTCTCTGGGAATTTAAACTGCCTTTTCTTTCTTTGTTTAAAATGACTCAAAGCTTCTTTAAACATATATCACCTCGTTAGTACAAATAGTTGTTCTGACAACTATTCCGATAGGTGGTTTTCTGTTTTACACAGTGCCAGGTCGAACTACCATCTCAATATTATTGAGGCGTTAGTCATTAACAACTCTCGACCTAGCCTGTGTAGACAAAAGATTTTGAAGCATCAGTTGGGGATCTTTAATGATTCAAAGCCACCATAACGTTGAGAGATTTACCCTTTTTTATTTTTTTCCTCTCAATCGTTTCCTCCAACTATCTCATTCGACTTTTAGTTTTTAATTTACCATTCTGACGTTTCCTCTCAGAGGGTCAGACGATAAGGCCTTAAGGTAATTTTAACAATTTTCCTTTTTTTCTTTTATTTTTCCACTCGTCTGTTTCATTGATTATAATATATATATATATATATATATATATATATATATATATATATATATATATATATATATATATATATATAAATGAATAAATGCGAAAGTTTTTCCACCTATCCTACCAATATCAAAACAGCTTATGCTTATTGGTCACCCGATTTATAAAATCGGGGGACTTATGTTTTGAGGCATGTCCGTCCATCCGTCCGTCCGGATTTTTCTCCGCAACCATCTATTGAATTTCTCTGAAATTTTGCATGAAGTTGTAACTTTGGTCAGGTTAGAAAGTGACATTCTCCGATTTTTGAAAAAAAATCTGGTTAGCCCCCCCCCAGGGGGTCAAAAGGGCCCGAAATGGCCAAAAAATGACATTTTTTGCCCCATAACTTTTCATCCATCAAGTCAATTTCTCTGAAACTTGGCCAAAATGTGGAGGCAATCGTTCCTAATAGAAAATAAGTATCGCTGACCTTGCAAAAAATCTGGTTCGCGCACCCAGGGGGTCAAAAGCCCCCAAAATGGCAAAAATTACCCTTTTCTCCCATAACGTTTTATCCATCCATTCAATTTTTCTGAAACTTGGCCAAAATGTAGAGGCAATTGTTCTGGATATAAAATGAGCATTCTTGACCGCAGAAAAATTCTGGTTCGCGCCCCAGGGGGTCAAAGGGGGGTCAAAAATGCCCCAAATTGCCCAAATTTATTGCATTTTACACTCGCCACATCGAGTCACATACAAAGGAAGACCACGCACGCGCAGCTTATTTACTTTTAAGATACAACACAATATTTTGAAATACTGTATGTATAGTAATCTGCAAACACTCACAAACAGCAATAGATGGATTGTAGACGATGATTTGATTATTTTAGCAAGAATTTGTTAGCATTGGACTTGAAAATGACAATGTTGTAGTGAGCTTGGAAGCAGCCCCTGTGGTATTGTGTTCCACAGACGGGCAGTTCTTGGAAAGAAACTCTGTTCATGGAACTTCTGTTTAGCGACAGGTACATATAGGGAGAAAGGAAATATGGGTGCTTTGTTACATGAGGACCGCGCTAACTTTGACCCCGTCGTTAGGGTTACGGTTAGTGTTAGGGTCACGGTCAGGGTCAAAATGGGGGTAAGGGTTAGGGTTAGCGGTAGAGTTAGAGTTTAGGATTAGAGTTTAGGGTTAGAGTTTAGGGTCATGGTCAGAATTAGCGCGGGTCCTAATGTAACAAAGTAGCGAAATATGTTTACAAGGGTTAGGGTTAGGCTTTGGGATTAGGGTTAGGCTTAGGGGTTAGGGTTTAATGTTAAGGTTACGGTTAGGGTTAGGGTCATGTTCAAAGTTAGCGCGAGTCTTAATGTAACAAAGTAGCGAAATATGTTTACAGTGGTTATAACTAGACGAGCTTTTAAAAGTACTTGTTCGTCTATCTTGTATGTTTTCCGTCCTTTCTTGGTGGTGCCGCCAATATTTTCGAAACCCAATTTGTAGCAAATACAGCGATAGAATGAGAGAGAGACAGCGATGACGATGCGAGAGCAAACAGCAAAGAACCGGCCATGACATTAGTATTTGGCAAACATAGAGCGATATCCCGAAGGCTCCAAGGTTGAGCATGCTGTGGGATTTCTAGGCCCGGTTGTTCGCACCGATGCCAAGACGCCGGAAGACTTCCTTCACGAGTACATGATTACACTTCCCTAGAGTTTTTGCCGCTCACACAAAGGTGAGTTAATTGTTACAGACACGAGCGATCAATAATATTCATAAAACATCGCCCAGCTGAGCGTAATAACATTAAGGAAGCGGCGCAATTGAAACTCTGATGACGAAACTCATGAGACGAAGTAATCACACGACGTGGATGAAATAGATTTTACAAAAATCTTAATCATGCGTATAGTTGAATACACACTCTCTGTAATCATCATCATCATCATCATCATCATCATCATCATCAGCATCAGCATCGACATCATCATCATCATCGTCACCAATCATCATCCTCAGCATCGACATCATCAGCAGCAGCATCATCAGCATCGACATCATTATCATCATCGTCACCAATCATCATCATCAGCATCGACATCATCATCATCATTGTCATCATCATCATCAGCATCAGCATCAGCATCAGCAGCAGCAGCATCATCAGCATCGACATCATCATCATCATCATCATCATCGTCACCAATCATCATCATCAGCATCGACATCATCATCATCATCATCATCATCATGGTCATCATCATCACCAATCATCATCATCATCATCATCATTATCATCGTCATCATCATCATCATCATCGTCATCATCATCATCATGGTCATCATCATCACCAATCATCATCACCAATCATCATCATCATCATCATCATCATCGTCATCATCATCATCAGCAGCAGCAGCATCATCATCATCATCATAGTGCCCGTTTTACACACTGGCATGCGTTGGATGACTTTTAGGAATTGACTTTCAAACTAACCTATCTCCGCCCGGGTCTTTATTTATCCCTCTTTCTCTCAAGTCCATTCTGATCACTTCCTAACACGTTTTCCTTGGCCTTCCTGTGTGAACTGACCTTGCTACATCAACTGTCCTACATCTACTAACCCAAGAATTCCTATTTATTCTTTCAATACGGCCATATCAAAGTCTACTCTTCTGCGCACATCTCTCTATACTGTCCAGATTTAATCTTCCTCTGAGGTCATCAGATCTAAGCCTATCTTTTAGACTCACATTGCACATCGATTGAATCATTCTCATACCATTCCTATCCATGCAACGCATGTCTTCAACCCTCACTGGCTAAGTATTACAAAAATAAAATTATTTATTTTTAGCACCTTCTTATAGTTTATTGTGGTTAGTTTATGGTGGATCTGCAATTAATTGCCGTTATATACAAGGGAACACCTTGAGCCTGCTCTCGGCCCACTAATTTACAATTGGATTAAAAAGAAATGACGGGGATGGAAAGAAAAGGAAAGAAACCAAATAAAATAAAGGGCAGGTTAGTAAGACCATCCCAACCCATTCAAAGAAAAGACTTCCCACCGTTTTTCGATTTGTTAGAACAAAAAACAAGCAGGTCGGTCTCTAAGTGGGAGTGGGTTTTAGGTGGGAAGGAAAGAAACAGGGCTGAAGATTTTGGAGTGAATGGTGTCTTACCAAGATAAATACCATTGGGGAGGCTGAGAGCTAAATAATTGTAGGGAGTGGGCATCATGGAGGATCTCTAGTACCGGAAACAATCAAACAGGGATGGGACTCACTCATCAACTGTCTATTCAGATAAATTTTGTGGTCCCAATCTGCCCCTGAAAACAGTTTAGATCAATGTAGAGATGAGTGGAGAG
>OY744542.1:68388279-68415779 GCA_963556195.1 Sepiola atlantica | reverse complement strand
AACCCCTAACCCTCTAACCCTCTAACCCCTAACCCTCTAACCCTAACCCCCTAACCCTCTAACCCTAACCCCTAAACCCCTAACCCTAACCCTCTAACCCTAACCCCCTAACCCATTAACCCTTACCCTAACCCCTAACCCTAACCCCCTAACCCTAACCCTCTAACCCTAACCCCCTAACCCTAACCCTCTAACCCTAACCCCCTAACCCATTAACCTTTACCCTAACCCCTAACCCTAACCCCCTAACCCTAACCCTCTAACCCTAACCCCCTAACCTCTAACCCCTTAACCCTAACCCTAACCCCCTAACCCTAACCCCCTAACCCTAACCCCCAAAACCTAACCCCCTAACCCTAACCCTCTAACCCTAACCCCTAACCCTCTAACCCTAACCCTCTAACCCTAACCTCTAACCCCGTAACCCTAACTCGTAACCCCCTAACCCTAACCCCCTAACCCTAACCCTAACCTCTAACCCCTTAACCCTAACTCGTAACCCCCTAACCCTAACCCTAACTCCCTAACCCTAACCTCCATTGTTTCTTACATAATAATCAATAAATATTTGCTTTGTTATTTTCTAGTGTCATATGCAGTTAAGTAATTATCGGTGGATGCAAGACTTATTATGACCAGCTGTGTACATGGCGAACGAGCGAAAAGAAATTGAAGAAGGAACAGAAAAGGATATTAACATAGAAATCTTTAAACTGACCTTTAAAAACGGTAAACTGCAAAACACCTGGTCACGATAAGATACATGGATTCTGATTCCAGAAATTTGCAACTCTATATGCAAGATTAACACAAAAACTGAGACAATATGTACACGATGTAGATAAACCAGAATAAGTGACGAAAAAGAGAACAATGTTTAATAAAAAATACTGAAAAATGGAATGAACACAAGCAACTATAGACCGATAACCTGCATACTAACCATGTGGGGAAAATGTTTAATAAAATTCTTGAATACTTGAAAATCAAAAATCAAAATTAAGTTTATTCATCTACCTTCCAGCAATGGTTCCCAGAGTTTTGTGTCTGGTCAGACTTTTTCTGAATAAAAATCTGTGTGTGGTATACAAAATTTGTTATTCGTAAGAAATACATTGTTAAACAAAAACAAAAACTATGAGTGCTTGATTTATTACATAGGACATAACTACTTTATATGATTATTCATATGATAGGGATATCTATATGATTATTCATATGATATGGATATCTATATGATTATTCATATGATATGGATATCTATATGATTATTCATATGATATGGATATCTATATGATTATTCATATGATATGGATATCTATATTATTATTCATATGATATGGATATCTATATGATTATTCATATGATATGGATATCTATATGATTATTCATATGATATGGATATCTATATGATTATTCATATGATATGGATATCTATATGATTATTCATATGATATGGATATCTATATGATTATTCATATGATATGGATATCTATATGATTATTCATATGATATGGATATCTATATGATTATTCATATGATAGGGATATCTATATGACTATTCATATGATAGGAATATCTATATGATTATTCATATGATATGGATATCTATATGATTATTCATATGATAGGGATATTAATATGATTATTCATATGATATGGATATCTATATGATTATTCATATGATATGGATATCTATATGATTATTCATATGATATGGATATCTATATGATTATTCATATGATATGGATATCTATATGATTATTCATATGATATGGATATCTATACGATTATTCATATGATATGGATATCTATATGATTATTCATATGATATGGATATCTATATGATTATTCATATGATAGGGATATCTATATGACTATTTATATGATAGGAATATCTATATGATTATTCATATGATATGGATATCTATATGATTATTCATATGATAGGGATATCTATATGATTATTCATATGATATGGATATCTATATGATTATTCATATGATATGGATATCTATATGATTATTCATATGATATGGATATCTATATGATTATTCATATGATAGGGATATCTATATGATTATTCATATGATATGGATATCTATATGATTATTCATATGATATGGATATCTATATGATTATTCATATGATATGGATATCTATATGATTATTCATATGATAGGGATATCTATATGATTATTCATATGATATGGATATCTATATGATTATTCATATGATATGGATATCTATATGATTATTCATATGATATGGATATCTATATGATTATTCATATGATATGGATATCTATATGATTATTCATATGATAGGGATATCTATATGACTATTTATATGATAGGAATATCTATATGATTATTCATATGATATGGATATCTATATGAGTATTCATATGATATGGATATCTATATGATTATTCATATGATATGGATATCTATATGATTATTCATATGATATGGATATCTATATGATTATTCATATGATATGGATATCTATATGATTATTCATATGATATGGATATCTATATGATTATTCATATGATATGGATATCTATATGATTATTCATATGATATGGATATCTATATGATTATTCATATGATATGGATATCTATATGATTATTCATATGATATGGATATCTATATGATTATTCATATGATAGGGATATCTATATGACTATTTATATGATAGGAATATCTATATGATTATTCATATGATATGGATATCTATATGATTATTCATATGATATGGATATCTATATGATTATTCATATGATAGGGATATCTATATGATTATTCATATGATATGGATATCTATATGATTATTCATATGATAGGGATATCTATATGATTATTCATATGATATGGATATCTATATGATTATTCATATGATAGGGATATCTATATGATTATTCATATGATATGGATATCTATATGATTATCTATATGATATGGATATCTATATGATTATTCATATGATATGGATATCTATATGATTATTCATATGATAGGGATATCTATATGATTATTCATATGATAGGGATATCTATATGATTATTCATATGATATGGATATCTATATGATTATTCATATGATAGGGATATCTATATGATTATTCATATGATATGGATATCTATATGATTATTCATATGATAGGGATATCTATATGATTATTCATATGATATGGATATCTATATGATTATCTATATGATATGGATATCTATATGATTATTCATATGATATGGATATCTATATGATTATTCATATGATAGGGATATCT
Source organism: Sepiola atlantica (assembly GCA_963556195.1). NCBI lineage: Eukaryota > Metazoa > Mollusca > Cephalopoda > Sepiida > Sepiolidae > Sepiola > Sepiola atlantica. The sequence goes on along the minus strand of OY744542.1, from coordinate 68,412,487 downwards.
ATATGATTATTCATATGATAGGGATATCTATATGATTATTCATATGATATGGATATCTATATGATTATTCATATGATAGGGATATCTATATGATTATTCATATGATATGGATATCTATATGATTATTTATATGATATGGATATCTATATGATTATTCATATGATATGGATATCTATATGATTATTCATATGATATGTGTATCTATATGATACTGAAATAAAAATAATCTTGCTTGTTTTTTTTTGTTGTTTTCTTAAAACACCCCACACACAAGGCAGGCCGCCACTGTATACGTAAGGGGCTACTGAGAAAAAAAAATGGGAGAAGGTTGTTGGGGGAGGGGTCAACCTAAATTGGAAACTTCGCAGTGAGATGTCTGTTTACATTAGTTTTAAATTTCTGCATGTCTGTACTGTCGGGGAAACAGGGGGCAGGGAGGGAGTTCCAGAGGGCAGCAGCACGAGGAAAGAAGCTATTTGAGTAGAAGGTTCTCTGACATCTGGGGACCTCCACAGTGAATGAATGAGATTTAGTTGATTGTCGAGTTAGTCTAGTGAATTTACTTCGAGGGGGCACCAGAGTAGCCAATTCATCGGAGCATAATCCATTGAAGTATTTGTAAAACAAGCACAAGGATGCTACATTGCGGCGATGGGACAGAGGCTGGAGCTTGGTTGACAGTGAGGGACCTATTAGGTTGGCGATTCATTTTTGGACCTTGTCAAGGAGGGAGAGACTAGTAGATGATGCACCAGCCCAGATGTGACAACAATACTCCATGCATGGGCGGATGGTGGCTTTGTAGAGATACAGGATAATGTCAGGTGAGAGGAGTTTGCTAGCACGGTAGAGGGAGCCAACCTTCTTTGCGGCAGCCTTGGCAATGTCTTCAATGTATTTGTTCCAATTCATGTTACCTGTGAAGGTTAAGCCGAGGAGTTTGAATGATGAACTCTCAGGTAGGGTGTTATTTAAGGTGAATGAGACAAAAAGTGATGGGATGGGGGATAAAGGGCGAGATGCGGTGGGAGGAACAAAATAGAAGTAATAGTAGTAATGGCAGCATCGTAAGAAAAGGGGAGCAAGAGGATGATGTTGAAGAATTAGAATATTTGATATTCGATCTTCATCAAATTTTGCAATGCATCTGTGAACAAACTAAACTAATTCTCCATGCACATGGGCCGCTAATGTTCGACATGTTTTATCGCCGTTTGCCGTTGTCGTTTTAACAAACATGTCATGCATCTCAGAAAAACGTTGGCGAAACCTTTGGGTGACAAAGATATTTCATTTATTAGTATATATATTTAAAGAAGGAAAGATGAAGATAATAAATTGTATAAAATTACATAAAATTACCTAACATTTATACACATTTTATTACATCGAAAGTTCAGATGCAAGGAGTTACACTAATCCTTAATCCATGGATTTTCAAAGATAAAACTGCTTTTGTTGGATCCAGTTCTGTTCACTTTAATCGGCTGCGTTTCCTACCAAAAGCCGAATATTTAAGCTAATATATGAGAACTTTTGAAACATCTCTCTGCCCGGGAAGCAAGGTGTTTGAAGGCAGATATGAACCTTGCCACATAGCGTCTTTTAACAGATAATCTTCGCTTTGGATCCGTCGAATTGGATACCTACAATATTACTCCACAGACTTTTACTTGTAATTCTACGGAATTATACACAAAACGGAGACACGAATCCCTACGGACCATGTGAGATATTTTTTAACCCTCTGCCTTTTATTTGAAACCCTGTAAAACTTTTTTTTAAACTTTCTCTAAATCTACAAACTTTTGCTATTTTGCTATCTGCAGCATAGCGGCCCCCTTTTGTCTTCGACAATGGCTACTCAATACTGTTATCATTCTCCCTCTCGGCCATTTATTTCTTCATCCCCAACCTTTTCTGTTATTTCTTCTTCAATTTTTAAAGTGAAATGGAACAGGTAATATTTATTTATTATAAATATCACATTACCGAATTGTATCCTCTGACGAGAAGAGTTTTATCTTTGAAAATCCATGGATTAAGGATTAGTGTAACTCCTTGCATCTGAACTTTCGATGTAATAAAATTTGTATCAATTTTATGTAATCTTATGTAATTTTATGCAATTTTTTATCTTCATCTTTCCTTCTTTAAAATTGATTGCTCTACTCAACGTATTGAGCTTGTTCTTGGCCTTTTGGCTAAGATCAAAGTGTAGTATCTGTTCCGATGGATACTGCACCCCATAGGCTGTTATTGTCTTGGCCTTCGGGGCTTTATTTACGCCGGTCTATGGGTCTGTCCTGTGCAGTTCTAGGAGGTCCACCCTCCCAGGCTTCGCCTCACCTCTTTGGAGAGGAGTAAGTTTATTGCTTACTGCCTGAGGCGCCTCTACCGGGGAATGCCGACGGGGCTGTCAAGGCAATTTTTAAACCCCACTTTCCCGACCCGACCTTGGGTCACACCTTGTGGGAGTAAGATAAAAACTGGCCTTGTGCCTAACTCCTGGAGAGGAGTAAATCAATACTCAACGTATTGAGCTTTACTTTATCATGATAGATCACTTTAACGATACTTCACTTATCGTTAATTCTATTATTATTATTATATATATATATATATATATATATATATATATATATATATATATAATTAGCCGGTTAGGGTTAGGGCCGATGGTAGTTCACCTGACATCAGTGGTCACAGTTTGTAGTGACTAGCATAAGTACGGGTTTCAAATCTCAGGGCTGATGCATTCTCTATGTCTATCCATACTGATGAGTAGTGAAACGACGAAAGAGCTGCCTGTGGATAACGATATACCTCTAATATATAAAGGGCAAATATCTGTCTGTCTGTCTGTCTGTATGTATGTATGTATGTATGTCTATATGTATGTCTGTATGTCTGTATGTATGTATGTATGTATGTATGTATATATGTATGTCTGTATGTCTGTCTGTCTGTCTGTCTGTATGTCTGTCTGTATGTATGTATGTATGTATGTATGTCTGTATGTATGTATGTATGTATGTATGTATGTCTGTATGTATGTCTGTATGTATGTAGATTTTGTTAGATCATCCATCTAGGCAGCGGAAACCTGCGCTCTACATCGCTTCTCAATTATCTTGCTTCTGCTTGTCACTGAAACCAGACTTTGTAAGAAGGAGAGCGTGCCCTGCATGTCGTACAAACGCAGAGCATGGCCATCTACATGTACAGCTAACCCTAACCCTAACTCACGGCAATGAAGACCTGTAATAATAAACCGGGCATGCTGAACAATATGCGCGACCACAATCGGTCATTGCAATCTTTGTAGGGATGGCCTTCTTCTGTAAAGAAGTGGCAATCATCACGTATGTATACATGCATGCATGCATGTGCATGTGTTTGGATTTGTGTGATGTGTCTATCAACTAAATGACGAGATGGCAAACTTCTGTGAAGAAGAAGCAATCACCATGTATGTATGTATGTATGTATGTATGTATGTATGTATGTATGTATGTATGTATGTATGTATGTATGTATGTATGGCTAAAACTTAAAAAATACAAAACAAACTCCCACAAAGTTTATATTTTTTTGATCAGCGTTGCCTCGGATCTATAATATATGTTTGAAAAAAGACAAACAGAAAACAGGTTAGAATGCAGGAGAAAAACAAAAAACAAAAGATTTGACCGGTTTCGTTCGTATTATCGATAAGACGAACGAAACCGGTCAAATCTCTTGTTTTTTTTTGTTTTTCTCCTGCATTTTTACCTGTTTTCCGTTCGTCTTTTTTCAAATATTTTGTCTACCACAGCATTTCATTTGCATGAATTATCTTGTACCTTACCCCATATATATATATATATATATATATATATATATATATATATATATATATATATATATGGTTAATACAACAAAAGATATAAGAGGCAACTAATATCTTTAATTAGAGAACATCCGGATAAAAATGAAGCTCAATATACTGGATAGGAGTTGTGCAAACCATAACTTCCTTAGATGCAATCGCCGCTAAGACCAATTCGAATCTAACCAGGAAGTTATGGTTTGCACAACTCCTATCAGCTCATAAGAACCCTTAATTGGACATTATAATATTCAACACCGAGTGAGTTTTCTGAACTTTTCATATGATTTTGTTTTTTCTATCGTTTTATTAATTTGCATACATCCTGAATACACTTTTCATTGTCATCTACTGCATCGATAGCAAACAAATTTCCAGCCTGGATAACTTTTTCGTTTTTGGACTACCATTCACCACCTGGATTGTTTTTTTAATCAACCTCTTTGACATCTTTCCTGAAGCTGTTTTAAACTTTATGATTTGGATGAACTGTATAAGTTTAACAAAAAAGTGTGTTTTGGGCCGATATATTTGATGTTTTATATACTTTTATGTATTTTATATATTTTTATATATTTTCAAAGTTTAATTTTATTACCTGCAGTAATGTCATTGCGGTAATGGTCCTCTGAGGAGAAGATTTTCTTTGAAAACTCATGAGTTAAGGACTTTCGATTACTTTGCTTGAACTTTGAATTGTAATAAAATTTGATTCGCACCTTATTTTATTCCTTCACTTCATCTAATGATATATATATATATATATATATATATATATATATATATATGTATATATATATATATATATATATATATATATATATATATATATATATATGGCTGATTAGTTTGATCGTACACATGTGAGTGTTTGCTCTAAAATCTTTGTTTGTTCTTTTGTTTATTTTCACCTTAAAATGAAACTGATGTATGATGTGGGTGTTTTTCAAGACACTCTAATCTAAGAACTCTTTTATTATTTGTGAACTTTTTCTGATGATTTTGTAGTGTTACAGAGACGATATTGACATACAAATGTTGTTTGGCACAAAACAAATGAAACGGACCGTTAAATATATCTCACAGAAATTTGGAATTTTTGGAAATGTGAAAAAAATAAACCATGGTTATTGGAATATAATAAATAACTGTTCTATATATATATATATATATATATATATATATATATATATATATATATATATATATAAAGAGAGAGTGGGAGAAAGAGTGGGATAGTGAAAGAGAGAGAGAAAATATTCGTAATATCTGCTTTAGAAATTGTATTTTAGTCAGTGACGTTAACATAAATGAGAAGTTTGTCTTTGGCTTTGAGCAATACAAGAGGGCGCGATGCGACTAATAATTGGTGGTGCATTTGATGGAGATGATAATATTGACGTTTCCTCGTGTATTTCGAGCCAATTAAATTCAATCTTTATAAAGATTAAACCTCGCGGCCCAAATTGACATTTTCACTCTCTTCTTTTTAATATCTGTCATCTCGTGTTGAGATAATTTTAATCAAAAGCCATTTGTCTCCAGTATCCCAATGAAAAAAATATCCATTTGCCGCCTACTTATCATCGACATAGGATTTATAACTAATTTCGATAAATGAAAATATAAAAGTGATATTTTTTAAAAAATGGCAACGTTTTTTTTTTATGATTTATACATTTCTGACAGATCTATCTCATGAGAAGAATAATCTATTAATAACATAATCTATTAATAATCTATTAATCTATTAATTATTAATAATTTATTATTATTATTATTATTAACATTACTAACATTTATTAACATTAACATTACTAACATTAACATTTTGTTAATTAATATAACATTAACATTAACATAACATTAACATTAACATAACATTAACATGACATTAACATAGCATTAACATTAACATAACATTAACATTACATTAACATAACATTAACATTACATTAACATTACATTAACATAGCATTAACATTAACATAACATAAACATAAACATAAACATTAACATAGCATTAACATTAACATAACATTAACATTAACATAAACATAAACATTAACATTAACATAACATTAACATTAACATAAACATAAACATAACATTACATTAACATAACATTAACATTACATTAACAAAAAATTAACATAACATTAACATTACATTAACATGACATTAACATAGCATTAACATTAACATAACATTAACATTAACATAAACATAACATTAACATTAACATTAACATTAACATTAACATTAACATAACATTAACATTAACATTAACATAAACATAACATTAACATTAACATTAACATAACATTAACATTACATTAACAAAAAATTAACATTAACATAACATTAACTTTATCATTACATTAACATTACATTAACATTAACAGTAACATATCATTAAGATTAACATTAACATAACATTAACATTAACATAATCTTAACATAACACTACATTAACATAACATTAACATTAACATAACATTAACATTAACATTAACATTAACATAACATTAACATTACATTAAGATTAACATTAACATAACATTAACATTAACATATCATTAGCATTAACATCAACATAACATTAACATAACATTCCAGTAACATAAAATAAACATAATTATAACATTAACATTACATTAACATAACATTAACAGTACATTAACATTAACATAACATTAAAATTAACATTAACATTAACATTAACATTAACATTACATTAACATTAACATTACATTAACATAACATTAACATTAACATAATATTAACATTAATATTACATTAACATTAACATTAACATTACATTAACATAACATTACATTAACATATCATCAACATTACATTATCATTACATTTACATTAACATTACATTAACATTACATTAACATTACATTAACATTACATTAACATTACTAACATTAACATTAATGTTAACATTAACATTACTAACATTTAACATTATTATTAATTATTAATAATCTATTAACAATCTAATCTATTAATAATCTAAATTTGGTATCTGTCTGGAGCCGAAACTATACTAGTTAAGACTATTGCACTGTTGTACAATCCTTTAATGCACAATTCAGATAACTATACTATCTTTAAATGCTCAATTCCAGATGGGTGGGGTAGTGTCGTATCAGTTCTGTTGTAATGATACCATCCTCCCAGGTATTACCTCTTGTATTGGAGGGAGGGGTGAGGGGGTAGCGTAGTATCTGTTCTGTAGTCATGAGAACATCCCTCTATGCATTACCTGTTTCTTTGGGGGCGGGGGCAGTGTAGTATATGTCCGTTCGTCATGAAACCATCCTCCGAGGTTTTACCTCCTTTTCGGGGATAGGTAGTGTAGTATCTTTTCTGTTGTTGTAAGACTATCCTCACAGGTATTACCTCCTCCTTTGGACATATAGGGTTAGGATTTAAGGTTAGAGGCAGTGTAGTATCTGTTTTCTTCGGTCGATCGTTTCATTTTTCTAAAGTCTCTCACCCCTCTCTCTCTCTTACTCTCTCTTTCTCTCTCTCCCTCTTTCTCTCTCTTCCTCTTTCTCTCTCCCTTTCTCCCTCCCTCTCTCTCTCTCTCTATTTCTCTCTCTCTCTTTCTCTCTCTCGCTCCCTCCCTCTCTCTCCCTCTTTCTCTCTCTCTCTCTCCCTCCCTCTCTCTCTCTGTCTCTCTGTCTCTCTCTCTCAGAGCTGAAATGCTTTTACACTGCAACACCAACATGAATGAAAGTAAAGACTCCCGGGCAACGCCCAGCAGGGACAGCAAGTAATTCTAATGATTTTAAACATAGAGAGAAGCCGGTGCTGCTGTGATTGCAAGAGTTAAAAGTGAATGGAGTAACATCAGAGAACGTTTGTCATTACTAACCAGCAGAGCGTTACCACTGTCGACCAAGTGAAGAGTCTATTAGGCATGTGTATGCAGTGTGATGATGTATGAAAGTGAAACCTGGCCAGTTAGGGTTGAGGATATGCGTTGCATGGATAGAAATGATATGAAAATGATACAATAGATATATAATGTAGGTCTTAAAAACAGGTTTAGATCTGATGACCTCAGAGAAAGATTAAATCTGGACAGTATAGAGAGATGTGTACAGGACAGGAGATCATGATTTTAGTTTACAGATAAATCACGCGGATACACCGGTTCCTTTTCAGATCTCCAAAGTGAAGTTGAGTCTGGTAATACTTAGATGGGTGACCATTTGGGAATATTAAGAGCTGTAAGCAACCACTCCACGTAGGTGTATAAATGTGTGCCAGCCTTGCTGGAAAGTATAACTGGCGACAGACTAGCGTCCTGTCACGGGCGTCGTTCGTATAATCTGTGACGCTTAATGCTATAAAATCGAGGATATGCACTTTTTGAGCCTTAGAACAGAACTTTGCTTAATGTGATTTACTTTTTTAAAATTCGAAGAACAACAACAACAACAACAACTACTACTACTACTACTACTACTACTACTAACCTCTTGCAGCAATAGTAATTTAGTAGCAACTTTTTTAAATTTCGAAGAAGAACTACAACTACTACTACTGCTATTACTACAACTACTACTACTACTACCCTCTTGTAGCAATAGTAATTTAGTAGCAACTTTTTTAAATTTCGAAGAAGAACAACAACTACTACTACTGCTATTACTACAACTACTACTACTACTACTACTACCCTCCTGTAGCAATAGTAAGTCAGTAGCAACTTTTTTAAATTTCGAAGAAGAACAACAACTACTACTACTGCTATTGCTACAACTACTACTACTACTACTACCCTCTTGTAGCAATAGTAAGTTAGTAGCAACTAGCTGTATCTACACGACGTTGCCCGGGACACACAGTGAAGTCATTTTAGTTTTTACTTTTTACTTGTTTACACATTCTTTTCAACTTATACAGAAAATAAAATGAAATTTTAGTTGTAAGGGAGACAACTTTTTTTATATTCGTCAAATAAAATATGAGTTATTCCCCTTACTGATTTTGAGTTTTCGGTCGAGCTTGAAAAATATTTCCATATTACCAGTTCTCCGGATGGGACTACATAATTTTTAAAAATAAACTGTAGCAAACTACGTTATAATAGTGCCAATAACATCGTACAACAATAACAAATTAAAGTCTGCTCGCCACAATCAAATTTTAATATGTCAGCTAAAATGCTATTTGTTGTGAGGTACAAATCACCCCTATTGGAGAACTGATGGTATCAACCAGGTATAATAAATACCACTGGTTGCAGAGACTCAAGGGAGACTTTCATACCATGTTTTACCGCATGTTATGAACCCGTTCATCTCCTACCACATTAGTGGCGTTCTGTATTGCTTTATGATAAATACATTGTTATATTTTAACCCTGTCACTATTTGTGGTTTATTTCTTTGTGACCCCTAGCACGGGTCTACAACAATTATATATTTATTAATTAATTTACGTACATAAAACTCATCCATTTTTGTCTTTTAAGGGAAGTGGGGTCTGATCAACTCTGCTGGGAAGCCATGAAATTAAATACTGTCTTGTTTTTAAATTCCCGAAACAGTTTCTCATGGTAAACCACTGATGATCCCTTAAATAATGTTAGAAGCAAACTAATATAATAACTGAAAAAATTATATTGACTTACATGAGTGATTTTCCACTGAATGACTTGGGACTTAGGTTTTTTTGTTTTTTTTAACATTTTTTTAAAATATAGGTTTTTAAATATATATATATATATATATATATATATATATATATATATATATATATATATATAAATTAATTAATTAAATTACGTACATAAAATAAATCCATGTGTTTCTGACGATAAGCCTGGGCAAAGATAAAACCAAGGCTGTAAATGTCTATAGTCTTATGTTTTACCATGCGGCTATGACGCCTTGCCTAAATATGTACGATTTTTAATCGCCTATCAAGTTATGTAGTTCTGTTATCGTTTTTACTGGCGATAAAACATTGTTGGTTTTTTAGTATTTTTCAACTTTCTAAGCGGTTAAGAATATGCACAATATTGCATTACGTTGCCCTTAATCGGACGTGTCATTATTTTTATTTATTATTGTTGTGGGGTACAAATCACTCCTATTGGAGAACTTATGGTATCAACCAGGTATAATAAATACCACTGGTTGCAGAGACTCAAGAGATATTTTCATACCATGTTTTACCGCATGTTATGAACCCGTTCATCTCCTACCACATTAGTGGCGTTCTGTATTGCTTTATGATAAATACATTGTTATATTTTAACCCTGTCACTATTGGTGGTTTATTTCTTTGTGACCCCTAGCATGGGTCTACAACACTATTTATGTCCAACTTTTAAAATCTGACAAGATAACTTTATATGTTAGACGACCCGAGGGACCGTCTTCCAATGAAGAAATCGGTTTAAAGTTTTCATCAGAAATCTTGTTCTATGACAAAGTTAACTTTACATGCCAACAAAGACGTCCCTCCTCAAAATTGACATTATTGGCGTGATTCCAACCATAATTGAATAAATCTGTCATAGAAGCCAAATCTCTGGAAAAAAAAATTGACATTGTGATGCGGTACATGAGGCAAAAATATAATTGGACATGTTCCTTTTTATACACAGTTTTTACATGTTTGTTTTATTTTGTCTTTTTTTGTGGGGGGGTGTTATATGTAACTATAAACTGCACTTAAGCATGCACGACACGTTCGGGTCGTCTCTGTTAAACGTGGTTTGACAAATGTCCACCATATTTTCAGCCCGACGAGACACCATTCAAACATGGTATTGGTGAGTGTTGATTGCCGGATCAGCATTTTTCGGTTCGTAGATTGCTTGTCATCGTTGCGTAGAATTTTCTCTGACGTCTTAAGATCTTATCTAGCATGATTTTTTTTTTTTTTTACTTGCGACGGCAACTGAACGTAACGATGATGCTAAGGAAAAACTATTAACTAGTATTGCGACACAGAATATATGTATATCGACTGATTTCTTGGCCTTTTGCCTCTGAGAAAAGCGTAGTATCTGTTTTGATGCTACGCTTCATCTGTTCGGTCCTCGGTCAGTGAAGGAGGAAATCTTCTAGACCGAGGCATTTTTTAAATTTTTATCTTAATCCAGAGTGCCCCTTTTAAGGGAGCTTTATTTTCCTCACCATTAAAAACCGACCTTGTGTCTAACTATGTCCTCGTGAGGAGACAAGTAAATAGGTACTGCGTGCCTCGGAGTTTGTAGTGAAGCATAGGTTGAGCAATCTCCAACAGTGCTTATCCCGACTGACCTTGCTCAGGTAGAAATTGAAATTTTCCTTCTCCTAAATTTTTTGCTCTACTGAGGATTGAGAGTCCAGTTTATCTTACTTGAGGTGATGGAAAGCACCAGCATATTGGAAGACATTGACCTGCATGATGATGATTTGCGTCGGATTCAAAAATTCGGAAATCTTGATTGCAGCTGAGTACTCTTTGAATCTTGGCCTTTTGGCTAAGATCAAAGTGTAGTATCTGTTCCGATAGATACTACACCTCATACTGGTATTGTCTTGTCCTTCGGGGCTTGACTTACGCAGGTCAATGGGTCTGTCCTGTGCAGTTTTAGGAGGTCCACCCTTCCAGGCTTTGCCTCCCCTCTTTGGGGGAGGAGTAAGTTTATTGCTTACTGTCTGAGGCGCCCCTACCGGGGAATGCCGACGGGGCTGCCCAGGCAATTTTTAAACCCCACTTTACCGACCCGACCTTGGGTCACATCTTACTTGTGGGAGTAGGATAAAAACTGGCCTTGTGACTAACTCCTGGAGAGGAGTAAATCAATACTCTTTGAATACCTTGAAGGATGTGAGCTGGAGAATTACGATGGAGATGTGGAAATAGTAGTCAGCATGAAGGAACATAGCAGACGTTCTGTGTACACACAACTCAATTTGTCAAGAAGCTGCAAAAAAAAGGGTGCAGTAAGATCCAGGCAAGATGATGCAGATCTTGGTGAGAGAGATGGATGTCAGAGTTGCGATTATGAAGAAAGTGCTGAATGAAGATCTTTGATACTCCAGATGGAAAAGTCACAAGAGCCAACCACTAACAGCCAAGTCTCAAGAGAACCGCTTTATGGAAGCCAAGAACCTCTTCAACAAGGTAAAACACCCAGCCCAGATGTGGCAACAATACTCAACCATGCATGGGCGAATGGTGGCTTTGTAGAGATATAGTATACTGGCAGGTGTGGGTAGTTTTCTAGCATGGTAGAGGGAGCCACATTCTTTGCAGAGGCTTAAGTGTTTGAATGATGAACACTCAGCTTATTAGGTTGAGATTTCTTGTAATTGTTAAAGGAAAGTGACTAATAATTATATATATATATATATATATTAGTATTTCATGTATCCACATAAAATTTTATAAGGAGATATAATTTTTTCTGTATCTATTTTCAGTATTTACTTCAACAGTGTTCAATAGTAAGCTATGAAAATATATTTATGGCAATCAAGCTACACAGAGGCTTCTGCGTTTCATCCCCGGGGGGAATCTTCAGGCTAAAATGCATGGAGTTATTTTCGCCGGGTGTTTTTATATACGCGGCTTGCTAGTTAACCAATCAGATTCTTTGTTGTTCTCTCAGCCAATCGTTGGGCTTCCTGCGAACAAAGGTTTTGTTGGTGTCACTCCCTATATGCTTTCCTATTGTCGGGGATGAAACGCGGGAGCCTCTGTGTAGCTTGATTGCCATAAATATATTTTCATCGCTTACTATATATATATATATATATATATATATTTCCAATAGACCATCTTGATACAGGTATTACATAACATTGTAACATTGTGTAGATAAACAGATATATGTGTGTTTGTGAAAAAAAAATATTAATAAATAAATATATATATATGTGTGTGTGTATGTATACATTGTATTAAGGTTGAAACTAATTCATTTGTTCCACCATTATATGACTTATTTGCTCCAACTTGTGTCTATCCGTCACACTTCTGCATTGTATTGCCTTCTAAGTATCACATTTCTATATACTAATAAACAATGCTTCAAGCAAACTACATAAACCTCTTATATATATATATATATATATATATATATATATATATATATATATATATATCATATGGGAAATGAAAAAGGAAAAACCAAGAGATATTTTTTTTATATATTCATCAACGTTTCTCGTCTTTATTGTAAGACTTCCTCAGAATGATAATTTTAAGAAAAATGTGATGCAAGTACATCGAAATATTGGGTTAGCATGATGGGTTGATTAGGAAAACTATGACATGACCTACAGACTACAGACACAGAGTCCCCCCTTCCCTCCTCTTTCCCCAGCCCCTCAAAATCCATGCTTCACCTCACCACGACAAAACCCTCAGCCCCCCTCTTCTCTCAAGGCAAATTCACTAACACTCCCTTTTTTCACTGCTGCCTTAATGGCACCCACTCAAAGCTTTCCATATTCATTTCACTCTCTGCTACTGACTGACTTCTCACAGCCCGGACCCTGGTCCAGGGCTCTTAGTAGCCACGGCTACTACTTTTCCTCATCTACCCATGATGCAAACCCAATATTTCGATGTACTTGCATGACATTTTTCTTAAAATTATCATCCTGAGGAAGTCTTATAATAAAGACGAAACGTTGATGAATATATAAAAAAAACATCTCTTAGTTTTTCTTTTTTCATTTCCTATTACATCGGATTACTCTCATCCTTCATTTCTCATATATATATATATATATATATACGGGGCCTGTCTAAAAAGTATCCGACTTTATGCTAGAAATACGTGACAGGGTTGGGACCCTAATCCCCTTCAAAGTAGGCCCCTTCTGTTTGCACACACTTCGTTCACCGATCCATCCACTGCCGGAAACACCTCTTGAAGTCTTCTTTTGGAATGGTATTCATCTCAGCAGGTGTTTGGAGAAAATGCGATGGGTATAACACAAATTAAGGAGTGGTTCAACCGATTCAAAAATGGTCGCACATCAGCGGAGAGTGACCAGCGTTCTGGCAGACCCCAAACTGCTCGGAGTGCAGCTGTTGTTGAGAGGGTGCGAAGAAAGAGATAATGCGGAATGCGACGGCGGAGATGAACACCATTCCAAAAGAAGACTTCCAGAGGTGTTTCCGGTAGTGGATGGATCGGTGGGTTAAGTGTGTGCAAGCACAAGGGGCCTACTTTGAAGAGGATTAGGGTCCCAATCCCGTCAGGTATTTGAAATATTTTTTCTGGCCCAAGGTCGGATACTTTTTAGACAGGCCTCGTATATATATATATATATATATATATATATATGAATAGGTCATAATTGAAAGATATATGTGAATAGGTAGTAATTGATTGATTCGCTAACGTGTAGATAGATTTCAGTTTGTTGACGTATATATTTATACTTACATAACGATAGCGCTAGATATATAATTGTCAGGGGTTTACTGATAAATCATTGTCAAAGGTCGATAAATAATTATTAAGATGATATAAATCGATCTAAAAAAAATCGATCTAAAGTGAGATAGATAATGGTCGGAATTGGATAGATAGGGTTAGGGTTTAAGGTTAGGGTTAGATAGATAGATAGATAGATAGATAGATAGATAGATAGATAGATAGATAGATAGATAGATAGATAGATAGATTGATTGACATAGATAGATAGATAGATAGATAGATAGATAGATAGATAGATAGATAGATAGATAGATAGATAGATAGATAGATAGATCGCCATGGATAGATAGATAGATCGCCATGGATAAATAGATAGATCGCCATGGATAAATAGATAGATCGCAATAGATAGATAGATAGATAGATAGATAGATAGATAGATAGATAGATAGATAGATAGATAGATAGATAGATAGATAGATAGATAGATAGATAGATAGATCGCCATGGATAGATAGATAGATAGATAGATAGATAGATAGATAGATAGATAGATAGATAGATAGATAGATAGATAGATAGATAGATCGCCATGGATAGATAGATAGATAGATAGATAGATAGATAGATAGATAGATAGATAGATAGATAGATAGATAGATAGATAGATAGACAAAATGAGATAAATTTGTAGATAGATAGATATTGTTAAAATTATATATATATATATATATATATATATATATATATATATATATATATATATATATATATATATATATATATATGTATATCGATAGAGACTTGTTTAGATAGATTATTGTTAAAGTTAGATAAATGGATAGAAAGATCGATCAAAATTACATAGAGATCCAATTCTGTGTAATCAGATGTAAAGTGTCCATAGATGGAAGGAATAAATTGATCAAAGATTCACCTCGAAGCAAGACTTGCACTCTTGTAAGTTTGAACTTCTTCGCATATCACGAACCAAGTTTAATCATCAAAGTTAACTTCTTTAATAATCTCTATGATGGCACATCCCACCTTTCCAACCATACCTCCGAACCCAAGCACACACGCATATATACACACATTATGAATTTATATTTATATACATATATAAAATAAAAATTACTTAGACTCGATCGAAGTCACTACTTAAATTCCCGACTGCCATCGTTTATATTAAACACATTTCAAACTCAACTTCTAAAAAACTACTTTCATTCTCGGCCCACGGAAGTATTTTAAAATGGCCCTAATTCTCAAAATTACATCCGAATAAGTGCGCTTCATCTACGATTGAACTAAACATCTTTCTATTGGATTTACTTCATTTTGAACATTCTCAATGCTGCCTTCACGAAACCCCTTTTTTCCATTTTTTAATCTCCTTTCACCAGACACCTGATCAACGGACATTCACCAACTGGACAGACTCCATATTTTTACACGCACACTCTTACTCTCCATTACTTTATATTTTTTCAAATTTTTAATTTTGACTTTTCCACTGCCAACTTATCCATCCATGTAATTCCTTTGCGGTTAAGATGTTAATCTTTGAAAAGCCTTGGCTTAAGGAAAGAAAAATAAACATGTTTTTACCGAGTACATCTTGCATTGAACAATCGAAGTTGAAATAGATTTGTCATTCGTACATCTTTATCTTCTTTCATTTATCTATCTATCTATCTATCTATATATATATATATATATATATATATATATATATATATATATATATATTGTGTATTTAGGCAGCATCTTCTCATTTATGCAAACATTGTGAAAAATAACATAATTCGTCTGTTTAATTATACCTTTTTCTATTTTTTCAATTTTTCTGATGGTCTTTTTTGTATTGAAATTAAAAAAATTAATAAATGTTCCATAGGTTTCACGAACGTTTTCGATTCTTCGTCGAATCATCCTCAGGTGTCAAAAACAAATGAACAAAAAAGCTGGAGAAAGAAGAGAATTTTTAAAAAGATGGCGGAGAAACGCGCAGAAAACGTTTTTCGCATTGTTCCAGGAAGTCGTTGACGATTCAAATTCAGCAACGCTGGAATGGCATCACAGAACAAAATCGCATTACGTTAAGCATTTTAAAATGTTACCACTGATTTCATATGCGATGTTGTTAATTTTAGGTTGTTGTGTTTTTATGTAGATAGCTTCGAGTATTTTTAATTTTTTATTAATTGGTTTCGGAATTTATTATTTTAGTGTTATTAACTAGAATTTTTCTTAAATTAGAGGAAGGGCAGTTATGTTTTTGTAGATGTTGGTAAATTGTTGGTAAATTGAGCTAGAGTTTACAAGATGCATCAAAACATAACTGCCCTCCCTCTGATATATATATATATATATATATATATATATATAAGATAAGTCGATTAAAAATAATTAGATTCGCAGATAGATGCAAATCAAAATCATTGGTAGTTCAAAGCGAGGGTAAATAATGAATAATAATAATTCACTATTCCTCTCGTTCGTTCCTTAAGCCGGCTTTTCAAAGAAATGAAAATTCTTATCATCACAGGAAAGTTTTTTGATTGATAAGTTGATATATAAGGATAGTCAATTTTTCAATTTTTGAAAAAGTTTAGAAAAAGTTTTTTAAAAAGTCTATAAAATTCTAAAAAAATGTTTACATTCAAGTGGCCATGTTCCAGTGTGAAAAAAAGTCACTAAAAAGGAGTCCAAGACGGTATGAAGGTCGAACAATTGGCAAGTCACGAAGAATCCATGCAGGAACCCACGACGACGTTTCCAACCAAGTTTGTAGTCTGGAGGATCAAGTGAGATTGGCCATGTTTAGAAAACGTGTTCTTCCTGTTTTCCACGAAAACGTATTCCCAAGCAAAAGCAACGACGAAAACTCATATTTCTTCATATATATATATATATATATATATATATATATATATATATATATATATATATATATATACGAAGCCAGTTTAAAACATATTCGACCTTAGCCAAAATAAATATTTCAAATATGTGACAGGGTTGGGACCCTAATCCCCTTCAAAGTAGGCCCCTTGTGCTTGCACAACCTTAGCCCACTTTTGGAATGGTGTTCACTTCCGCCGTCGCATTCTGCATTATCTCTTTATTCGCACCCTCTCAACAACAGCTGCACTCCAAGCAGTTTCGGATCTGCACGAACGCTGGTCACTCTCCGCTGATGTGTGGCCAGTTTTGAATCGGTTGAACCACTCCTTAATTTGTGGAACACATTGCATCTTCTCCAAACACCTCCTGAATCTAATGTGACAGAAAACATGAACACCATTCCAAAAAGTAGACTTCCAGAGGTGTTTCCGGCAGTGGATGGATCGGTGGGCTAAGTGTGTGCAATCAGAAGGGGCCTACTTTGACGGGGATTATATTTTTTCTGGCCTATGGTCGGATACATTTTAGACAGGCCTCGTATATATATATATAAATATATATATATGTATATATATATATATATATATATATATATATATATATACATGTATATATATATAAATATATATATATAAACATATATATATACATAGATATATACATATACAGGGTGGGCCAAAATAAGGGTCCTATCTTTAAATTTGAATAACTTGAATTTGAATAACTTCCACAAAATAAAATTTAAACTCACCAAACTTTATGTGTGTGTAGACTGACCCTTCCGAGATTTTTTGAAATAAACAAAACAAATTTTAGCCGAAAAACACTTCTTAAAACTTACAAAAACTAAAGTATTGTTTTTTACACTGTTTTGAGTTTTTTAAGCAAAAATAATGTTTTCTAAATGAGGGTACGTTCCTTAGGGCTAATACGGCTCATGCTTGCTTCGGAAGGGGTCCTTTACTTATTCTAAAAAAAAATTTTTTAAAAAAATCAATAAATAAAAAAGTTATGAATTTTTAAAAATAGGACCCTTATTTTTGCCCACCCTGTATATATACATATATATATACATGTATATATATATAAATATATATATATAAACATATATATATAAACATATATATATAAACATATATATATACATAGATATATACATATATATATATACATATATATATACATATATATATATATACATATATATATATACATATATATATATATATATATATATACACATATATATATATACATATATATATATTATTAATTTTATACGTACATAAAAGTAATCCATGGACACGTGTTTCTGGCTCACAGCCGTCATCAGCATGGCTAACTTGGACAAGGATCGAACCTTCGAAATTGATTTAATGCTGTGAGCTAGAAACACATGTCCATCTATTACTTTTAATATGTATATATATATATATATATATATATATGTATATATATATATATATATATATATATATATATATATATATATATATATCGTTTGTTGAAAAGAAATCATTAAAGTGCTCAATCGTAGGTTCTCCAAGAGCTAATATGAATTATTTTATTTAAAGACTATACATTCAATGTTTGTTAAGTGTACCGGGTTTCATCGTTTCAGACAAACGGTTTCTCGGGTCGAATTCGTCTTCAGCGCCTGCTCCAAATCGTCAGCGCTTTGCAGAGATCGAAAAAGCGACAAGAAATGATACAAACAGGAGAAAAACTCTTTCCCTGCTTTCATCTTCATAATATTTGAGTTTACAGTAATGGAAAAATGGTGCCCCTTCAACGTAAATTCACTAGACAAACTCGACAATCACCTAAATCCCATCCATTCACTGTGGAGGTCCCCAGATGCCGGAGAGCCTTCTACTCCAATAGCTTGTTTCTATCGTGCTGCAGGCCTCTGGAACTCCCTCCCTGTTCCCTGTTTCCCCGACTGTACCGACATGCAGAGGTTTAAAACTAATGTAAACAGACATCTCACTGCACTGCTCCTAACTTGGGGTGACACCCTAAACCTACTCCCTTATTCTCAGTAACCCTTTACGTCTACAGTGGTGGCCTGCCTTGTTTGGGGTGAAATATGTTTTTAAAAAATTTAAACAAATAAAAACGTTATTTCGTGAATTTACGCCAAATGTTATAAATTTATAAATGAAAAAAGAAAAAACTCTTAATAATTTCCAACTTTATGTCAGGGGGTTTCCAGTTGTGTCCTTCATTTTCCACACATGTGTAGCGTGTGTGATGGCATTTTTGACATCACACAAGCTACACATCACATCACAATTTGCGGAATTTATTTTGATGGCATGATTGATAAGAAAATAAGAATATACTGCCTTATATAGGAATTGAACTCACAACCTTTATATTATAAGACTTCTATGCGTGATACACATTTCCCCTTCCTTCCTATCTCTATACAGGGCAGTACATTCTTATTTTCTTATCAATCATGCCCCGTCACGTTAGATTCGCGGTTGTTGTTGTAGCAGGTACAAGATTACACCAAAAACCAGAAAGTGTGACCTTAACCCTAACCCTAACACAGAATTGAAAGCACCCTACAACAAGCAGAAGCTGAGTCAATAAATTTGATGTAATTACCAGATTTTCTGGTGGATCGACAGTAACAAAGTCATTATGATAGCGGTCGATCTTCATCTTCATATTAAATAGTTCAGTCTCCTGTTCGGACTTCTCCTTCAGTATTCGTCTTTTTAAACACTGGGCTGCAAAAGAGAATGCAATAGAAATCATTAGGTAACGTATACTAAGGTCAGCCTCTCCTGTAAACTTACGTGTCATTTATCAAACTAAAGCGCTATAAGCCAATCAATTAATATAATGACAAAATGTGTGTATGCGTCTTTTCATCTCTTCGATCACTACCGATCATGTTGTAACAGGTTACAATTAATGTAGCAATATTCAGATGAGGTGTGTAAAATCGAAATTAAAATCGGAAATCTTCCACGTGGTATTTACCTGCTTCCCACTGCAGCAAGACCTGGCACAAGGCCGGAAGGTGAGAGTCGAAAGGCTAGCACACCAGAGGTAGTACACTCTGTCTCTACAAGGGGCGCCTCAGGTAATTGGTGATAAACCAACCCTTTCTTAAAGAGAAATGGTAAAGCCAGGGAGCAATCATCTCCTATGACTAATGAGAATGATACCTCAGGACAGCTGGTACCACGCGGTCCACCCAATCGGACTGATTGTCGGAGATGTATCCCTGACTGGTATGAAGTGTCAAAAAGAATTTTGGCACATTCGTTTAAAATTAAGTAAGAGAATGGAAATGTCCATTAAAATGAAAAAGGGTAGAAAAGGAAGTTGCGTCGTGGACAAAATGAAAATCGGAAATCTTCTACATGGTATTTGCCTCCCTCCCACGGGATATTTATGCGGCTGGTGACTGCTTGTGAATTTCATATTCCTTGTAAACTTCTTCCTTCGGACGGAAGCCGACATAGCCTGACGAGGGCTAAATACCACACTAGGTATTACCGGTTCGGTTTATGGACTGTATCTGTGAGGACAGCAAAACCTACCTGCAAAAAAAATACAGCTCAGAAGATGCCTTCAGCGGGTACTTCAGTATAATGCTAATCCATGCATGTGTTGACACAATAGAACAACCACCCTCTGTGCAGAAGTGCTGTTCTAAATCATGTGGCGAAGCAATTCGTTCGTTCATTTAAATACATTTTATTGTGATATAAAAAAGTTTCGCCTAATTTTTCAATGCTTAAATAAAGCGTTCGAAAAATGTAACATTTCTCTTCATCGTTTTTGAGGGAACAAATATAGCATCGCGGGGGGATTACTTCAATCCACACAGATTGTCTGTCGTTTTTTTCATCGTCGACAGAAACAGCTGTTCGTCTCTCTAACATTTAAGTAGTTGGTTCATTGGATAGTGACGTCTTGTTGTAAATGTAGTCGTAGTGGTGATGTAGCAGCTGAACTTTCTTTGTCTTCCTCTCTCCTTGTAGATGCACTAATCCAACAAATAAACGAGAAAACAAACATCTCTTCTCAATGACGTCATGCGCTCTGATGTTGAATTATTTTACACATTACGGGAGTTTCCTCTCGTGTGCTCCTCGGAGAGGCACACAAACACATCCGAACACAGTCAGCTCATTAAACAAAGAAGGAGATCTTTCTCTCTTCTTCGCCACGTCTCATTTCGGACTTCCTGTTCGTGACGTCATATCCTGACACGTAGCTCTAACTCTAATGTTTAACTTGTAATGGAATTTTCCTACTCTTCTGTGTAGTTTAATCTTACATGGAAAATACCGTTTTAACACTATATTTACATACTCACATCTAAGTATTACTACACAATTACATTAATAATATACACAAAAAATATAATTGTTACGTCCTATTTGGCAGTGATATACTTTTAAAGTGAAGTGTACAGATAGTTCTCCAAGTGCAATTTTATTGATGCTAGATTGACTTAGAATCGGTTAAAACCTCATATGAAAAGTAAACAGTTAAAGTCTTACTTTTTACACATTAGGGGCTATATAACATAGTACTTAATTGGTGCCGTGATCAGTATTTTGACTGAAATATTCTGGAAGGTTGTTCATTTGTTTTGGGGTTTTTTTTTCTGCTTTTTGTTTTTTTTGTTGTATGTAGTCCATACATTTTGTGATTTCTATTGTTTTCATGTGTGACAGATTTTATAAATATTTTTGTGTTAGTTTTAATAAAGTGTTCACCCCATCCCCAAAAATATCTCATTCTATTTTAATTATGAACTAAAATCTTTTCTCCGTTTCTTAAAACATTAAAAATATCCATTTTTTCCCTCCTTTTACCATCCTTAAATTTGGCTCAGAAAAAGAGATTGGCATCACTGTGAGATAAAAGCTTACCATCCTCTCCTCCCTCGTCCTGTAGCGTTTGATCACGGACATGCAAAATTCTGATCATTCCCCAGGTACGGCCTTTCCCAATTTCTTTATCGGGAATCAAATTCCCGTCATAAAACCCAAAATGAGGAATTGATGCCAGCAGCTGTCACGTGACCTGATGCCGCCATCAATGCAGGCGACCCATGGAAAAAAACGTACACTTTTCTCATATATACGATTCTTGGCCAAAGTTTTTTTTAGTTTTCCTTCTATCATCAGAAGTGTGAGTCTGCTGTAAGATCATCCCTAATAACCTCTCGGAATATAATTTTCCATATATTCTCCAAAGTCATCAACCGAGACGCATTGAATGTCGTCTAAACCCAGAGTTGAAATCAACCTTTGAAAAGGACGACAAAGACTGCATTTTGGATGCTATCAGAGAATCTGATTTGAATCAAGAGAAAAAAATAGACCCCTCATCTTGGAAACCTTATAACATATACATATAAATAAACGAAGCTATTGCTCTTCCTACGATACATATATATATATATATATATATATATATATATATATATATATATATATATATATATATATATATATATATATATATACTAGTGGAACCCGTCGCCCGGCGTTGCACGGGAGAAAGTACTACCTATTGCATGACGTCGAATCAAAAAAAGGAACGGCCTATTGTTGTTTCCCCCCCTCTACCGTGTTGGCGAATGTTATAAATTTTTTTAAAAAATAAAAAAGTAGTAGAGTAGAATGGGATCGAACGCTGAAAATGGCGATCATGAAACCTTCCTTCCTAACAACTGCGCCACGGTTTCGAGTTAAAAAAATACGTGTGAAAATAGGTCAATTAAGCTAGAACCGGTGTTTTGTGAATATTAATCAGGTGTCGATGAGTAGAGTGACAGTACAGAATTGTTAGGGAGAAAAGTTTTTGCTACCACCTATATGGAGTTGGTTTTTCGGAGAGCCGTAGATGATGGGCCAAATGTAATATTTAGTGTTAAGTAGAAAAAAATAATAACAAATTTACTAAAACACGCTCGAGTGAATAAGTGTAGTATAGTGGTGAGTTTAGTAGCCTGTGATGCATGTGGTTATTTTCCTATACTCCGAGAAGGTACAGGGGAAAAATCGCCTCTACTTATATATATATATATATATATATATATATATATATATATATATATATAAACGACGATATTTCTCTTCAAACTTCAAACATTGCCAGCTCCTATCTCAACTCTCAACAACATAATTAAACATTCCTCTTGATTGAAGAAGTATCACTTTCTCGGCGACCGGCACCAATCCCTAATCTCTGCCAAAAGGATAAGTAGCTTTTGAATCGTTCTTCATTCTCGAAGACTTGTTCATTCCAAACCAAAACAATATTCCCTTTCATGTCAGTCTTTTAACGTTTTTGGATTTGTTTTATTCCCAAACCCTTATTAAACGCCAAGCCAGAACAGTATCCCTTTTCCCTGCCAATATCTTGTTCATTCTCCTCTGTTCTTTTTGTGCGTGTTTTAATAATATCCCTGTTAATACATTATGCATTTTATACAATCTTCTGTGTAATTATTGCTTCTTCAGCATGCTGTGTTTATTGATATCTTCTCTGAGGCACGAAACGAAGTTCGGATACAGCTAAAAACGAAACGAAGTTCGGATACAGCTAAAAACGAAACGACGTTCGGATACAGCTAAAAACGAAACGACGTTCGGATACAGCTAAAAAAGTATATATAACATTTTCATAAGTGAATCGTGTCTCCCTTCTTTGATTAACGATTCAATTAAGACCAAACTTAAATGTAACAGGCCGACTGTCCAATCGACAGATCAACTGACCTGCCAATAGAGCAGGGACGGGCAACCTTTTCTCTCTCTCTCTCTCTCTCTCTCTCTCTCTCTCTTTCCATACACAGATCTGTTGCACTATTATATATATATATATATATATATATATATATATATACATATATATATACATATATATATACATATATATATATATATATATATATATATACATATATATATATACATATATATATATACATATATGTATACATATATATATATACATAT
>OY744542.1:68310779-68385779 GCA_963556195.1 Sepiola atlantica | reverse complement strand
TTTTCAAAGATAAAACTCTTCTCGTCAGAGGATAAAATTTGGTAATGTGGTATTTATAATAAATAAATATTATAATATATTCTTCAATTATTAACCTTTCTAGTTTTATTCTTCAATTTTTCAAAGTGAAATGGAACTAGGTAATATCTATTTATTATAAATACCACATTACCAAATTGTATCCTCTAACGAGAAAAGTTTTATCTTTGAAAAACCATGGTTTAAGGATGAATGTAACTCTTTGCATCTGAACTTTCGATGTAATAAAATTTGCATTAATTTTATGTAACTTTATGTAATTTTATGTCACTTTTTATCTTCATCTTTCTTTCTTTAATATATATATATATATATATATATATATATATATATATATATATATATATATATAGCTTCTTTTGTAATATAGCAGGAAAATTTTCCAGCAGAGTGCTTGATTAATTTAGAATTAAAATTAAGAGCGTAATATTTATTTATTTTTTGGTACAGAAAAATTAGTACAACATTAGTACCGTCGGTTTCAAGCACAGAAGGACTTAACCATCCAGCTCTCTTCAGCTTCTGTTGTCATCTGTTTCGGAAATGTGAAGTCACGTGTCACTCTCGTTTTGACGCGATATTTGCTTACAGTGTTATGTATGTTTGTTTAAATTTAGTGTAAGGAAGGTTTAATAAGGTTTTAAAAAAAGGAGAGGGGTGAAAAGTAAGAGTTGAGATTTAAACCGGAGAAGATTTAAAAAGATATAAAAAAAATATAAAAATATAAAAATAAAAATAAAAAATATTTCTATATAAATCCCGTGAGTCAATGTTTATGAGTATCGTATATTTGGCCGTTACTGTTTTGAATGTAAATGATGTGTCTTCTAAAGAAAATAGGGGAGAGAAAATGGGTTTAAAGATTATACTTATGAAGAGATAAAAAGGTTAAAAGGAAGAACATTAATTAAATTCAAGTTTAAATCCCGGATTAAAGGACTTTAAATCAATTCCAAAGGAATTTAAATAAAGATATCATCCGGGCAGTCTAAACATACATAACACTCTAAGCAAAGAACGCGTCCAAACGAGAGTGACACGTGACTTCACATTTCCGAAACAGATGACAACATAAGCTGAAGAGATCCGGATGGCTAAGTCCTTCTGTGTTTGAAACCGACGGTACTAATGTTGTACTAATTTTTCTGTACCAAAAAATATATATATATTAGTGTACAGAAAATCAGTACACCATCAGTGCCATTGGTTTCGAGCTCAGAAGGCGTTTACCCTCCGGCTACCTTCAGCTTCTGTTGTTATCTAGTAAAGAAAATTTGCTTAACAAATAAAAAAAATCATCATTTAAAACTTTCCGGTGCACAAACAAAATAACATTTCATTTAAAAACATTTGATTAACAATGGTTTCTTTAACAAAATAAGAACAAAAATAAACATCTAATTAATAACAGTTGTCTAGCTGTGTTTTTTTTTAATTCTTTATTTGTATATATGCATTTTACTTTGATTTTCTTTATTGTAATTTATCGGCTGCTAGTCTTCAATTTAGCATTTGGCTGTCTTCGCCTAGTCAACTCTCGGGCGCTTCCGTAAGCTTCCCCGAACGTTGACGACGCGAAGTCACGAAAACATGGTGTGTCAGCTATAAGAGTACCGACTCTTTTAATCACTTTGTCATTAAAATATGTTTATGTCTATAATTTCGGGGAAGAGGGGGGGGCACTACATCCAGGAAAAAATATGTTTATGTCTATAATTTCACTTTTTTTTTGTTTATTTTGCTCACGGCATTAAAAAAAAAATTTTATGAATGTATCTCTGAGAGAAGTCAATGAAAAAAAAACAAGTTTACCCAAACTTCAAATATTTCAGATTTGCATTAAATTTGATCCGTAGTCATTAGCCACAAATTAAGCAAGATTCCTTGAATTTCAATTTCGTTTTAAGACCTATTAAGCTTAATCCTTAAATTTAAGACATTTTTCTAGAATCAAAATCATGTAATGGATTTTGATCAAAATTAGAATAAGGATTCTAGACACAAGGTTTAATATGGTTATATCTTGATTTTGATATTCTTAAGGCGACATAAAAGTGGTGCAAAACTGTTCTGTTTGAGAAATTCATTGTATCCATCTTGTGTATATACTTACATAACACATGGGGGAGACTCTTTTAATCACTTCGGCGTTAAAACCACAAAAAATTATAATTTCGGTTTCGTTCGCTAACGGCATCCAAGAAAAGATGTCGTAAATGTGTCTCTGAGAGAAGCCAATGGAAAAAGGAAAGGAATATTGATTCTTTTTGCTAAGTTTCTTCATTGAAATGCCTTCCAGCTGGTTAGGGTTCTTGTTGTCTGGTATCATTTCTGAAAAGACATGTTTCCCTCTGATCACAATAGGAATTCTTCTTTTTTTTTTTTTCTTTGGTTTTTCAGGTTTACCTTTCACTTGAAACTTAAATCAACTTCTCAATAAAGAAAAAAGAAATGATTCTCCCCCCACCCCTTCTCTAGAAAATCAATTTCTCGCCGCAGGATGCGTAAGGTAAGATTTAAAAAAAAAAAAAAAAAAAAAAGAAAGAATTTTATACTGTGGCTTGTAATTCTATTTTTTGTT
This sequence comes from Sepiola atlantica, assembly GCA_963556195.1. NCBI lineage: Eukaryota > Metazoa > Mollusca > Cephalopoda > Sepiida > Sepiolidae > Sepiola > Sepiola atlantica. The sequence continues at coordinate 68,383,159 of OY744542.1, read as the reverse complement.
TGAAAATGAAATCAAAATTGAAATAAAGCAATAAAAAAGAAGAAAAAAAACGAAGATATTTCCAAACATTTTTTGGATAATTTTTTTAACAAAATCTTACTCGGCTAGAAGTTCCAAACATTAGTATTCCTTAAAAGAATCATAGAATCATGTCCAGTAATCGCATTGGCTGCAGGTTTTACATCAGAATTTCCTTCTCCTAGATGGGTTTCCATGCACCTGGCTGAAGAGCCCCATATACACTGGTTTTAAAATCAAAGTAGTCCTTCACCTAGAAATTCATCCAAGTCTAACAAGTTCTGTCAGCACGAACCAAACTGGTTTTAAGACACCAATAAACAGTTCCACCACAAGAAGGCCAGGAGCTGTTCTTAGTTGCCAGAGGCTCTTTGATACGCTTATTGTTTGTACTACCACCTACCAAAAGCTTCTTCTCAACGGCCATCTCGATAATAACTGCCTTGGAAACACTACATAGGAATACAGGGCGTTCAAGACAAATTTGGTAATTTTTTTATATTCTTTCATTTCTGAACATTTAAAGTATTTAACAGGAGAGTAGAAAGTGACTAACTTCGGTTTACTTTCGGCAGCCTCGTAACTCTCGCTTCACTTATTGTGTCCTATATTCCTCACATTCCATGAGCGATGTTTCTGACAAAGAGAGAAGAATTGCTGTTTTCTTGGTTGGAATCTAGCCATCTAACACTTATTGTTGTTTTTGACCTCAAAGTAGTAATTTCTTTTACCTTCTTACATTAAGTGGCTTCATGCCTTGTCTGGGGCGATTTTCATTTAAAAAAAAAAAGAAAGACTGTTTTCATTATATTAGGATTGGTATTCAAATTAGCAAATATGTTGTTTTTTTTGGATCATATGGATTTGAAGCACCCCAAAATGAGCACCGACGAAAAGGACACTTTTTCAAGTAACATCCAATTTTTAAACTTTTACTTCCGGTTGAATCATCAACAGAACTAGACGCACTTTCATAACTTTTCCATCACAGATTTTTATTATTAAAGATAAAAAATTTTACTATTTAAAACGGAGTTTTATTTACAAACAGTAGCTATTTGGCTGGATTTTATTTCTCTTTCTCTTTCTCTTTCTGTCTCTTCCTGTTTCTTCCTCTCACTCACTTTATTTTTTTCTCTTTCCCTGTTTTTTTCTATTCCTCTTACTGTCTTGTTTTGCTCTGCCTTCCTTTTCGCCTTTACGATAGTTCTCTCTGAAAACTAATTTATAATTACCTGAACAAGTCACCCACTTCTCTCTTAGATATCTTTGTAGTTCTCTCACACCATTCCTCTCACGCCATCTATGTTGATTCAAGAAGGGATTTCTCAAAAGATAATATACATTGCTTTAATTTTTAACGTATCATACTACCCGAACTGGCACTGACTGGAAAAGATGTTCAAATTCTCATAACGCACAAACAATGATAACCTTTTGTTTAAATGTATTTTTAAATACTTTTAAAACATCGCTATTCAAGGGAAGTAACGGTTACCAGTCCTCTTGAGATTTACATCCGGGTCATAATAATGTTGGTATCTATTATTATACGAAATGCGAGTTAATCAACGTTTGTTTCTCTAATGACTTCTTTTGCTATATATTTTATACGTGCTAAAGTATACCTTAGTTCTGGGATTGATTTATGTTTGGGGAAAAACTGTTTTAACTGTTCTAATTAACCATAGTTTATAATTAACTGAACAAGCCACCCACCTTTGCTATCTTTGTAGTTCTCTCACACCATCCCTCTCACTCACCCCCTCTCACACCCTCCCCCTCACACCATCCCCCTCACACCTTCCCTCTCATACCCTCCCTCTCACACCATCCCTCTCACTCCATCCTCTCACTCTGTGTTGATTCAAGAACTCTCAAATATTTCTTCGTATCTGTATCTTGGAATCTAAACAAATCTCCATCCCCCTCAAACCATCCCTCTCACTCCATACCCCTCACACCCTCCCTCTCACACCCTCCCCCTCACACCCTCCCCCTCACACCATCCTTCTCACTCCATCCTTCTCATTCCATCCCTCTCAAGCCATCCCTCCCACTCCATCCTTCTCATTCCATCCCTCTCACACAATCCCTCTCACTCCATCCCCCTGACTCCATCCCCCTCACATCCTCCCTCTCACACCATCCCTCTCACTCCATCCCTCTCATTCTATCCCCCTCACTGCATCCCCCTCACACCCTCCGTCTCACACCATCCCTCTCACTCCATCCCTCTCACTCCATCCTTCTCATTCCATCCCTCTCATTCCATCCCTCTCACACCATCCCTCTCACTCAATCCCCCTCCCTCCATCCCCCTCACACCCTCCCTCTCACTCCATCGCTCTCACTCCATCCCTCTCACATCATCCCTCTCACACCATCCCTCTCACTCAATCCCCCTCCCTCCATCCCCCTAACACCCTCCCTCTCACTCCATCGCTCTCATTCCATCCCTCTCACATCATCCTTCTCACACAATCCCTCTCACATCATTCCTCTCACACCTTCTCCATCTAACTCCATCGCTCTCACTACATCCTTCTCATTCCATCCCTCTCATTCCATCCCCATTACTCCATCCCCCTCACACTATCCCTCTCACTCCATCCTTCTCACTCTATCTCCCTCACACCATCCCTCTCACTCCATCCTTTTCACTCCATCCCTTTCACACCATCTCTCTCACTCCATCCCTCTCACTCCATCCTTCTCACTCCATCCTTCTAACTCCATCCCTCTCACTCCATCCCTCTCACTCCATCCCTCTCACACCATCATTCTCACTCCATCCCTCTCACACCCTCCCTCTCACACCCTCCCTCTCACTCCATCTCTCTTACTCCATCCCTCTCACACTATTCCTCTCACTCAATCCCTCTCACTCCATCCCTCTCACTCCATCCCTCTCACTCAATCCCTCTCACTTCATCCCTCTCACTCCATCCCTCTCACACCATCCCTCTCACTTTGTCCCTCTCACTTTGTCCCTCTCACTCCATCCCTCTCACTCCATCCCTCTCACACCATCCCTCTCACTCCATCCCTCTCACTCCATCCCTCTCACTCCATCCTTCTCACTTCATCTCTCCCACACCCTCCCTCTCACTCCATCCCTCTCACACCATCCCTCTCACTCTGTCCCTCTCACTCCATCCCTCTCACTCCATCCCTCTCACACCATCCCTCTCACTCCATCCCTCTCACTCCATCCCTCTCACACCATCCCTCTCACACCATCCCTCTCACACCATCCCTCTCACTCCATCCCTCTCACACCATCCCTCTCACACCATCCCTCTCACTCCATCCCTCTCACACCACCCCTCTCACTCCACCCCTCTCACACCATCCCTCTCACTCCATCCCTCTCACTCTGTGTTGATTCAAGAACTCTCAAATATTTCTTGGTATCTTGGAATCGAAACAAATATTCTAGCCCCGTTTTGAATATTCCATAGATCTGTACATATTTCTGAATTTTTGAGATGAGGATTAATATTTTTTATAATTTTGTTTATTCGGACTACATTTCTCATCCTGAGTGTTATCATCACAACGTTTCGGCCGCTGTAACCTCCGGCCTTCTTCAGGTGTATCTCTTCAAACTCTGGAAATATTCCTGAAGAAGGTCGGAGGTTACGGCGGCCGAAACGTTGTGATGATAACACTCAGGATGAGAAATGTAGTCGGAATAAACAAAATTATGCAGATCTGTACATGTTTTATTGTTTGTGTCTATTAGTTTTTTACTGTCTTCTACAATTCTAATCTTTTCCCCTTTCATCGTAATATGGGACAAAAGGGAGAAAGTAGCAATCCTAGTTGAAGTCAGTGTCCCTAATGATGCAGGATTAAACAGAGCTGAAAGGGAAAAGATTACGAAATACCAAGGTCTTATGTACGACAGGAAAAGAGACTGGAATCTTAGGAGAATCTCCATCATACCAGTAATTATAGGAGCAACAGGACTAATGAAAAAGAATTTCAAAAGCTATCTGGCGAGTATACCCGGTGAACCGAGTGCAAGAGAAATACAAATAATTGCACTTAAAGGGACGGTTAGAATCTTTAAAAGATCTCTAGGCTGGAGTGTCTGAAATAGCCGGTGAATGTCTGGCATCCGGTAGGATGCACCATCTCCAGCAAAAACAGAAAGATAAGAAAATTTTTTTAAATAAATAAAAGTTATGCAAAATTATAATATGTTATTCTATGTTTATAGAAGAAATAGGATCATATGGATTTGAAGCACCCCAAAATGAGCACCGACTAAAAGGACACTTTTTCAAGTAACACCAAATTTTTTAACTTTTACTTACGGTTGAATCATAAACAGAACTAGACGCATTTTTGTAACTTTTCCATCACAGATTTTTATTATTAAAGAAAAAAAGTTTTACTATTCAAAAAAGGGTGTTATTTACAAACACTTTCATTTACAAAAAGTTTTTTTTATTAAAACTCTTTGTAAATAAAAGTATGTACTTGCAACTTTTGTTGGATGATGGTCCTGTGGGAACGGACGCATCTTGAGGTGGGCGTATCTGTTGGAAATCGTTGGTTTGGCTTGCGCGATTTAGTGCGGGTGGACCCGTGCAGTCGAGTGCAGAATAGGGCTGTTCTCACAGTCGGAGCTCACAGACGTGACAGGGTCACCGCGTTAACGAGACCTCAGATCAAGGGTCAATGTGCACCTGCGCATAGAGACTCTGTGACGTCACGGGCTTTTGCGTGGGAAGCAGAGTTTTTGCTAGTCTGGGTTTTGGAGGCGAGCCTATCGGACGTGGTTCACGATGTAGTTTGCAACATGATTAGGAGAATTGATTCCCTAAGAAAATACAGGCGTGAGATCTCTTCTTCCCCCTCTCATCAAATGCGATAAGGATTTAAGTTAGGAAGTAACTACGATAAGGCAATAATTGGGTCTCTCTCTCGACGTTAGTGGATATCTCCAAGCCGACGGATAACTAACGCCAAATAAAACAGAACTTAAAAGTTTAAAAAGATTGTCGTTTAGTGAGTCGGTCATGAAGCTTTTTGTGGCAGCGGCGTGGTTCACGGCAGAAAGAAAGGAGAAAGAATTCAACCACTGGACGACGAGGAAAGATTGAAGGTGCGAGAAATTTAAAGGTATGCAAATTATATGATTTATGTTTTAAAAATGACGAGTTATTTAAACGAGAACTGCCACGGCCCGTTCCAGGGACGGGGGCTATGCAACACTTTGCCATTGAACTGGTAAGCAGACAGAAACACAAAACTTTTTCTTTTTAACTATTTTGCATTAGTTTTTTCATATTTATTTTAAGAAAGAATGAGAAATCCTTCTAGAATGAGGCAATTTTCATTTAATACAAATCTTTGATAGAAAAGTTTTGAAAATGCGTATAATGAAACCGGAAGTAAAAGTTTAAAAATCCTGTGTTACTGAAAAAAAAAGTGTCCTTTTGGTCGATTCTCATTTTGGGGGAGCTTCGAATCGATATGATCTGGGTTTTTTTTATGGAAGTCGCTTCAGACAAGGCATGAAGCCACTTGATGTAAGGAGCTAAAAAAACGAAATGTGATTAGCGCAAAGACAGGAGATGCCTATTGGCCTTGGTCTTCAGAAAAACAAGGATTTAGGTAAGAGGAAAACAGTCAGCGGGAAAAGAGTTCCACAAGCCTGCAGTTCTTGGAAAGAAGTTACTGGAATAAGAATCTGTATTATAACGAGGTATCAAAACAGCGAATTGATGAAAACCACTAGACCACTGAGTCAAAAGAGCTGGAACAAAGGAAGCAGTTAATGAATCGGAAATTCTGAAGAATACATGCCATAATAGTACTTATAGAAGAAACTGAGACTAGCAACATCACGTTTGTGAGTGTGTGTGAGGTGAGGGAGAGAAAGAGAGAGAGGATGCAGAGAAGAAGAAAGAGTGGGGTCAATTATAAGTAATAGATGTACCTACGAGGCGTTGCCCGGAAGTCTTTACTTTCATTTACATTTCGGTTCAAAGGTATGTACGCTCAAAGAAATAAAGATAGAAGGGAGTAGAGGGGAGAGATACTCTAGATGAATGAAATGACTGACCGAACAAAACAGATACTACACTGCCCCTAACCTTAAACCCTAACCCTAGCTAAATAAAGGAGGAGGTAATGCCTGGGATGATGATTCAGAACAACAGAACAGATACTACACTGCCCCTAACCTTAAACCCTAACCCTTACTACCAAAAGAGAGTAATGGCTTTATGACAACAGAACAGATACTACACTGCCCCTCCACAAAAATAGAAAGAAGGTAATCCCTGAGAGAATGTATCATGACCACAGAAAACTACCCCTGTCAAAAAAACGATTTGGTAATGCCTGGGAGGATTGCATCATGACGAACGAACATATGCTACACTACAACTCCCCCCCCCCCAATAAAAGGTGGAGGTACCAACAACGTTTATGATTTGGCAAAACCAATACTAATACTTCACGTAAGCTGCTGCTGATGTTTGTTATGATGTCGCATGGTAAAGAGACAGATACACACAGCAACGTAAACGAACATATTTTGCCGCTATAAATTACACAAACACGTACAAATAGAGAATTTACTCTACTTTACACACACAAAAAATATCTTTTTTGCAAACACTGTGAAACAAAACAAAACTTCCATTTTCTCTACAAATTTTATAATGAAATCCACTTGGAAAAATCGCGTTCAATAACAAAAAATGAATTTCTATTATCTCTCTCAGGTCGTTGAATCTCCCGAAGGACTAATTGAGTTTTTGGAGAGAAAAAAATGTATAAAAAAAAAACATCGAAAAAAAATTAAAAAACAAAAACATTTGCTTAAAAAAATCAATTGGAATTTCATTAATTGAGTTTTTGGAGAAAAAAATGTAAAAAAAAAAAAAATCAAAAAAAAATTAAAAAAAAAAACATTTGCTTAAAAAAATGTAAACAAAAAACATCAAAAAAAAATTTAAAAAACAAAAACATTTGCTTAAAAAAATCAATTGAAATTTCATTTATTGAGTTTTTGGAGAAAAAAAATGTAAAAAAAAAAAATTAAAAAAAAACAAAAAAAAAAAACATTTGCTTAAAAAAATCAATCGAAATTTCATTTATTGAGTTTTTGGAGAAAAAAAATGTAAAAAAAAAAAAATCAAAAAAAATTTTAAAAAAGAAACATTTGCTTAAAAAAATCAATCGAAATTTCATTTATTGAGTTTTTGGAGAAAAAAATGTAAAAAAAAAAAAATCAAAAAAAAATTTTAAAAAAAAAACATTTGCTTAAAAAAATCAATCGAAAATTCATTAATTGAGTTTTTGGAGAAAAAAAATGTAAAAAAAAAAAACATCAAAAAATAATTAAAAAAACAAAAACATTTGCTTAAAAAAATTGGAATTTGCTTCCTGCTCCCTAATTACACCGACATGCAGGAATTTAAATGTACTGTGAACAAACATCTTGCTTCACAATACCTTACTTAGGATGGCTCTATAAATTAGGCCCCTAATTCATAGTAGCCCCCCTCGGAGGCAATGGGCTTTGTTTGAGGTGAATTAAAGGTGCTCTTATAACTGACGCACCATGTTTCCGTGACTTCGCGTCGTCAACGTTCGGGCAGGTCTCGGAAGCACCCGACAGTTGACGAAACTATCAACCAAGAAGCATGTGCTTATAAACCGTTTGTTTTCGTTAAAATACGAAAAGCACACAAAATAAAATTGCTTAAAAACAGTTGTTGCAGTGTTTATGTTAACAAGAAAATAATTGACTAAAGATGTGAAGAAAAAAAATCATTGTAAAACAAAATTAAAAAAACAAACTAACATTTGCTTAAAACAATCAAACAAAATCATCTTTTGAAACTTTCCGGTGCACAAACAAAATAACATTTTATTTAAATCATTTGATTAACAATGGTTCGTTTGACAAAAAAATCAAAAATAAACATCTAATTAATAACAGTTGTTTAGCAATGGTTTGTTCGTTCTTTATTTTTATATACACGTGCTGGTCAAAAAAATAGAACATATGTATAAAACTGTAAAAATCATTCCGTTTGAGATAATTTTCGGCTTTTAAATTGTGTAGGCGAAATATTCTATATGTAAATAACAATTACAACTATTGTTAATCATTTGTAATATTTGCATATGTCAGACTGTATTGTCACAGAGTAGTTTATTGTTACATTGGGAAATTCAGCGTTTCAATTTAATAGAACATTATTCGTTGAGTAATCTTAAACTCAAAAGATTTCTGTGTTTAAAAAGATTTTGCAAGTAATTTAATCATAATCTCTCATTATGGGTCGCTCTAAAGACATATCTTTGTTTGAGAAGCAGCGAATGTTCGATTTGCGGGAAGTAGGAAAGACGCACATGGAAATCGCAATCAAGGTCGGATGTTCAAAATCGGTAGTGACCAAAGTGCTCCAGAAAGATGTTAAGGTTGTTTCCAACAGCAATTGCAAGAAATGCGGACGAAAGAAAAGCACCACTGAAAGACAAGACCGGGCACTGGACAAGGTGGCAAAGAAAAGTCGATTCCAGTCAACAAGCCACATTACTAAAAGTGGAAACAGGCTTCTGGTGCCGACGTTTCACGAAGCACTACCTACCGAATGCTCCAGCAACTGGGATACCAAAATCGTATAGCTGCCACCAAACCGCTCCTTAACAAAAATCAGATGTTGAAGAGGCTACGATGGGCAACTGCTCATCAAACCTGGACTACAGACGAATGGCGGCGTGTGATCTTTTCAGATGAGTCTCGATTTTGTATTTCCTTCGGCGACCAAGGGCCACGTGTTTGGTGAAGATCCACGGAACGGTATAACAAAGAATGCGTCAAGAAGTCTGTGAAGTTCCCGCAGTCTTGCATGGGTTTGGGCTGTATGAGTGCTAAGGGTGTTGGTAATTTCTGCTTCATCAAAGGAAATGTAAACGCAACAGTGTACCAAGATATCATGGAAGCTAATTTACTGTAAGTGCTGGATAATCAGTTTGACAGTGACGCCACATACATCATTTTTCAACATGACTTGGCACCGACACACTCTGCCAAGTCCACAACTTCCTGGCTCCGAGAACAATCGATCCCTGTTCTTGAATGGCCGGCGAACTCGCCAGATTTTAACGTTATTGAAGCCTTGTGGGATCAGATGAAGAGGAAGTTTTGCAATGAAAAACCTACTACCATTTGCACATCTCACAGATTGTCCTCAATAAGAATGAGAGATTATGATTAAATTACTTGCAAAATCTTTTTAAACACAGAAATATTTTGAGTTTGAGATTACTCAACGAATAATGTTCTATTAAATTGAAACGTTGAATTTCCTAATGTGACAATAAACTACTCTGTGACAATCAAGTCTGATATATGCAAATATGACAAATGATTAAAAATAGTTGTAATTGTTATTTACATATAAAATATTTCGCCTACACAATTTAAAAGCCGAAAATTATCTCAAACGGAATGATTTTTACAGTTTTATACATATGTTCTATTTTTTTGACCAGCACGAGTATGTGTTTTAGTTTGATTTTCTTCGTCGTAACTTATCGGCTGTCAGTCTTAAATTTAGCGTTTGGCAGTTTTCGCCTCGTCAACTCTCGGGCGCTTCTGATACCTGCCCGAACGTTGACGACGCAATATCACGGAAACATGGTGCGTCATCTATAAGAGTACCTTAATTTTAAAGAGTATATGTCTGTCAGGCAAAAAATAAAATAAAATTTTAGTCAATCTGCCATGCTTTTGCATGAAATAGCATTTTTGTCAATCTGTCAAACTTAATTTTGAAATTGTATTTTCGTCAGTCTCTCATGAGTTAGTATAAAATAGCATTTTTGTCAGTCTGTCAAAATAGTTTTAATAGCATTTTTGTCAGTCTGTCAAAATAGTTTGAAATAGCATTTTTATCAGTCTGTCAAAATAGTCTGAAATAGCATTTCCGTTAGTCTGTCAAAATAGTTTGAAATAGCAGTTTCGTCAGTTTGTCAAAATAGTTTGAAATAGCATTTTTATCAGTCTGTCAAAATAGTCTGAAATAGCATTTTTATCAGTCTGTCAAAATAGTCTGAAATAGCATTTCCGTTAGTCTGTCAAAATAGTCTGAAATAGCATTTCCGTTAGTCTGTCAAAATAGTCTGAAATAGCATTTCCGTTAGTCTGTCAAAATAGTCTGAAATAGCATTTCCGTTAGTCTGTCAAAATAGTTTGAAATAGCATTTCCGTTAGTCTGTCAAAATAGTCTGAAATAGCATTTCCGTTAGTCTGTCAAAATAGTCTGAAATAGCATTTCCGTTAGTCTGTCAAAATAGTCTAAAATAGCATTTCCGTTAATCTGTCAAAATAGTTTGAAATAGCAGTTTTGTCAGTTTGTCAAAATAGTCTGAAATAGCATTTTCGTTAGTCTGTCAAAATAGTTTGAAATAGCATTTTTATCAGTCCGTCAAAATAGTCTGAAATAGCATTTCCGTTAGTCTGTCAACATAGTTTGAAATAGCATTTTCGTCAGTTTGTCAAAATAGTCTGAAATAGCATTTTTATCAGTCTGTCAAAATAGTCTGAAATAGCATTTCCGTTAGTCTGTCAACATAGTTGTAAATAGCATTTTCGTCAGTCTGCCAAAATAGTTTGAAATAGCATTTTTATCAGTCTGTCAAAATAGTTTGAAATAGCATTTTCATCGTGAAATGCACAGACTGAATGGACGTATCTTACTTTTGATACGCCCAACCATCTCTACAAGAGGACCTGTTCGCCAGTCGGTCTGTCACACTTAAGTTTGATATCACATTTTTGTCAGTATTTCCTTGGTCTGTTACACTTAAGTTTGACATAGCATTTTCTTTGGTCTGTCATGCTTAAGTTTAACATAGCATTTTCTTTGGTCTGTCATGCTTAAGTTTAACATAGCATTTTCTTTGGTCTGTCATGCTTAAGTTTGACAGCATTTTCTTTGGTCTGTCATGCTTAATTTTGACAGCATTTTCTTTGATCTGTCATGCTTAATTTTAACATAGCATTTTCTTTGGTCTGTCATGCTTAAGTTTTTAATATCATTTTCTTACGTCTGTTTGAAATTTGTTTGTCTGTCATGCTTACGTTTGAAATAGCATTTTCTGTTGGTCTGTCACAGTTACAGTTGAAATAACATTTTTTGACTAAATGCCCAGATTGTTCAGGTCACATCTTAAGAATGGCTGTTTTTGTTAGCTCCAGTCACAAACGTATGTCATTTCTTTTTTCCTTCTTTTTTTAATAAAAGTCTACTGGTAATTTTTTGGCTGAATATAAATACATATTTGTGCGTGTGTTTCTGATTTTTTAAAAGCAGAAATAAACTTGATCGATGGAGGTTTTTGCTTCATACCTCCGGCCATTTTAACTTAAATTCAACTTTGTATTTAAAAAAAAAAAAACAACGTTTAGTTATTTCCTCCTCGCGGCATAAACACATTTACTCGCTATAACTCTACTTAGAGCTGTATTTTGGAATCCGTCTGAACTTATCAAATGATAAATTATAGTTATTATAGAACAACAAAATTTGCTTTTTTTTTTTATCGAGGTCTGTGTTCTGGAGTTAAATATTGAATGGAATCGATTCCACGAAAAATATACAGGGTGGGCCAAAATAAGGGTCCTATCTTTAAATTTGAATAACTTCCACAAAATAAAAGTTAAACTCACCAAACTTTATGTGTGTGTAGACTGACCCTTCCGAGATTTTTTGAAATAAACAAAACAAATTTTAGCCGAAAAACACTTCTTAAAACTTACAAAAACTAAAGTATTGTTTTTTACACTGTTTTGAGTTTTTTAAGCAAAAATAATGTTTTCTAAATGAGGGTACGTTCCTTAGGGCTAATACGGCTCATGCTTGCTTCGGAAGGGGTCCTTTACTTATTCTAAAAAAAAAAAAAAAAAATCAATAAATAAAAAAGTTATGAATTTTTAAAAATAGGACCCTTATTTTTGCCCACCCTATACAAACAATATTTTAAACTTTTACCAAATATGATTGAAACTAAAATTTATACCAAAACATCTATTTCTCCAAAATATACAAATAACCAGTGTATGCCCTACGGCAAAAATGATTAAAAAATATCTACTCTTCACCAGTGTTCACACAAATACTTCAATGGATTATGCTCCGATGAATTGGCTACCCTGGTGCCCCCTCGACGTAAATTCACTAGACTAACTCGACAATCAACTAAATCTCATTCATTCACCGTGGAGGTCCCCAGATGTCGGAGAGTCTTCTACTCAAATAGCTTCTTTCCTCGTGTTGCTGGCCTCTGGAACTCCCTCCCTGCTCCCTGTTTCCCCGACACTACAGACATGCAGAAAGTTTAAAACTAATGTAAACAGACATCTCGCTGCGCAGATCCCAATCTAGGTTGACTGCCCCCTACCTTCTCCCCTCTTCTTTTTTCTCAGTAGCCCCTTACGTCTACAGTGGCGGCCTGCCTTGTTTGGGGTGAACTATGTTAAAAAAAAAAAATTTTTAAATGTATATATATAAAATAGTACCTCTGTCTGCGTGTGTGTGTGTGTGTGTGTGTGTGTGTGTGTGTGTGTGTGTCCGCCTGATCTTTGAGTCTTATGTTCACCCAAACCGCTCGACAGAATTGCTTGAAAATTAGCATGTAGATTACTGACCTCTCAGTGAAGGTCATAGGCTATATAAGAAATATATCACTGCAACGCTGTTTTCCCTTAGATTTAAACGAAATTTATACCATAGGTAAATGACCAAAAATGATGTCTATTCCCAAAATTTCAGCAAATTTTGATAATATTAAGAGGGTCCCTGGGAGCACTACCCCTCCACTGAAAACTGTTTTCCCTTTGATTCAAATGAAAATATATATATATATATATATATATATATATATATATATATATATATATATATATATATATATATATATATATTACACGTATTGTATTAGTTTCTGTAGATGTAAATCCGTTGAAACTCTAGTGTTTATAAAATGTGCTCAATAACAAGTAGAGATGTTCTTAAGTATAAATTTTTATTTAGACAAACATCTATATATATATATATATATATATATATATATATATATATATATATATATATAATCAAGGAGAACACCTCTCTGTCTGTGCATGTCTGTCCCTAAAAGCGAAGACATACTAGGAAGTGTACTTTCAATATAATTGTATTCACATGCACAATTTGCATGTGAACTTAATGGAAGTATTTTTGTGTCTCTAGCTGCCCCTTACAAAATATTTATTAGCGTTAGTTTAAGAGTATTAACATATATCTGAATAGCTCGGTGAGTAAGATATCTAGCTGACCGCATCAAGGTTGCTGTTAAAGTAAACTCTCCCTACCATGATGTTGCATATGATGCTATCCCACACTCTAACCTGGGCAACACCGGGTAGCTCTGCTAGTATATATATATATAAAATCATAAAATCACGTCAGTAATTTAATTTTTCATATATAAATTATTATCATTTTTGAAAAAAACACCAACCGTGTTTTCCTTGGCCTTCCCCTATGAATTGACCCTGCTACTTCAAGTCTTCTATATCTACTAATCCAAGAACTCTCACCCATTCTTTCAACGTGACCAAACCAACAGTCTCCTGTTCTGCACACATCTCCCTATACTGTCCAGATTTAATCTTCCTCTAAAGTCACCAGGTGCAAGCTCGTCTTTAAGTAGGGGTGGGACGTAATCGGTGAAAATTTCAGATTCATGCGAGTAGTATTTTTTTGTGTTCATTTATACATAAATAACATTAAACAATCAAACATTTTGAAAATTTTGCAAAATTCAAAAGGTGCAGGCCAATAGTTTTTGGCTATTTTACATTCATGAAAACCCTTTCACAGCCTGAAAATGGTCCTAAATTAAAGTACTATTTCAGATTTAACCATCTATATCCATTCATAGCTTTTGAGGATGTTTTAGGACTTGCAATGTCGCATGAAACTATTTTTTCACCGAAAAATGATGGATTTTGAGTCCCGTGGAGCCCTAACGGCTATTTTTGGCCTGCACCTTCTGAATTTTGCAAAATTTTCAAAATGTTTGATTGTTTAGTGTTATTTATGTATAAATGAACAAAAAAAAAATACTACTCGCATGAATCTGAAATTTTCACCCATTACGTCCCACCCCTACTTTAAGATTCATATTACATATCCATTGTATCATTCTCATATCATTTCTCTCCATGCAACGCATGTCCTCAACCCTCAGTGGCCAGCTTTCACTTCCATACAGCATCACTCTTCGTACACATGCCGGATAGACTCTTCCCGTTGGTCAACAGTGGTAACACTCTGCTTGTTAGTACCATAAATATTTTCATATCTTTCTTTATTTTTTTTTAACATAGTTCACCCCAAACAAGGCAGGTCGCCACTGTAGACGTAAGGGGCTACTGAGAATTAGGGTGGTAAATTTTCAGGGGCGGTGGGGGGGGGTCATCTTAAGTTTGGAGCTGTGTAGCAAGATGTCTGTTTACATTAGTTTTAAAACTCTGCATGTTGGTACAGTTAGGGAGACAGGGAGCAGGGAGGGAATTCCAGAGGCCGGCAGCCACGAGGAAAAAAAGCTATTAAAGTAGAAGACTCTCCGGCATCTGGGGACCTCCACAGTGAATGGATGGGATTTAGCCGATTGTCGGGTTCGTCTAGTGTATTTATGTCGAGGGGGCACTAGAGCAGCTAGTTCATCGGAGCACAACTTTAATAATTACTTTTGTTAAACCTACTTCTACTCTTCTGGCCCCTCCAACGGGGCACATTGTTACGCATCCTTTTGGCTGTCGGCCTCAGAATTGGGTCCGGAAACCTGCATACATTCATCCTATTCATTCGCAACTTAAGAACCCCTTCAAACCTGCGAGGACACTTCTAAGTGAATGATACTTCATGTCGTGGATGTCTCCATCTTGACGGGCAACTTTGCATTCGAGAATGTAATCAACCTGAGGATTCCAATTAAATTCTCAGCTTTTTCCCACTCGAATCCAGCAAATCCAGTAACCCAATCCGTTGTTGTCATTTTAAATGACGTTAAATTAAATGCAATGGCCGATGCAAATGTGTTAGACTTTATCTCCAATTATACTGGTTTACAGAAAAGAATACATCAGACAAGCATAAAAAATAGGTGGTTTGTTGTTAGTTATTTTTGTTTTATGGCATATCAACCCTTTTGTTTTATGGCATATCAACCCTTTTATTTTATGGCATATCAACCTCTTTTGTTTTACGGCATATCAACCCTTTTGTTTTATGGCATATCAACCCTTTTGTTTTATGGCATATCAACCTCTTTTGTTTTACGGCATATCAACCCTTTTGTTTTACAGCATATCAACCCCTTTTATTTTACGGCATATCAACCCCTTTTGTTTTACGGCATATCAACCCTTTTGTTTTACGGCATATCAACCCCTTTTTCGATTATTTAATGCTGAAGCTAGTCAGTATCTTTCAAGCTGCTGTCCTTAAAAGAAAGACAATAAACACTTGTATCTTAATCTAATATATAAAGTAAAGCCAGTCACTTTATCGTTTCTTTGTCATCGATAGATTTCATCCTACAAAATCAATATCTGATTCTGGCTTGCCAGTTTTTCTTGTGGATCATTGCTGTATGTTGATACGAAGAATAAAATGTATTTCGATTTCGTTCCTTTCCTCTTTGTCCGGATTGGAATTATTTTCTTAATCTAATATATAAAGTAAAGGCAGTCTCTTTCTCGATGTTTGTCATCGATAGCTTTCTTCCTACAAAACCAATATTTGATCCTGGTTCGTCAGTTTTTATTGTGGATCGTTGTAGCATGTTATTAAGAAGAATAAAATATAATTCGATTTAATTCCTTCCAGAAAATGTGTAGCCATGCTATGTTTGTATAGATAAAACTTTTTACTATGAATGAATAGCTCTATTTATAAGTGAACACTATTATACAGGGTGGGCAAAAATAAGGGTCCTATTTTTAAAAATTCATAACTTTTTTATTTATTGATTTTTTTTTTTTTTTTTTTAGAATAAGTAAAGGACCCCTTCCGAAGCAAGCATGAGCCGTATTAGCCCTAAGGAACGTACCCTCATTTAGAAAACATTATTTTTGCTTAAAAAACTCAAAACAGTGTAAAAAACAATACTTTAGTTTTTGTAAGTTTTAAGAAGTGTTTTTCGGCTAAAATTTGTTTTGTTTATTTCAAAACATCTCGGAAGGATCAGTCTACACACACATAAAGTTTGGTGAGTTTAACTTTTATTTTGTGGAAGTTATTCAAATTCAAGTTATTCAAATTTAAAGATAGGACCCTTATTTTGGCCCACCCTGTATAAACAGAGATATCTGGCGTGCCGGACCTATGGTCAAGTGTATAGCACTTGTGTGTGGAGCACTATGCTTCATGCCAGTGAAACCTGGGTACCACCAATGTCTGCAGCGCAATGACAGAGCAATGGATAGACGAATTTGTACCATCAAGCCAACAGATACTTCCACTGTGCGGACAAGTGAGTTGTTGGGAAAACTTGGTCTTGTAGACCTCGATCCCATCTTGAGGGAGAGAAGACTCTGCTGGTATGATCATGTGGACAGATCCAGCAGTGGAATCAACTGTGCATTAAACCTACAAGTTTCTGGTAGGCGCGGAGTTGGTCGGCCAAAGTTGTCTTGGAGGGAGCTGATAGAGAGAGAAAGAGATCGTAGAGACTGGAGGCTTTTAAATGCTGATCCTCGGGATCTACAAAAGTGGAGATCTGCGGTGAGGACTGCCATGCATGCAGGTAGCCAGCTCTCTGGAGGGAGATCCACTGGTGCAGGCATTGCCCCCAATCATGCACGATAATCAAAAGGGTGATGATGATGATGATGATCATGATCATGATCATGATGTATTTTACAACGATGCTGGTTGTGTTATATTCATCAATAAATTTTTATTATTAATATCGTTTTTATAGTATGTAAAGGGAAAGTTTCTTTTCCCCCGTAAAAACGGATAAATTGACTTTAACTATATGACATGAAGTTGAACTATAAAAATTTCCAAATTTTTAATCCATTTTTAAAAATTTTGTAATTTTTGCATTTTCAAATATTTTAATTCATTTTTATTTAAATTTTGAAATCTATTGTATTTTCAAACTTTTTAATCCATTTTTTTTTGTTTAATTTGGAAATCTATAGTATTTTAAACAATTTTAATCCATTTTTTTTAAATTTTGAAATCTACTGTATTTTCCAATTTTGTAATCCATTTTTTTGTTTTGAAATCTATTGTATTTTCAAATTTTTAATCCATTTTTTAATTTGGTAATCTATTGTATTTTCAAATTTTTTAATCCAATTTTTAAAATTTGGTAATCTATTGTATTCTCAAATTTTTTAATCCATTTTTTTAAATTTTGTAATCTATTGTATTTTAAAATTTTTAATCCATTTTTTTAAATTTGGTAATCTATTGTATTTTCAAATTTTTTAATCAATTTTCTTAATTTGGTAATCTATTGTATTTTCAAATTTTTTAATCCAATTTCTTTAATTTGGTAATCTATTGTATTTAAAAAAAATTTAATCCAATTTTTTAAATTTAGTAATCTATTGTATTTTCAAATTTTTAATCCATTTTTTTTAATTTGGTAATCTATTGTATTTTCAAATTTTTTATCCATTTTTTTTAATTTTGTAATCTATTGTATTTTCAAATTTTTTAATCCATTTTCTTAATTTGGTAATCTATTGTATTTTCAAATTTTGTAATCCAATTTCTTTAATTTGGTAATCTTCAATGGTATTTTCAAATTTTTAATCCATTTTTTTTAATTTGGTAATCTATTGTATTTTCAAATTTTTTAATCCAATTTTTTTAAATTTGGTAATCTATTGTATTTTCAAATTTTTAATCCAATTTTTTTAATATGGTAATCTATTGTATTTTCAAATTTTTTAATCCAAGTTCTTTAATTTGGTAATCTATTGTATTTTCAAATTTTTAATCCAATTTTTTTAAATTGGTAATCTATTGTATTTTCAAATTTTTTAATCCAATTTTTTTAATTTGGTAATCTATTGTATTTTCAAATTTTTTAATCAATTTTTTTTTTGTTTTCAAATCTATTTTATTTTCAAATTTTTTAATCTATTTTTCTTTTAAATTTTAAAATCTATTGTATTTTCAAATTTTTTAATCCAATTTTTTTAATTTCGTAATCTAATGTATTTTCAAATTTTTTAATCCATTTTTCTTTTAAATTTTAAAATCTATTGTATTTTCAAATTTTTTAATCCATTTTTCTTTTAAATTTTAAAATCTATTGTATTTTCAAAATGTTTTATCCATTTGTTTTTTGCTTTCTGTTTTTATTTCAGATCATTAAAATGAAATGCCAAGAAAAAAGAACATTTTCAACATTTTCGACATTTTCAACATCGCTTCTACTTATTTAGTCATCGTTTTGCTTTTTCATTTCTACCAACAAGATATATCCCTCTACCGA
The DNA here is from genome assembly GCA_963556195.1 of Sepiola atlantica. Taxonomy (NCBI): domain Eukaryota; kingdom Metazoa; phylum Mollusca; class Cephalopoda; order Sepiida; family Sepiolidae; genus Sepiola; species Sepiola atlantica. Next base: position 68,364,589 of record OY744542.1, on the reverse strand, counting down.
AGACATTACCAAGGCTGCTGCAAAGAAAGTAGGCTCCCTCTACCGTGCTAGTAAACTTCTCATACCTGACAGTATCCTATATCTCTACAAAGCAACCATCCGCCCACACATCGAGTATTGTTGTCACATCTGGACTGGTGCACCATCCATTAGTCGCTCCCTCTTAGACAAGATCAAAAAAAGAGTCGCTAACTTAATAGGTCCCATCGCCGCAATGTTGCATCCCTGTGCTTGTTTTACAAATACTTCAATGGAATATGCTCCGATGAATTGGCTTCTCTGGTAGCCACATCGACGTAAATACAATCGACCAACCCGACAATCAGCTTAATAACATCCATTCATTGTGAAGGTCCCCAGATGCTGGAGAGCCTTCTACCCCAATAACTTCTATCCTTGTGCTGTCGACCTTTGGAACTCCCTCCCTGCTCCCTGTTTCCCCGAGTGTAGCGACATGCAGAAATTTAAAATTAATGTGAACAAGCATCTCGCTGCACAGCTCCCAATTTCGGATGACCCCCTTAAACTTTCACCCTAATTCTCAGTAGTCTCTTACGTCTACATTGGCAACTTGCCTTGTTTTGGGGTTAACTATGTTTTAAAAAATGAATAAAATAAAAAAATACTGAAATTTTTATTAAACGTCGAGAAAAACTTGTAAATACATTACTCATTAATTAGTTGTTAGTTTTTTTATCAAACCTTTTAAGTTTTAATTTAAAGAGTGGCTAGAACTGTTAGGGCAACCTAACAAAACAGAATCGAGTTATTTCCCTTGGAACCAAAAGAAAGAGTTATCGCCCTTGGATGAAAGAAGTCGTCTGCCATGACAGCTGAAAAAGTAAACAGAACGGCTCTCACGATCAAACAAGCATCTCGCGTCCAGCAATTTTCTACATTTCATCCAATCGGTGTCTTTGTTAAATAAATTTGTCCTTCCTTCATTTTTGAGTTGAAATTAAACCGGTAACAACGTGTAAACACCAAACGTAACAGGAACCTAGTAAACAACCCTAATATTTATATTTCTAACAGGAACCTAGTTACCAACCCTAATATTTATATTTCTAACAAGAACCTAGTTACAAACCCTAATATTTATATTTCTAACAGGAACCTAGTTACCAACCCTAATATTTATATTTCTAACAGGAACCTAGTTACCAACCCTAATATTTATATTTCTAACAGGAACCTAGTTACCAACCCTAATATTTATATTTCTAACAGGAACCTAGTTACCAACCCTAATATTTATATTTCTAACAGGAACCTAGTTACCAACCCTAATATTTATATTTCTAACAGGAACCTAGTTACCAACCCTAATATTTATATTTCTAACAGGAACCTAGTTACCAACCCTAATATTTATATTTCTAACAGGAACCTAGTTACCAACCCTAATATTTATATTTCTAACAGGAACCTAGTTACCAACCCTAATATTTATATTTCTAACAGGAACCTAGTTACCAACCCTAATATTTCTATTTCTAACAGGAACCTAGTTACCAACCCTAATATTTCTATTTCTAACAGGAACCTAGTTACCAACCCTAATATTTATATTTCTAACAGGAACCTAGTTACCAACCCTAATATTTATATTTCTAACAGGAACCTAGTTACCAACCCTAATATTTCTATTTCTAACAGGAACCTAGTTACCAACCCTAATATTTATATTTCTAACAGGAACCTAGTTACCAACCCTAATATTTCTATTTCTAACAGGAACCTAGTAAACAACCCTAATATTTATATTTCTAACAGGAACCTAGTTACCAACCCTAATATTTATATTTCTAACAGGAACCTAGTTACCAACCCTAATATTTATATTTCTAACAGGAACCTAGTTACCAACCCTAATATTTATATTTCTAACAGGAACCTAGTTACCAACCCTAATATTTATATTTCTAACAGGAACCTAGTTACCAACCCTAATATTTATATTTCTAACAGGAACCTAGTTACCAACCCTAATATTTATATTTCTAACAGGAACCTAGTTACCAACCCTAATATTTATATTTCTAACAGGAACCTAGTTACCAACCCTAATATTTATATTTCTAACAGGAACCTAGTTACCAACCCTAATATTTATATTTCTAACAGGAACCTAGTCACCAACCCTAATATTTATATTTCTAACAGGAACCTAGTTACCAACCCTAATATTTATATTTCTCTAAATATATTTAAGCACAATGGTCGCAAAGCATTAACAACATTTTCCTTCGTTGTCGGATATCCTATATTAGCCTGTAAGGTTAATATGCAAGGTAACTTCAATCAGCAACACCTGTCAGGTCCATATCCACCTGACAAGGGTTAATAGTCTTTCGTAAGTACTTACTAATTAGGTCTTCATCGTATTTCATGCCTGTCAATTCTTTCAACAAAGCCTTAAAGGCAGTCATGTTTTTGTAGGCTCGGCTTCGTAATATTAACTGCAATAGAAACAGAATTGAATACCAATAGAGTTGCAGAGAAAAGTAGGTTTATAGATGCGAACTATTGTATCTGGGGTTTCTCAATAATTTTTAATAGCATGAAAGATGATATTGCTAAAATATATGAAAGGCTGGTTATTCATCTACCTCCCACAGCGGTAAGATGTGACACAAGGTCGGAAAGTGGGATTTGATAAGTCAACACCCTAGAGGAAGAGCACTATAAGCATTAAAAATTACCTGGGCAGCCCCGTCGGCATTCCCCGGTAGGGGGCGCCTCAGGAGATTAGCAATAAACTAAACCCTTCTCAAAGGGTGAGAAGGCAAAGCCTGGGAGGGTGGACCTCCTAGAACTGCACAGGACAAACCCATAGACCGGTGTAAATCAAGCCCCGAAGGGCAAGACGGTACCGATGTATGGGGTGCAGTATCCATTGGAACAGATACCACACTTTCTTCTTAGAATCTGGCTAGCGGACATGTAGTATTTTTATATAAGAACTGTCTTTTTTATCATTTTACTTCAGTGTAAGTTCTCAGAAATCAAGGATCCCTCCATATATAGTTTATCTTCTTCTCACATATATATATATATATATATATATATATATATATATATATATATATATATATATATGTGTGTGTGTGTGTGTGTGTGTGTGTGTGTGTGTATATATATAATATTTAAATGTTGAATTAAATTAAATATAATTGAATTATCGTTTAATAATAATCTATCGTGATAATATAAAGCTCAGTATATTGAATAGAGCAATCAATTCTAGAGATGAAAGATGAGAATCAAAAATTGTAAAGATACAATATTTATTAGAACATCAAATATTCAGAGCAAGGAGCTTCATATCCTTAATCTATGGATTTTCAAAGATAAACTCTTCTCATCAGAGGATAGGGAAAACCCGACAATGTAATTGTAAATATTATCGGCAACATTTAACTTTGAAAATTTTACATAAAATAAAACAAAATAAAGACCAAAAAGTAACGAGTCTTTTGTTGAGATCAGAGTGTAGAGTCAGGGTGGATGCTGTCCAAAAACACGTCAAAATAAAAACAGCTGTTATATTAATATATATTTTGTAGTATTCCCTACACAGTCGGAGAAGAAAAAAAAATTTTTTCTTCTGGTTTAATTATTTTTGACAAAGGGATGTTTTTTTACCGAAATATCAAATAGTGATTTTTAATCACCGGACATCACACGAACAGCTAAAAACGCTCTTGCTGTTATGTTTTTAGCACTTAGGTCAGGGTTAAGGGTTAGGGTTAGGGTTGGTGTTTTTAAGCACTTAGGTCAGGGTTAAGGGTTAGGGTTAGGGTTTTTAAGCACTTAGGTCAGGGTTAAGGGTTTGTGTTAGGGTTAGGGTTTTTTAGCAATAAGTTCAGGGTTAAGGGTTAGGGGTTTTTAGCAATTAGTTCAGGGTTAAGGGTCAGGGTTAGGGTTAGGGTTTTAGCACTTAGTTCAGGGTTAAGGGTTAGGGTTAGAATTAGGGTTTTTTAACACTTTGTTCAGGGTTAAGGGTTAGGGTTAGGGTTTTTTAACACTTAGTTCAGAGTTAAGGGTTAGAGTTTTTTTGCACTTAGTTCAGGGTTTAGGGTTAGGGTTTTTAGCACTTAGTACAGGGTTAAGGGTTAGGGTTAGGGTTTTTGAACACTTAGTTCAGGGTTAACGGTTAGGGTTAGAGTTAGGGTTTTTTAGCACTTAGTTCAATGTTTGGGTTAGGGTTTTAGCACTTAGTTCAGGGTTAAGGGTTAGGGTAAGGGTTTTTTAACACTTAGTTCAGGGTTAAGGGTTAGGGTTAGAGTTAGGGTTTTTGAACACTTAGTTCAGGGTTAACGGTTAGGGTTAGAGTTAGGGTTTTTTAGCACTTAGGTCATGGTTAAGGGTTTAGGGTTAGGGTAAGGGTCTTTAACACTTAGTTCAATGTTAGCGTTAGGGTTTTTAGCACTTAGGTCAGGGTTGAGGGTTAGGGTTTTTAACACTTAGTTCAGGGTTAAGGTTTAGGGTTTTTTAGCACTTAGTTCAGGGTTAAATGTTTAGTTTTTTTTACACTTAGTTCAGGGTTAAGGGTTAGGGTTAGGTTTTTTAACACTTAGTTCAGGGTTTAGCGTTAGGGTTTTTAGCACTTAGGTCAGGGTTGAGGGTTAGGGTTTTTAACACTTAGTTCAGGGTTAAGGTTTAGGGTTTTTTAGCACTTAGTTCAGGGTTAAGGGTTAGGGTTTTTTAGCACTTAGGTCAGAGTTAAGGGTTAGGGTTTAGGGTTAGGGTTTTTTAACACTTAGTTCAGGGTTAAGGGTTGAGATTTTTTAGCACTTAGTTCAGGGTTAAATACTAATGCTTCATGACTATAAGAAATATTGCAAATTTGCCTCTGCTAATTTCTGATACTTTCATTGTTTTGTAAAATTGAACAATCCGTGAAACCATACCTACCTCAGAGTAAAAGGAATGATCTTTTTGTAAACCAGTGTAATTAAAGGCAGGGATTAAAAAACGTTGATCTCCGGTGACCTCAAATATGAAAGATGTCAATTATTTCTGCTGGAGATGTAAAAAAAATTCTACTAAAGATACTAAATACTTCTAGTATAGACATCCAATACTTCTGTTGATTATGTCAAATATTTCTGCCAAAGATGTCAATCATTTCTGCTAAAGATGTCAAATATTTCTGCTAAAGATGTCAAATATTTCTGCCAAAGATGTCAATCATTTCTGCTAAAGATGTCAAATATTTCTGCTAAAAATGTCAAATATTTCTGCTAAAAATGTCAAATATTTCTGCTAAAGATGTCGAATATTTCTGCTAAAGATGTCAAATATTTCTGCCAAAGATGTCAATCATTTCTGCTAAAGATGTCAAATATTTCTGCTAAAGATGTCAAATATTTCTGCCAAAGATGTCAATCATTTCTGCTAAAGATGTCAAATATTTCTGCTAAAGATGTCAAATATTTCTGCTAAAAATGTCAAATATTTCTGCTAAAGATGTCAAATATTTCTGCTAAAGATGTCAAATATTTCTGCCAAAGATGTCAATCATTTCTGCTAAAGATGTCAAATATTTCTGCTAAAGATGTCAAATATTTCTGCCAAAGATGTCAATCATTTCTGCTAAAGATGTCAAATATTTCTGCTAAAGATGTCAAATATTTCTGCTAAAAATGTCAAATATTTCTGCTAAAGATGTCAAATATTTCTGCTAAATATGTCAAATATTTCTGCTAAAGATGTCAAATATTTCTGCCAAAGATGTCAATCATTTCTGCTAAAGATGTCAAATATTTCTGCCAAAGATGTCAAATATTTCTGCTAAAAATGTCAAATATTTCTGCTAAAGATGTCAAATATTTCTGCTAAAGATGTCAAATATTTCTGCTAAAGATGTCAAATATTTCTGCTAAAGATGTCAAATATTTCTGCTAAAGATGTCAAATATTTCTGCCAAAGATGTCAATCATTTCTGCTAAAGATGTCAAATATTTCTGCTAAAGATGTCAAATATTTCTGCTAAAAATGTCAAATATTTCTGCTAAAGATGTCAAATATTTCTGCTAAAAATGTCAAATATTTCTGCTAAAGATGTCAAATATTTCTGCTAAAGATGTCAAATATTTCTGCTAAAGATGTCAAATATTTCTGCTAAAGATGTCAAATATTTCTGCTAAAAATGTCAAATATTTCTGCTAAAGATGTCAAATATTTCTGCTAAAAATGTCAAATATTTCTGCTAAAGATGTCAAATATTTCTGCTAAAGATGTCAAATATTTCTGCTAAAAATGTCAAATATTTCTGCTAAAGATGTCAAATATTTCTGCTAAAAATGTCAAATATTTCTGCTAAAGATGTCAAATATTTCTGCTAAAGATGTCAAATATTTCTGCTAAAGATGTCAAATATTTCTGCTAAAGATGTCAAATATTTCTGCTAAAGATGTCAAATATTTCTGCCAAAGATGTCAATCATTTCTGCTAAAGATGTCAAATATTTCTGCTAAAGATGTCAAATATTTCTGCTAAAAATGTCAAATATTTCTGCTAAAGATGTCAAATATTTCTGCTAAAAGTGTCAAATATTTCTGCTAAAGATGTCAAATATTTCTGCTAAAGATGTCAAATATTTCTGCTAAAGATGTCAAATATTTCTGCTAAAGATGTCAATTATTTCTGCTAAAAATGTCAAATATTTCTGCCAAAGATGTCAATTATTTCTGCTAGAGATATCAAATATTTCTGCTAAAAATGTCAAATATTTCTTCAAAAGATGTCAAATATTTCTTCAAAAGATGTCAAATATTTCTGCTAAAGATGTCAATTACTTCTACTAGAAATATCAAAGGTTTCTGCTAAAGATGTGAAATGCTATAGATGACAAATACTTTTGTCAATCACTTCTGCGATATATTTTAAATGCTTCTACTAAAGATGTCTAATATTTCTGAGAGAGAGGTTACGTGCTTTTGCTAAAGATGTCAAATACTTCTGTTAGAGATATCAATTACCTCTTCTAGAAGATATAAATGCTTTAGCTGAAGATGTTAAATGTTTGTGATAGAAAATTTCAAAGAGATTTTAAATGAAATGTTAATTACTTCTGCTAGAGATGTCAATTAATTCTGCCAGAGATATCAATTACTTCCACTACAGATGTCAATTTCTTCTCCTAAAAATTAAAATTTCTGATGGAGATATCAATTACTTCCGCTAGAGATTTCAAATGTGTATGCTAAAGATGTCAATTACATCTAGAGATGTCAATTACTTCTGCCAGTGATGTCAATTACTTCTGCGAGAGATGATTATAAAAAAGCCTTACCTTTCTCACAAATTGGACAAACCTCTGTTGAATGTACAATTTTTGACGCCATAAGTTATTTGCATATGGATCAAAAGTGGCCAATTTCTCGGGAATCTGAAAATTAAGTAAAAAGACAATCTTTTAAAAAATCGTTCAAACTGTATATAGTTAGGATTAGGGGTTAGGGTTAAGGTTAGGGTTAGGGGTTTGGGTTAGGGTTGGGGTTAAGGTTAGGGTTTAGGGTTAGGGCTAGGTTAGGGTTGGGGTTAGGGTTAGGTTAGAATTGATTGGGGTTAGGGTTTGGGTTAGGTTAGGATTAGGGTTTGGGTTAGAGTTAGGGTCAGGTTAGGGTTGGGGTTTAGAGTTAGAGTTAGGGTTATGGTTAGGGTTATGGTTATGGTTAGGGTTGTTCTGTCTGTTCTTGGTCTTATTTTATTTCTATTTGCTTATTTAGAAAATATAACGATATATCGTAAGAGTGAAGTAGAGCACGATGAGACCCTCCATAAATTTATGGAAGCGCCCAAGACGTAGAATTTAATTTTCAATCACAATAAATGCTCTTTCACTACCTCATCAGTGGATCTTTTAGGCTACCTGAGGGTACAATTAAACCAGATGCCAAGAGACTTCCCCTTCCCTGTGAAATCAATTCTCTTCATTGTGCATTGGGAATGTTCTCTTACTATTCACATTCTGAAAAAGTGTCCCCCCCCCTCCGCTGATAGCTTTCCACCACCCAAAACAGCTGAAAAAGCCTTCGAATACCTTAAAACTGAAGTAGAAAATGTATTCTATTGACGAAACAATTTCTTTCACTGCAAAGACAGATGTTTCATATAACACTATTGCCACTTCTTGAACAAATTTGGTATTAACTACAGCCCGGGGAAAGATAATGTCACTGCAGATATGTTGTCTAGGGCTTATTGTCTTGCTGTATATATAGAAACTGGTTACGAGAAGAAGATGTTGAGACATAGTTGCTTTTATTAGGGACAGAGCGTCAGGTCGGTGAAGTCTAAGGTTGCCTTTAGCGCATACGGTGCAAGTGATAGATACTCTCTTTATATCCTCCATGGAGAAAGGAAGGTTTCTAGTCCTAACAAAATGCATCATTCGCATAACAGCGGGGTGACAAAGAGAGCTGTGTAATTTCTCTAGGGTTTGATACCCTAGAGAAATTACACAGCTCTCTTTATTATACTTTAAACTTTTTTCAGGTGTCAAATGTTAAGTCTGAGAAGATAGGAGGAATATAGCACAACCCTTTTTTTTAACAAAAAAAAATTATCAATTTAGTGGAATTAATTAAAAATTCAGAACGTTTATGAAAAACGTGATTATGTAGTTAAACCTATGAAAATATAAATAGGTTAGGGTTAGGGTTTCCAGGGTTAGGGTTTAGGGTTAGGGTTTAGGGTTAGGGTTTCCAGGATTAGGGTTTCCAGGGTTAAGTTTAGGTTTAGGGTTAGGGTTTCCAGGGTTGTGGTTTAGGGTTAGGGTTTAGGGTTAGCGTTTCCAGGGTTAGGTTTAGGGTTAGGGTTTCCAGGGTTAGGGTTTCCAGGGTTAAGTTTAGGTTTAGGGTTAGGGTTTCCAGGGTTAGAGTTTCCAGGGTTAAGTTTAGGGTTAGGGTTTCCAGGGTTAGGGTTAGGGTTTCCAGGGTTAGGGTTTAGGGTTAGGGTTAGGGTTTAGGGTTAGGGTTTCCAGGGTTAGGTTTAGGGTTTAGGGTAAGGGTTTCCAGGGTTAGGGTTAGGGTTTCTAGGGTTAGCGTTAGGGTTTAGGGTTAGGGTTTACAGGGTTAGGGTTTCCAGGTTTAGGGTTAGGGTTTCCAGGTTTAGGGTTAGGGTTTCCAGAGTTAGGATTTCCAGGGTTAGGGTTTCCAGGGTTAGGGTTTCCAGGGTTAGGTTTAGGGTTTAGGGTTAGGGTTTCCAGGGTTAGAGTTAAAGCGAAATCACAAAATACAAAATCTAAAAGTAAATTATTTTTTTTAAAGAAACTAGCAAAAATATATGGCCCCTCCGGTCGCATATTTTTGCTAGGCTACCACGTCACCCGTGTCTTCGAGCGGGTGTTCCTACTTACTTGTCTAGAATTATATAACTGTGAAAAAACTACATGCAATACATATTTAAAGCTAAATAAATTGTTTTGGACGATTAAAATAACTTAACTTTAAGTTTACCCATTTATTTATTTTTTTTATTTTTTATTATCACATACGTTTAAATTCATGTTTTGAAACATGACATAAATCATAAATCTATGACGTTATGCCAAAGCTATAATTATTTTGTTAAGGGAATGTTTTAAAATCTATTTATAGGAAAGTGCAAATAGCTCAGTGTGTAGAACGTTCTTTTATGAAATTTAAATCATATGTATAAAATTTTCTGGGGAAGACAATGGAAGTGGTTCCTCTACGTTATCCTCTGTGCGCCGAATATCTAGGTGCCAATACTTCTAAGGAACCCGTGAGGACAGAACCCCCTTTTAAACTTAAAATACGTATATGAAATTAAAAAAAAATTTTTCAGAGAATTTTCCAACATTTCAGCTTCTTCCGACTATATTAGACGACGAAACGAGAGGAGGGAGGCAGTAAAGACAAAGAAAGGGGTCGCAAGTACCTAGTAGTGATCCTCATTCAATCCCGAGCAACGTCAGGTAGCCCTGCTAGTTGTCTTAATATATTCACATTAACTTCGAATATGAGCCGAGGAAAAATATGACAAATATGAGGAAAAGAATGTTTTTTTAATTGGAAATGATTTCTTGATTCAGTGGAACGAACAAGCCGCACACAACCATATTTAGAAGCGCAATATCAAAACGCTGGAATATTTCCCCACCCCCACTCCCACCCCCTATAATAAAAAAAAAGAAATGATTAACAAATAGGCATTATCAAAACTGAGCAACATGAATGAAAATATAAGAACGGATTTATTCGTCGTAAGATGCGTCCATTCAATCTGCGCGCTTAACAATGAAAATTCTACTTTAAATTTTAGCGTGACAAACAGGCTGGCCGACCAACAGATGAAGAGATCTGTTTATAAAGATATGTGGACGAATTTAAAACTTCTATTTCAAATTTTAGCGTGACAGACAGGCTGACCGACCAACAGATGAAGAGATCTGTTTATAAAGATATGTGGACGAATTTAAAAATTCTATTTCAAATTTTAGCGTGACAGACAGGCTGACCGACCAACAGATGAAGAGATCTGTTTATAAAGATATGTGGACGAATTTAAAACTTCTATTTCAAATTTTAGCGTGACAGACAGGCTGACCGACTAACAGATGAAGAGATCTGTTTATAAAGATATGTGGACGAATTTAAAACTTCTATTTAAAATTTTAGCGTGACAGACAGGCTGACCGACCAACAGATGAAGAGATCTGTTTATAAAGATATGTGGACGAATTTAAAAATTCTATTTCAAATTTTAGCGTGACAGACAGGCTGACCGACCAACAGATGAAGAGATCTGTTTATAAAGATATGTGGACGAATTTAAAAATTCTATTTACAATTTTAGCGTGACAGACAGGCTGACCGACCAACAGATGAAGAGATCTGTTTATAAAGATATGTGGACGAATTTAAAAATTCTATTTCAAATTTTAGCGTGACAGACAGGCTGACCGACCAACAGATGAAGAGATCTGTTTATAAAGATATGTGGACGAATTTAAAAATTCTATTTCAAATTTTAGCGTGACAGACAGGCTGACCGACCAACAGATGAAGAGATCTGTTTATAAAGATATGTGGACGAATTTAAAAATTCTATTTCAAATTTTAGCGTGACAGACAGGCTGACCGACCAACAGATGAAGAGATCTGTTTATAAAGATATGTGGACGAATTTTAAAATTCTATTTCAAATTTTAGCGTGACAGACAGGCTGACCGACCAACAGATGAAGAGATCTGTTTATAAAGATATGTGGACGAATTTTAAAATTCTATTTCAAATTTTAGCGTGACAGACAGGCTGACTGACCAACAGATGAAGAGATCTGTTTATAAAGATATGTGGACGAATTTTAAAATTCTATTTCAAATTTTAGCGTGACAGACAGGCTGACCGACCAACAAATGAAGAGATCTGTTTATAAAGATATGTGGACGAATTTTAAAATTCTATTTCAAATTTTAGCGTGACAGACAGGCTGACCGACCAACAAATGAAGAGATCTGTTTATAAAGATATGTGGACGAATTTTAAATTTCTATTTCAAATTTTAGCGTGACAGACAGGCTGACCGACCAACAGATGAAGAGATCTGTTTATAAAGATATGTGGACGAATTTTAAAATTCTATTTCAAATTTTAGCGTGACAGACAGGCTGACTGACCAACAGATAAAGAGATCTGTTTATTAAGATATGTGGACGAATTTTAAAATTCTATTTCAAATTTTAGCGTGACAGACAGGCTGACCGACCAACAAATGAAGAGATCTGTTTATAAAGATATGTGGACGAATTTTAAAATTCTATTTCAAATTTTAACGTGACAGACAGGCTGACCGACCAACAAATGAAGAGATCTGTTTATAAAGATATGTGGACGAATTTTAAAATTCTATTTCAAATTTTAGCGTGACAGACAGGCTGACTGACCAACAGATGAAGAGATCGGTTTATAAAGATATGTGGACGAATTTAAAAATTCTATTTCAAATTTCAGCGTGACAGACAGGCTGACTGACCAACAGATGAAGAGATCTGTTTATGAAGATATGTGGACGAATTTTAAAATTCTATTTCAAATTTCAGCGTAAGAGACAGGCTGACAGACCAACAGATGAAGAGATCTGTTTATAAAGATATGTGGACGAATTTTAAAATTCTATTTCAAATTTTAGCGTGACAGACAGACTGACCGACCAACAGATAAAGAGATCTGTTTATAAAGATATGTGGACGAATTTAAAAATTCTATTTCAAATTTTAGCGTGACAGACAGGCTGACTGACCAACAGATGATGAGATCTGTTTATAAAGATATGTGGACGAATTTTAAAATTCTATTTCAAATTTTAGCGTGACAGACAAGCTGACCGACCAATAAATGAAGAGATCTGTTTATGAAGATATGTGGAGTAATTTTTAAATTCTATTTTAAATTTCAACGTAAGAGACAGGCTGACCGACCAACAGATGAAGAGATCTGTTTATAAAGATATGTGGACGAATTTAAAAATTCTATTTCAAATTGAAGCGTGACAGACAGGCTGACCGACCAACAAATGAAGACATCTGTTTATAAAGATATGTGGACGAATTTTAAAATTCTATTTCAAATTTCAGCGTGACAGACAGGCTGACCGACCAACAGATGAAGAGATCGTTTTATAAAGATATGTGGACGAATTTTAAAATTCTATTTCAAATTTTAGCGTGACAGACAGGCTGACCGACCAACAGATGAAGAGATCGTTTTATAAAGATATGTGGACGAATTTTAAAATTCTATTTCAAATTTCAGCGTAAGAGACAGGCTGACCGACCAACAGATGAAAAGATCTGTTTATAAAGATATGTGGAAGAATTTTAAAATTATATTTCAAATTTTAGCGTGACAGACAGGCTGACCGACCAACAGATGAAGAGATCGTTTTATAAAGATATGTGGACGAATTTTAAAATTCTATTTCAAATTTCAGCGTAAGAGACAGGCTGACCGACCAACAGATGAAAAGATCTGTTTATAAAGATATGTGGAAGAATTTTAAAATTATATTTCAAATTTCAGCGTGACAGACAGGCTGACTGACCAACAGATGAAGAGATCTGTTTATAAAGATATGTGGACGAATTTTAAAATTCTATTTCAAATTTTAGCGTGACAGACAGGCTGACTGACCAACAGATGAAGAGATCTGTTTATAAAGATATGTGGACGAATTTTAAAATTCTATTTCAAATTTCAGCGTGACAGACAGGCTGACCGACCAACAAATGAAGAGATCTGTTTATAAAGATATGTGGACGAATTTTAAAATTCTATTTCAAATTTTAGCGTGACAGACAGGCTGACCGACCAACAAATGAAGAGATCTGTTTATAAAGATATGTGGACGAATTTTAACTTTCTATTTCAAATTTTAGCGTGACAGACAGGCTGACTGACCAACAGATGAAGAGATCTGTTTATAAAGATATGTGGACGAATTTTAAAATTCTATTTCAAATTTTAGCGTGACAGACAGGCTGACCGACCAACAAATGAAGAGATCTGTTTATAAAGATATGTGGACGAATTTTAAAATTCTATTTCAAATTTTAGCGTGACAGACAGGCTGACTGACCAACAGATGAAGAGATCTGTTTATAAAGATATGTGGACGAATTTTAAAATTCTATTTCAAATTTTAGCGTGACAGACAGGCTGACCGACCAACAAATGAAGAGATCTGTTTATAAAGATATGTGGACGAATTTTAAAATTCTATTTCAAATTTTAGCGTGACAGACAGGCTGACCGACCAACAAATGAAGAGATCTGTTTATAAAGATATGTGGACGAATTTTAAAATTCTATTTCAAATTTTAGCGTGACAGACAGGCTGACTGACCAACAGATGAAGAGATCGGTTTATAAAGATATGTGGACGAATTTAAAAATTCTATTTCAAATTTCAGCGTGACAGACAGGCTGACTGACCAACAGATGAAGAGATCTGTTTATGAAGATATGTGGACGAATTTTAAAATTCTATTTCAAATTTCAGCGTAAGAGACAGGCTGACAGACCAACAGATGAAGAGATCTGTTTATAAAGATATGTGGACGAATTTTAAAATTCTATTTCAAATTTTAGCGTGACAGACAGACTGACCGACCAACAGATAAAGAGATCTGTTTATAAAGATATGTGGACGAATTTAAAAATTCTATTTCAAATTTTAGCGTGACAGACAGGCTGACTGACCAACAGATGATGAGATCTGTTTATAAAGATATGTGGACGAATTTTAAAATTCTATTTCAAATTTTAGCGTGACAGACAAGCTGACCGACCAATAAATGAAGAGATCTGTTTATGAAGATATGTGGAGTAATTTTTAAATTCTATTTTAAATTTCAACGTAAGAGACAGGCTGACCGACCAACAGATGAAGAGATCTGTTTATAAAGATATGTGGACGAATTTAAAAATTCTATTTCAAATTGAAGCGTGACAGACAGGCTGACCGACCAACAAATGAAGACATCTGTTTATAAAGATATGTGGACGAATTTTAAAATTCTATTTCAAATTTCAGCGTGACAGACAGGCTGACCGACCAACAGATGAAGAGATCGTTTTATAAAGATATGTGGACGAATTTTAAAATTCTATTTCAAATTTTAGCGTGACAGACAGGCTGACCGACCAACAGATGAAGAGATCGTTTTATAAAGATATGTGGACGAATTTTAAAATTCTATTTCAAATTTCAGCGTAAGAGACAGGCTGACCGACCAACAGATGAAAAGATCTGTTTATAAAGATATGTGGAAGAATTTTAAAATTATATTTCAAATTTTAGCGTGACAGACAGGCTGACCGACCAACAGATGAAGAGATCGTTTTATAAAGATATGTGGACGAATTTTAAAATTCTATTTCAAATTTCAGCGTAAGAGACAGGCTGACCGACCAACAGATGAAAAGATCTGTTTATAAAGATATGTGGAAGAATTTTAAAATTATATTTCAAATTTCAGCGTGACAGACAGGCTGACTGACCAACAGATGAAGAGATCTGTTTATAAAGATATGTGGACGAATTTTAAAATTCTATTTCAAATTTTAGCGTGACAGACAGGCTGACTGACCAACAGATGAAGAGATCTGTTTATAAAGATATGTGGACGAATTTTAAAATTCTATTTCAAATTTCAGCGTGACAGACAGGCTGACCGACCAACAAATGAAGAGATCTGTTTATAAAGATATGTGGACGAATTTAAAAATTCTATTTCAAATTTTAGCGTGACAGACAGGCTGACCGACCAACAAATGAAGAGATCTGTTTATAAAGATATGTGGACGAATTTTAACTTTCTATTTCAAATTTTAGCGTGACAGACAGGCTGACTGACCAACAGATGAAGAGATCTGTTTATAAAGATATGTGGACGAATTTTAAAATTCTATTTCAAATTTTAGCGTGACAGACAGGCTGACCGACCAACAAATGAAGAGATCTGTTTATAAAGATATGTGGACGAATTTTAAAATTCTATTTCAAATTTTAGCGTGACAGACAGGCTGACTGACCAACAGATGAAGAGATCTGTTTATAAAGATATGTGGACGAATTTTAAAATTCTATTTCAAATTTTAGCGTGACAGACAGGCTGACCGACCAACAGATGAAGAGATCTGTTTATAAAGATATGTGGACGAATTTAAAAATTCTATTTCAAATTTCAGCGTGACAGACAGGCTGACCGACCAACAGATGAAGAGATCTGTTTATAAAGATATGTGGACGAATTTTAAAATTCTATTTCAAATTTTAGCGTGACAGACAGGCTGACTGACCAACAGATGAAGAGATCTGTTTATAAAGATATGTGGACGAATTTTAAAATTCTATTTCAAATTTTAGTGTGACAGACAGGCTGACCGACCAACAGATGAAGAGATCTGTTTATAAAGATATGTGGACGAATTTAAAAATTCTATTTCAAATTTTAGCGTGACAGACAGGCTGACTGACCAACAGATGAAGAGATCTGTTTATAAAAGTATGTGGACGAATTAAAAATTCTATTTCAAACTTACATGTGACACTAAACGAAACAAAATTTTATTTGAAAATGAAGACCAAAGAAAATTATACTTCCGCGTGACAGAACGACGAACATGCTATTTAGTACGTAAGCGTGACAGGCAGAAGACCAAACATAATGCTGTTTTAAACTTAAGCATGACAGATCGACAAAGATGCAATTTCACACTTAAACATGACAGACCATAGATTAAAAAAAAGATATTTTAAACTAAAGTATGTAAGACCAAAGAAAATGCTATTTTAAACTTAAGCATGACAGATTAATGAAAATGCTATTTTAAACTTAAGCATGACAGACCAAAGAAAATGCTGTTTTAAACTAAAGCATGACAGACCAAATAAAATGCGATTTTAAACTTAATCATGACAGACAAAAGAAAATTCTATTTTAAACTTAAGCATGACAGACCAAAGAAAATGCTATTTTAAACTTAAGCATGACAGACCAAATAAAATGCCATTTTAAACTTAAGCATGACAGACCAAAGAAAATGCTATTTTAAACTTAAGCATGACAGACCAAATAAAATGCCATTTTAAACTTAAGCATGACAGACAAAAGAAAATGCTATTTTAAACTTAAGCATGACAGACCAAAGAAAATGCTGTTTTAAACTTAAGCATGACAGACCAAAGACAATGCTATTTTAAACTTAAGCATGACAGACCAAATAAAATGCCATTTTAAACTTAAGTATGACAGACCAAAGAAAATGATATTTTAAACTTAAGCATGACAGACCAAAGAAAATGCTATTTTAAACTTAAGCATGACAGACCAAAGACAATGCTATTTTAAACTTAAGCATGACAGACCAAATAAAATGCCATTTTAAACTTAAGTATGACAGACCAAAGAAAATGCTATTTTAAACTTAAGCATGACAGACCAAAGAAAATGCTGTTTTAAACTTAAGCATGACAGACCAAAGACAATGCTATTTTAAACTTAAGCATGACAGACCAAATAAAATGCCATTTTAAACTTAAGTATGACAGACCAAAGAAAATGCTGTTTTAAACTTAAGCATGACAGACCAAAGAAAATGCCATTTTAAACTTAAGCATGACAGACCAAAGACAATGCTATTTTAAACTTAAGCATGACAGACCAAAGAAAATGCCATTTTAAACTTAAGCATGACAGACCAAAGACAATGCTATTTTAAACTTAAGCATGACAGACCAAAGACAATGCTATTTTAAACTTAAGCATGAAAGACAAAAGCAATGCTATTTTAAACTTAAGCATGACAGACCAATGAAAATGCTATTTTAAACTAAAGTATTACAGACCAATGAAAATGCTATTTTAAACTTAAGTATTACAGACCAAAGAAAATGCCATTTTAAACTTAAGCATGACAGACCAAAGACAATGCTATTTTAAACTTAAGCATGACAGACCAAAGACAATGCTATTTTAAACTTAAGCATGAAAGACAAAAGCAATGCTATTTTAAACTTAAGCATGACAGACCAATGAAAATGCTATTTTAAACTTAAGTATTACAGACCAAAGAAAATGCCATTTTAAACTTAAGCATGACAGACCAAAGACAATGCTATTTTAAACTTAAGCATGACAGACCAAAGAAAATGCTGTTTTAAACTTAAGCATGACAGACCAAAGACAATGCTATTTTAAACTTAAGCATGACAGACCAAAGAAAATGCCATTTTAAACTTAAGCATGACAGACCAAAGACAATGCTATTTTAAACTTAAGCATGACAGACCAAAGAAAATGCCATTTTAAACTTAAGCATGACAGACCAAAGACAATGCTATTTTAAACTTAAGCATGACAGACCAAAGACAATGCTATTTTAAACTTAAGCATGAAAGACAAAAGCAATGCTATTTTAAACTTAAGCATGACAGACCAATGAAAATGCTATTTTAAACTAAAGTATTACAGACCAATGAAAATGCTATTTTAAACTTAAGTATTACAGACCAAAGAAAATGCCATTTTAAACTTAAGCATGACAGACCAAAGACAATGCTATTTTAAACTTAAGCATGACAGACCAAAGACAATGCTATTTTAAACTTAAGCATGAAAGACAAAAGCAATGCTATTTTAAACTTAAGCATGACAGACCAATGAAAATGCTATTTTAAACTAAAGTATTACAGACCAATGAAAATGCTATTTTAAACTTAAGTATTACAGACCAAAGAAAATGCCATTTTAAACTTAAGCATGACAGACCAAAGACAATGCTATTTTAAACTTAAGCATGACAGACCAAAGAAAATGCTGTTTTAAACTTAAGCATGACAGACCAAAGAAAATGCCATTTTAAACTTAAGCATGACAGACCAAAGAAAATGCTATTTTAAACTTAAGCATGACAGACCAAAGAAAATGCCATTTTAAACTTAAGCATGACAGACCAAAGACAATGCTATTTTAAACTTAAGCATGACAGACCAAAGACAATGCTATTTTAAACTTAAGCATGAAAGACAAAAGCAATGCTATTTTAAACTTAAGCATGACAGACCAATGAAAATGCTATTTTAAACTAAAGTATTACAGACCAAAGAAAATGCTATTTTAAACTTAAGTATTACAGACCAAAGAAAATGCTATTTTAAACTTAAGCATTACAGACCAAAGAAAATGCTATTTTAAACTTAAGTATTACAGACCAAAGAAAATGCTATTTTAAACTTAAGCATTACAGACCAAAGAAAATGCTATTTTAAACTTAAGCATGACAGACCAATGAAAATGCTATTTTAAACTAAAGTATTACAGACCAATGAAAATGCTATTTTAAACTTAAGTATTACAGACCAAAGAAAATGCTATTTTAAACTTAAGCATTACAGACCAAAGAAAATGCTATTTTAAACTTAAGTGTGACAGACCAAATAACATGCCATTTTAAACTTAAGCATGACAGACCAATGAAAATGCTATTTTAAACTTAAGCATTACAGACCAAATAAAATGCTATTTTAAACTTAAGTATTACAGACCAATGAAAATGCTATTTTAAACTTAAGTATTACAGACCAATGAAAATGCTATTTTAAACTTAAGCATGACAGACCAATGAAAATGCTATTTTAAACTTAAGCATGACAGACCAAAGAAAATGCTATTTTAAACTTAAGTATGACAGACCAAAGAAAATGCTATTTTAAACTTAAGCATGACAGACCAAAGAAAATGCTGTTTTAAACTTAATCATGACAGACCAAAGACAATGCTATTTTAAACTTAAGCATGACAGATTAATGAAAATGCTATTTCAAATTTAACATGACAGACCAAAGAAAATGCTATTTTAAACTTAAGCATGACAGACCAAAGAAAATGCTATTTAAAACTTAAAACTTAAATTTGTCAGAACAAAGATTACAGACAAACATAAATACTATTTCAAACGTCAGTATGACAGACCAACGTACATACTAATTAAAACTCAAGCTTTACAGAGCAACAAAAATACTATTTCAAACATAAGCATGACAGACCAACAACAATGCTATTAAAAACTTCAGCATAACAGATAAATATAAATACTATTTTTAACTGAAGCAAAATCTGAAATCTAAAATCAATCCATCATCGCCAGCCAGTGTCTGATCGGTTCAGATCACAACCAACCGTCTAGGACTGTCCGTTGTAGTTACAGATTAGTAGGCGGTCATCAACTTGCAATATCACTAGGACCGGGTTTTACATACAGCACCTGGTATTCCCAAATAGTCACCCGTCTAAGTACTGACCAGGCTCAATGTCACTTAACTTTGGTGATCTTACGTTATCTATGTGTGTCACAATGATTATAACATATGGGATGTATCACAATAGACTGAGAGAAATGATATGCCAAATTTCAAAACGTGACAGACCAACATATGGACATAGAGACCGACTGACAGACAGAGCCTCTAATAGGTGTGATTTGGCACATGTAAAAAATACAAAATGATGACAGTAATCGATGAACCTCACAAAATCCTGAACATGATTCACCTCGTAAAATGTAAAAGTCGACAAGCTGTTCTGAGTTTATTGCCTTTTTATTGGAGAGGTTCATAAAATTGTTTTGATAACAAATTGTATCCTACCAATTTTTTCCGCTAACAAAAGAATAGTCGATAATCGGAATTAACCCAACAAACAACTTCATAACTCTGAAGATTGTCAGACTATTGTTATCTTCTTAGTTAATAGCTACACTTTAAGATAGAAGTGGCCAACCTTATCTCTTACTGATATTAATAGGAGGTGGGAGGATTCTACACTTTAATATACAGGTGGCCAACCTTATTTCTTACTGATATTAATAGGAGGTGGGAGGATTCTACACTTTAAGATAGAGGTGGCCAAACTTATCTCTTACTGATATTAATAGAAGGTGGGAGGATTCTACACTTTAATATAGAGGTGGCCAACCTTATTTCTTACTGATATTAATAGGAGGTGGGAGGATTCTACACTTTAAGATAGAGGTGGCCAACCTTATCCCTTACTGATATTAATAGGAGGTGGGAGGATTCTACACTTTAATATAGAGGTGGCCAACCTTATCTCTTACTGATATTAATAGGAGGTGGGAGGATTCTACACTTTAAGATAGAGGTGGCCAACCTTATCTCTTACTGATATTAATAGGAGGTGGGAGGATTCTACACTTTAATATAGAGGTGGCCAACCTTATCTCTTACTGATATTAATAGGAGGTGGGAGGATTCTACACTTTAAGATAGAGGTGGCCAACCTTATCTCTTACTGATATTAATAGGAGGTGGGAGGATTCTACACTTTAAGATAGAGGTGGCCAACCTTATTTCTTACTGATATTAATAGGAGGTGGGGGGATTTTTACAGTTAATAGCTACACTTTAAGATAGAGGTGGCCAACCTTATCTCTTACTGATATTAATAGGAGGTGGGGGGATTTTTACAGTTAATAGCTACACTTTAAGATAGAGGTGGCCAACCTTATCTCTTACTGATATTAATAGGAGGTGGGAGGATTTTTACAGTTAATAGCTACACTTTAAGATAGAGGTGGCCAACCTTATCTCTTACTGATATTAATAGGAGGTGGGGGGATTTTTACAGTTAATAGCTACACTTTAAGATAGAGGTGGCCAACCTTATCTCTTACTGATATTAATAGGAGGTGGGAGGATTTTTACAGTTAATAGCTACACTTTAAGATAGAGGTGGCCAACCTTATCTCTTACTGATATTAATAGGAGGTGGGGGGATTTTTACAGTTAATAGCTACACTTTAAGATAGAGGTTGCCAACCTTATTTCTTACTGATATTAATAGGAGGTGGGAGGATTTTTACAGTTAATAGCTACACTTTAAGATAGAGGTGGCCAACCTTATCTCTTACTGATATTAATAGGAGGTGGGAGGATTTTTACAGTTAATAGCTACACTTTAAGATAGAGGTGGCCAACCTTATCTCTTACTGATATTAATAGGAGGTGGGAGGATTTTTACAGTTAATAGCTACACTTTAAGATAGAGGTGGCCAACCTTATCTCTTACTGATATTAATAGGAGGTGGGAGGATTTTTACAGTTAATAGCTACACTTTAAGATAGAGGTGGCCAACCTTATCTCTTACTGATATTAATAGGAGGTGGGGGGGATTTTTACAGTTAATAGCTACACTTTAAGATAGAGGTGGCCAACCTTATCTCTTACTGATATTAATAGGAGGTGGGAGGATTTTTACAGTTAATAGCTACACTTTAAGATAGAGGTGGCCAACCTTATCTCTTACTGATATTAATAGGAGGTGGGAGGATTTTTACAGTTAATAGCTACACTTTAAGATAGAGGTGGCCAACCTTATCTCTTACTGATATTAATAGGAGGTGGGGGGATTTTTACAGTTAATAGCTACACTTTAAGATAGAGGTGGCCAACCTTATCTCTTACTGATATTAATAGGAGGTGGGAGGATTTTTACAGTTAATAGCTACACTTTAAGATAGAGGTGGCCAACCTTATCTCTTACTGATATTAATAGGAGGTGGGAGGATTTTTACAGTTAATAGCTACACTTTAAGATAGAGGTGGCCAACCTTATCTCTTACTGATATTAATAGGAGGTGGGAGGATTTTTACAGTTAATAGCTACACTTTAAGATAGAGGTGGCCAACCTTATCTCTTACTGATATTAATAGGAGGTGGGAGGATTTTTACAGTTAATAGCTACACTTTAAGATAGAGGTGGCCAACCTTATCTCTTACTGATATTAATAGGAGGTGGGGGGGATTTTTACAGTTAATAGCTACACTTTAAGATAGAGGTGGCCAACCTTATCTCTTACTGATATTAATAGGAGGTGGGAGGATTTTTACAGTTAATAGCTACACTTTAAGATAGAGGTGGCCAACCTTATCTCTTACTGATATTAATAGGAGGTGGGAGGATTTTTACAGTTAATAGCTACACTTTAATATAGAGGTGGCCAACCTTATCTCTTACTGATATTAATAGGAGGTGGGAGGATTTTTCATCTACAGAAATAACTACTCTGCCTTTTACTCTCCCCACCCACCCCCACCCAAAGATTTTTATAATAACGGCCATCTTTGATTTCTGCAGTAAATCTAATTTTAAATAAATATCTTTAAAATATTTATAAACTGGTAAAATAAATTAATACATTACTTCATTTTTTTTATAAATAATATAATAATTTCTATTCTACGTTCTTCAATTTTGTGCATCTTTAATTTAAATGCGTGTAGTGGACTGAGCTACAGAGGTGGCCAACCTTATTTCTTACTGATATTAATAGGAGGTGGGAGGATTTTTCATCTACAGAAATAACTACTCTGCCTTTTACTCCTTAACACCCCCACCCAAAGATTTTTATAGTAACGGCCATCTTTGGTTTCTGCAGTAAATCTTTAAAATATTTATAAACTGGTAAAATAAATTAATACATTACTTCATTTTTTTTTATAAATAATCTAATCATTTCTATTCTACGTGCTTCAATTTTGTGCATCTTTAATTTAAATGCGTGTAGTGGACTGAGCTAACCCCCCTCGACATAAACGACAAAAACTAGCCTGTGCGGTGCATGGAATTTGCCTAATGTCCAGGTGAATCGATAAAAAGAAGAGATTTGAGAATGAACAACAATGGCAAGAACGACGGTTGATTGTTAAACGATTGTTCCGTATTTTTTATTTTGTTTTGTGTGTGTATGTTTTTTTTTTTTCTCCCTCCCACAGCGGTCAGATGTGACGCAAGGTCGGAAAGTAAGATTTGAAAAGCCAGCGCCCTAGATGAAGAGCACTCTAGCCTACAAAAAATGCCTTGGCAGCCCCGTCGGCATTCCCCGGTAGGTGCGCCTCAGGCGATCAGCAATAAACTAACCCCTTCTCACAGGGTGAGAAGGCAAAGCCTGGGAGGGTGCACAAGACAATATTTCAGACCAGTGAAATCAAGACCCGAAGGCCAAGACGGTACCGGTCTACAGAGTAAGCATCCATCGGAACAAATACTACATTTTGATCTCAGCCAAAAGAGAATTTTGTTTTTCTTACAAGCTATTTCGGCATCATCTTCTTCTCTCGTGCTGCTGAACTCTGGAACTCCCTCCCTGCTCCCTGCTTTCCTGACGTTACTGACATGCAGAAATTTAAAACTAATGTAAACAGACATCTTGCTGCACAGCTCCTAAATTAGGTTGACCCCCCCCCCAAAGAAAAAACTTCACCCTTGTTTTTCTCAGTAGCCCCTTACGTCTACAGTGGCGGCCTGTCTTGTTTGGGGTGAACTATGTTAAAAAAAAAAAATTTTGTTTAATGATTGATCTGAAGCTTATATCAGAGTTTAGTGGTTAGTTCAGCCAGGGTTTTTTACCCCGCCTAATAAACCGGTATCGTCCGGGCCTTTGGGTCTGGATTTACGCCGGTCTATTGGGGGTTGCCGGTCCTGTACAGTTCTAGGAGGTGCACCCTCGCAGGCTTTGCCTCCCCTCTTTGGGGAGGAGTAAGTTTATTGCTTACTGCTTGAGGCGCCCCTACCGGGGAATGCCGACGAGGCTGCCCAGGTAATTTTTAAATGGTCAGAGTGCTCACCTCTAGAGCGCTGGCTTATCTAATCCCACTTTCCCTGACCTTGTATCACATCTTACCTTGTGGGAGGTAGATAAATAAAATCAGTGTTTAGTGGTTAATCCATTATTGAATGAATTGAGAAGGCTCAGTTTGTGTGTCGGCTGTGCTCTATAAAGAAGATAGAATGCATAATCCCTATGCATTTGACAGGCGGCGCCTTTGCGGTGTCACATCAATTGAGGAAGGAAGGAAGCTTTATTTACGCCGTTCTGCTCTAGACTCCTATGTGGCATAGGTGCAGTTTGTGGCACGCCACATGCACTCAGGTGAAACCATAAATGTTTATCTGGTGGACCTGCGGAAGTTTTCTGTACCATTCAATGATATGACGGATCGAGGCGCTGAAAGCAGCCTTTGTCCATCGGTTTCTACGAGCTTCTTCTCGCATGGAGGAAATGAGCATTTCTCAGTTTCTGGCTCAGGCGAGAGTGATATTGAAAGATGACCCACTTAATTATGACAGCCGTGGGACCAATGCAAATTAAGGAAAGTCAGACGAAGAACACCAGGATAAGGTGTTTCGTATGCGAGCAAATGGTACAAAAAAAAAAAATTGGATAGTAAGGGGCAAATTTTGATTTGTAACACATTTTAGCGAATATCTTTTTATTTCCAATAACATGATACAACAATAGCAAATGTAAAGGGAATGGCGAGGCAAGGATCAAAAGTTGTTTCTGGATCTCCGATCTGCTTTTCTTCATGTGCGCATACGTGAATCACTTTGGCCCCCGCCAGACCGTTGTTTTTCAAAGTAGAAGGTATTGTTTAACAAGGTTGGGATTTGGTCTGAACGTGGCGCCGCAAATAATGAGGTCCATTGTGAACGCAGTCTTATCGCAAGACGCCCTCACATCAAGAGGACGACCTCGACTTACATCGATGATGTGTATGCGGATGAAAGTGTCACATCCGCAGCCAGTGTTGCTGAACATTTGTCGCGCTTTGAACTGGCCAGCAAAACTCTGATGATTCGACGAAGAATCGAAAACGTTCGTGAAACCTATGGAACATTTATTCATTTTTTTTTTATTTTAATACAAAAAAGACCATCAGAAAAATTGAAAAAATAAAAAAGGTATAATTACTACACAAGATAAACCCATAAATTGATTCAGTGTGACCCTGACCTTGTTATGGAAAAAGAATTACTGTAATATTCATAGGCATGGGATTATCAGGGGTCAAGTTAGTGCATAGGAAGTTAAAAGGAATCTTTCTTTCATTCCTTCTTATTAGTAGTTGTTCCAAAAACAATACTGAAACTAAGTCAAACGGTCAAAGCTGTGTTGGTGATTTCTTCTTTTTCCTTCTTTCTTTCTTTTGTTCTTTCTTTCTTTTGTTCTTTCGTTTGTTCTTTCTTTCTTGCTTTCTTTCTTTTTTTGTTCTTTCTTTCTTTCTTTTGTTCTTTCTTGCTTTCTCTCTTTTGTTCTTTCTTTCTTTCTTTTGTTCTTTCTTTCTTTCTTTTGTTCTTTCTTGCTTTTGTTCTTTCTTGCTTTCTTTCTTTTGTTCTTTCTTTCTTTCTTTTGTTCTTTCTTGCTTTCTTTTGTTCTTTCTTTCTTTCTTTCTTTTGTTCTTTCTTTCTTTTGTTCTTTCTTGCTTTCTTGCTTTCTTTCTTTTTTTGTTTTTTCTTTCTTTTGTTCTTTCTTGCTTTCTTTCTTTTTTTGTTCTTTCTTTCTTGCTTTTGTTCTTTCTTTCTTTTTTTTGTTCTTTCTTTCTTTTGTTCTTTCTTTCTTTTGTTCTTTCTTTCTTGCTTTCTTTTGTTCTTCTTTCTTTTGTTCTTTCTTTCTTTCTTTTGTTCTTTTTCCTTTGCTTTCTTTCTTTTTTAGTTTTTTCTTTCTTTTTTTTGTTCTTTCTTTCTTGCTTTTGTTCTTTCTTTCTTTCTTTCGTTCTTTCTTTCTTGCTTTTGTTCTTTCTTTCTTTCTTTTGTTCTTTCTTTCTTTCTTTCTTGCTTTCTTTTGTTCTTTCTTGCTTTCTTGCTTTATTTCTTTTTTTGTTTTTTCTTTCTTTCTTTTGTACTTTCTTTCTTTCTTTTGTTCTTTCTTTCTTGCTTTCTTTTGTTCTTTCTTTCTTTTTTTCTTTTGTTTTTTCTTTCTTTCTTTCTTTTGTTCTTTCTTTCTTGCTTTCTTTTGTTCTTTCTTTCTTGCTTTCTTTTGTTCTTTCTTGCTTTCTTTTGTTCTTTCTTTCTTTTGTTCTTTCTTACTTTCTTTTTTTCTTTCTTACTTTGTTTTGTTCTTTCTTGCTTGCTTTCTTTTGTTTTTTCTTTCTTGCTTTTGTTCTTTCTTGCTTTCTTTTGTTCTTTCTTTCTTGCTTTCTTTTATTCTTTCTTGCTTTCTTTTGTTCTTTCTTTCTTTTGTTCTTTCTTGCTTTCTTTCTTTTGTTCTTTCTTTCTTGCTTTCTTTTGTTCTTTCTTTCTTGCTTTCTTTTGTTCTTGCTTTCTTTTGTTCTTTCTTTCTTTTGTTCTTTCTTTCTTTCTTTCTTTCTTTATATTATCCTAGCAGAGCTACCCGGCGTTGCCTGGGGTAAAAGTGTAAGATATTTCTATTTAAACTTCTATCTCCCCCCCCCCTCTTATTTCTTCTCCACAATGTACTTTCTTTGAAATTCATATACTAACGTGCTGGTTATTCTTTCCACTCAGTAACAAACCTCGTCTATTGTACCCCTTTATTAAGGGGTTTGGTTGTTTTGTTTTACGGCATATCAACCCTTTTCGGGGTATTTAATGCTGAATCTGGTCAATTTGGTAAGAATTTTTATGCTTCAAGTTCTTTATATGTTCAAATGTTTAATCATCGTTTTTGATTTGGTTGTTTTGTAAAGGAAAAATGTTTTTGTTTTTGACTTTGCAGAACATGATTGAGTTTTGCAAAAAGAAAGGAAGAAAAACAATAACATCAATGTTTGGTGCATGTTGGATCAGCAAGCCGGTATCTCCAGACAGCCTTATCTGGTAGCACCAGGCCTTTATTAAGGACACAACATTGTATAAACCCCGACAAGAAGAAGACATACTTCTTAACAACGTACCAACAGTAGGACCATAAACTGTTGCAAACAAAGTTTATCTGCTGTTGTGATAGAGAATAAAATTGACTGTCGAATCGTACGAAATATTGCGTAAAATTCTAAATGGTGCTTACATTGACTAATAAACTTGTAGCGGAACCATTAATTTTGTGCCCGCCTGATACATAAACAGAAATTGATGGCGTGCCAGCTTTATTTACGGGCCATTTGTCAAATCTTTCATGAGGGCAGGCCTTTATAATTAGATTATAGAAACAAGCCGGGCGATATTTAAACATTCCAAGGAAATCGGTTCGACAAAATGTTTCATTGACAAAATGTGATTTTTTTTCCTGCTAACTGAATTAAATGCTTCATTTGATAGAATGCCTGAGGACAGTTTTACAGTTTATCCTTTGCCGCGTCTCCGCTTATCGACTCTTCCAAATAATGGCTTCTGCCAGCATCTAGAGAACATCACCGACACTAGCAAAAATACGCAACCGGGGGGGGGCATATTTTTGCTAGTATATATAACTAACGAACATCTACTACACCACCCTCCAAAGATGAAGGTAAATCCTGGGAGGATGCTATCATGACATACGAAAATATACTACACTACCTCCCAAAGGAAGAGGTAATGCCTAGGAGGACGGTCTCACGATCACAGAAGAGATACTGCACTGAAACGAGAGGTGGTGGCGGGTGTGAGCTTCAAATTGGGGTCGCTTGTGGAAAAAATAAATTATGAGATAAAAATAGATGGTGGCATTTATCTTTTTCACAAGCGGTCCCAATTTGAAGCTCACACCCGCCACCACCTCTTCTTTCAAACATTTGATACTTGTGTTTGTTTTTTCTTCAGACAATCATCCTGAGGAAGTCTTATAATAAAGACGAAACGTTGACTGATACATAAATAATCATTTTTGCTTTTCCTTTTTCAATTTCCATATATATATATATATATATATATATTTACTTTTTTCAAATTTTAAATCTTGGCGTTTGCCAACTTATCTATCCCAGCAATTTCCTCTGATGATAAGATTTTGATCTTTGAAAAGCCTGGCTTAAGGAAAAAATGAATTGAATAAATTGCTTTTCTGCGGAATATACCTTGCATTGAACAACTGAATTGAAAAAGGATCTGCCTCCGTCGCTTTTCTAATTCCTTTTCATCCTTCTACCTATATATATATATATATATATATATATATATATATATATATAGAGAGAGAGAGAGAGAGAGAGAGAGAGAGAGAGAGAGAGAGAGAAAGAGAGAGAGAGAGATTTAGATTTAGATTTTTCACTTATAAAATAGATCATTCAGTGAAGACCGGGGTTGTTCCAATAAAAACAAGCTCGATGATACTCGATTACAGAGTACAGAGCATTTATATGC
The DNA here is from genome assembly GCA_963556195.1 of Sepiola atlantica. Taxonomy (NCBI): domain Eukaryota; kingdom Metazoa; phylum Mollusca; class Cephalopoda; order Sepiida; family Sepiolidae; genus Sepiola; species Sepiola atlantica. Next base: position 68,335,945 of record OY744542.1, on the reverse strand, counting down.
GATTTTATGAAGGCTTACCAAAGCATTCCTTTCAGGACACCAATGATCACCATTAAAGATATTTTTTCTTACAAATATTATTTATTCAAATTCAATGTTTTTTTCCTACAGGAAATGGACTATATTAACATGTATCTGAAGGGCAGGTGAAACGCTCTTTAGCCTCGTTGGGCAATCACCTGGAGATAGTGTCTCAATAAAAACACTGGTCCCCATCACCTCACTGGGTTGGTGTCAGGAAGAACATCTGGCCTACAAAAATCTTGCCTCAATTAAGGAAATAACTTCCAAAAGAAACCAGAGAAAAGTTTAGACGTTAATTCCTAAAAGCCGTCCAACACATGCAAGCATGTAAAAAAGAAGAAGAAGAAGATGAAGATGATGATTAAGATAAATATGAAGATGATTATGATGAAGATGATGATGATGATGATGATGATTATGATGAAGATGATGATGATGATTATGATGAAGATGATGATGAAGATGATGATTATGATGATGAAGATGATGATTAAGACGATGATGATTATGATGAAGATGATGATTAAGATGATGATGATGATTAAGATGAAGATGATGATGAAGATAAAGATGAAGATGATGATGGTGATGATGGTGAAGATGATGAAGATGATGATGAAGATGAAGATGATGATGAAGATGATGATGAAGATGATGATGAAGATGATGATGAAGATGATGATGGTGATGGTGATGATGAAGATGATGAAGATGATGATGAAGATGAAGATGAAGATGATGAAGATGATGATGAAGATGATGATGGAGATGATGATGATGAAGTTGATGATTAAGATGATGAAGATGATGATGATGAAGTTGATGATTAAGATGATGAAGATGATGATGAAGATGATGAAGATGATGATGGAGATGATGATGATGATGAAGATGATGATGATGATGATGATGATGATGAAGAAGATGAAGATGATGAAGATGATAATGATGATGATGATGATTTGTGTTACTCAAATATATAGGAAAAAAGCCTTCGGGAAACAAACGTTTATTTAGTATAATAATAATAATAGATAGATAGATAGATAGATAGATAGATATGAACAGACTGAGATAGATAGATAGATAGATAGATAGATAGATAGATAGAGAGATAGATAGATAGATAGATAGATAGATAGATAGATAGATAGATAGATAGATGTGTGTATGATGGAATATATAATGAAATATACACTGAAGATAAAAAAAGAATATCTACACAGCTATATGAAGATATGAAAAAAATTATTATAACGTTTAGGCCTGTAATACGAGGGTCCCGCCCCGATACAGCCGCGGGCAGATGCCATTGCACGTCACATGTGCATACGACCATAAAAAAGGGGGAATAAATGCTATGAATAAATCTTTCAAATGTTCGCTCGTTTGCATTCAATTTCGGCTCCCCAATCTTTTTCGATGCATCCTCGATTCTCTCGAAGGGGCTTTGTCCGTCGATTGGTCAAACGGTTACATCGCAATGTCGTTATAAGAGTCTCTCTTCACCAAGGACGGCTCAACAAGTATTTGTTTATATTAGACTTGAAGACGACCATGTTGTAGTCGGTTGGAAAGTAGTTTGTTGGGATATCAATGGGTGGAATGAGCAGAAGACTACTTAAGAGGAATTGATTATCCAAGAGGAAGGCTCAACAAGTATTTGTTTATATTAGACTTGAAGACGACCATCTTGTAGTCGGTTGGAAAGCAGTTTATTGGGATATCAATGGGTGGAATGAGCAGAAGATTACTTAAGAGGAATTGATTATCCAAGAGGAAGGCTCAACAAGTATTTGTTTATATTAAACTTGAAGATTATCATGCTGTAGTTGGTTGGGAGGCAGACTTGTGGTATTGTGTTCCAGAAATGGGATTTTCTAGGAAAGAAACTTTGTTCATGGAAGTTCCATTTGGTTTTTTGGTACTGAAAGAGAGAAGGGAAATTTTTTTGCTGTGGTTGTAGCTAGACGAGTTCTTGCTGTAAATGTTTTACAGGGGGAGGGGTCCAGGGATTGGAGCTCAGTCGAGCACCTACCATGAACATAACGATAGAGTAGAGAGAGACTAGCAACATCTCTTCTGTGTGAAAGGGTGTGTAGGGACGGGAAGAGATTATCTGCCACTAGATTGCATAGTCGGTTCTGTACAAGGCAAGAAAGAGTGCGGCTCCGAGCGGCGCCTCCCCAGATGGGGCAGCAGCAGTACCTCCCCGTCTGAGGACGTATCTGGCTCTTATACAGGTCGAGGATTGCATCGGGTGAGGTACTTTTTGCGCAGATTTAATTAACGTGCCTTTAGAATAATCATTCTTGTTACATGTGTCATCGCATGTTCTTTTTAACTTATGAATCACCGCATATCAAGGCCAAACGCCACTCGAGGATAAGCGTTAATGATGAAAAATATTACGAGAGGATTGAAAATGATTAATGGAATGAACAAAGTTTGATTACTTATGGGGAAGGGTTTATGATTTGAAGACGACCATGTTGTAGTCTGCAGGGAAGCAGTCCCGTGATAACGTGTTCCACAGATGGGAAGTTCTTGGAAAGAAACTCTGTCCATGGAAGTTCCGTTTGATGTTAGGAACACAGAGGAAGAAAGAAAAGTTCTTTGCAGTTGTGGTAATAAGTAGAGTTCTTGCTGTGAATGTCTTATAAGGAGGAACACGAGATTGGAGCTCGGTCGAACATCTTCCGTGGAAATAACGATGGAGTAGAGAAAGACTAGTGACGTCTTTTCTGTGGAGTCCATTCCCCACTAGATTGCGAAGTCGATTTTGTACTCTGTCAAGACAAGAAAGAGGGATTCGAGCAGCACCTCCCTAGATGTGGGAGGTTATGTCGGTCTGTCAGTCAGTCTGTCACGACTTAGCTTGAAATAATATTTGCATTGTAAATGCGGATGATTGAATAAACGCATCTTATCTTTCATTTTTATTTTTTGTACTTATCTCCCCCCCCCCCATCCCACACAGTGGTAAGATGTGACACAAGGTCAGGAAAGTGGGAATTAAAAAGCCAGCGCCCTAAAATTTGAGCACTCTGACCTACTAAAAATGCCTGGGCAGCCCTGTCAGCATTCTCTAGTATGAGCGCCTCAGGCGATTAGCAATAAACTAACCCCTTCTCAAAGGGTGAGAAGGCAAAGCCTGGGAGGGTGGACCTTCTAGAACTGCACATGACAATCCCACAGACCGGCGGAAATCAAGGCCCAAAGGCCAAGACGGTACTGGTCTACAGGGTGTAGTATCCATCGGAACAGATACTACACTTTGATCTTAGCCAAAAGGCCGAGATCTTATCTTAGGTAGTCTGTCGTGCTTAAGTTTGAAATAGCATTTTTCGTTGGTCTGTCATGCTTAAGTTTGAAATAGCATTTTTCGTTGGTCTGTCATGCTTAAGTTTGAAATAGCATTTTTCGTTGGTCTGTCATGCTTAAGTTTGAAATAGCATTTTTCGTTGGTCTGTCATGCTTAAGTTTGAAATAGCATTTTTCGTTGGTCTGTCATGCTTAAGTTTGAAACAGCATTTTTCGTTGGTCGGTCACACTTAAGTTTTAAATAGCATTTTTCGTTGGTCTGTCACACTTAAGTTTTAAATAGCATTTTTCGTTTGTCTGTCACACTTAAGTTTTAAATAGCATTTTTCGTTGGTCTGTCACACTTAAGTTTTAAATAGCATTTTTCGTTGGTCTGTCACACTTAAGTTTTAAATAGCATTTTTCGTTGGTCTGTCACACTTAAGTTTTAAATAGCATTTTTCGTTGGTCTGTCACACTTAAGTTTTAAATAGCATTTTTCGTTGGTCTGTCACACTTAAGTTTTAAATAGCATTTTTCGTTGGTCTGTCACACTTAAGTTTTAAATAGCATTTTTCGTTGGTCTGTCACACTTAAGTTTTAAATAGCATTTTTCGTTGGTTAGTCACACTTAAGTTTTAAATAGCATTTTCATCACTGGACGTTCAGATTAAATGGAAACATCTTATTTTAAATGCGTCCAAGCATTTCTATAACATGCCATGTACATCAGTTGGTCTGTCACACTTTAGGTTTCAAGTTGCATTTTTCGTTGGTCTGTCACACTTAAGTTTCATATATCATTTTTCGTTGGTCTGTCACACTTAAGTTTCAAATATCATTTTTCGTTGGTCTGTCACACTTAAGTTTCAAATATCATTTTTCGTTGGTCTGTCACACTTAAGTTTCAAATATCATTTTTCGTTGGTCTGTCATGCTTAAGTTTTAAATAGGATTTTTCGTTGGTCTGTCACACTAAAGTTTGAAATAGCATTTTTCGTTGGTCTGTCACACTTAAGTTTCAAATATCATTTTCATCGCCAGACGTTCAGATTGAATGAACGCATCTTGTTTAAGATGCGTCCAAGCATCTAAAATAAGAGGCCCTGTCTGTCAGTCCGTCACACGTAATCACGAAATGACATTAGTATTGCTAAACATGCAGACGGAATGGCCGTATCTTAAGAATATCGTTTGTTTTGTTTTTTTTGTCCTCCTCCCCCCACCCCCTCCGACTGCAAGTAGGGTCGCCTATATATCAATCTGCGCAACTCACTGAACAGATAACTTAAAGATGTCAGTTTCGATGCACACTAATCTCCAGTAAATCGGACCACAAATTAAAATATATATGAACGCCATAGCAACCCTTAGCTTCGGTGCTTTCTGCACCGAAATCTAAATGAATAAATGTGAAATTTTTTGTTTTTTATTCATCACTCCTATATTACCACCAAAACGGCTTACTGTTATTTAGATCAAAAATACAACATATTATTTACCTCCCCAGGAGGTTAGGCACAAGGCCAGGTTTATCTTACTCCCACAAGTAAGATGTGACCCAAGCTCGGGTCGGGAAAGTGGGGTTTGAAAAGCCAGCGCCCGAGAAGGTGAGCATTCTGGCCATTAAAAATTGCCTGGGCAGCCCCGTCGGCATTCCCCGGTAGGGGCGCCTCAGGCAGTAAGCAATAAACTTACTCCTCCCCAAAGAGGGGAGGAAAAGCCTGGGAGGGTGGACCTCCTAGAACTGCACAGGACAGACCCATAGACCGGCGTAAATCAAGCCCCGAAGGCCAAGACGATACCAGTTTATGGGGTGTATCAATCAATGATACAACATATTATTTTGAAATACTGTATATATAGTAGAGATAAAAGACCTAAAGACAACTATTTGAATGCCTAATTTGCATAACTATCTTTTTTAACATTTCATAATAAATCAATGTTTGATGTTATTCATTTGTAATTCTATTATCCTATTTTTTCTACATATATGCAATAGTTTTGTCGATATTAACAGTAATTAATTAAAGTGAGTTAATAAAAAAAAAGGATAAATTACTAAAAAAAACTTTCTTAACTTAAACTAACAACTAATTAACCGATCCTTATGAATTTTGGAACAGAGGTGTGAGGCATAAGGTCCAAATGTGGACTATATTTATTTTAATGGTTTAAAATGTGTTTAATATCAAATGATATTGTGATATAAATATATACCAAACGTTATATATTCGCAATATATATTAGGCAAGAACTAAAAATACAGAGTAATTATTCATGGATAAAGAAAAAAAAAACTTAGGCCAGTTAAAGTCAAGATAAAATTATTGTCTGGTATGTGAGGGAAGGACCAGATTTTCTTTCCGCCTGATAAGATCTCAGTTTGTGATGATAACATCGACATGCCAGTGTCGCGGATTATGTACATGTCTGTATAAATAAAAAAATAATTATATATATATATTATTCCATCTTTAAATCTCCATTCACCGGACACCTCATTAACGGACATTCACCAATTGGACAGACTCTATTTTTTTTTTTACACGCATACTCTTACTCTCCATTATTTAATATTTTTTTCGAATTTTGAATTTTGGCTTTTCCACTGCCAACTTATCCATCTATGTAATTCCTCTGATGATAAGATTTTAATCTTTGAAAAGCCTTGGCTTAAGGAAAGAAACATAAACATGTTTTTTTCGAGTACACCTTGCATTGAACAATCGAAGATGAAATAGATTTGTCATTTGTACATCTTTATCTCTCTTCCTTCATTTATCTTTATATATAAGGTAGTTTTATTTTAAGACCTGAAGAACGGGAGCCACACAAACTGCTCTTGTGAAACAAAATCAATTTTGTAGTCAAAATGAAATAAATTATCATTTATATTTATATTTCTGCTCTATATTTTTATTGAGCACTCTCATAAACCCGGTTAAACTCCCCTAGATTTATACCCTGTGGATCGATACCATACTTGGATTATATATATATATATATATATATATATATATATATATATATATATATATATATATATATATATATTGTGTATTTAGGCAGCAAGTTTTCATTTAGGCAAACGTTGTTGAATAGCACGGAGTGTTTCTGCTTTGTGATCTTTTTTTAAATTTTTTCCATCTTCCGAATGGTCAACTTCGTACCTCGATCAACCTCGATATATATATATGAATGATTTTTTATTCAAACATATACAAAGTCTGCTACACTGGCATGTCGATGTTATCGATCTACAGCTATCAAGAGCTGAGGTTTCATCAGGCAGAAGGTTTTTTTGTGATCCAACCCGGTCGGTGATGTTCAGAAAAAATAAAAAATAAATAATAAAAATAATAAAAAATCATTCATAATACAGCTCTATATTTTTATTGAGCACTCTTTTATAAGCCCGGTTCGATTCCCTTTGGATTTCTACCGTGTTGATTTTTACCCTACCTGGATTACTATATATATATATATATATATATATATATATATATATATATATATATATAGGGTGTTTGTTGGCATAACTTTTGATTATATTCTATATGTATATATAGTTCTGCAAATACTTGGTTTCTGAGTTATGGGCCACTGAAACAAATACTGATGCCCATTCCTTATTGCAAACATCTAACGCGTATGTGACAATGTACTGTTATTTCTACGTATCGGATGCATAAACACTATATCCACGTGCACCAACAAAACTGTGAAAAAAATGACACCAAACAAGTCTAAACGCCATGGGGCTCAGAAGAAAGATCAGCATATCATGATCAGCAGGGGCTTCTTTGATAGGCAACATGTGGGGGGGAGGGTCGAATTTTGTGCCCTCTTACTTCAGGTAACAGAATAGAACAGACCAAATCCAGATAAATAAATACGATCAGCACAAACCGAAGATCATGCAGACGAAGAAATGGATCACAAACGATGACAGACAACATCGGGGACCCGGTCGGCATCCTGCGAATGTTGGTCCTTATTATTTCAGGTAACACACTACAACAGGCAAAATACAGGTAAATAAATATGATCAGCACAAATCAAAGACCAGGGAGAAGAAGAAAGGGACCACAAACGAAAATTGGACTCGTAATGGAGTATCATTACAAAAGCAAGCCCTACACAAAGAGGCTCCTTTGCACATATAGAACATAATCCCGAAGTTATGCCATCGATTTTCCAAACAACTATATCCTCCATTCTAGTATAAAGACTAATATATTTATTTGTATATAAATAAATATAAATCCGTCCTGTCACACAAAACCTTACAAGTCAAAGAAAACGTGCCTTTATCTTGCCCCAAGACGAAACTATTTCAAGTGACGAATGGAAGCGAGAAAGCAAATAGCAAGTCAGACAACCCACGTTGCCTGAAATGAATTTGAAAAAAAATCCTTCAAGCTAAATAAAAATGCAACGGCGGATTTTTTTTATCTCTTTACGTTATCAGAAATGTTAACCCTTAGATGCTTTTTGTTTCAAATGTAACTCAATCCCAAAACCAAGGAATATCTTAACCCTTAGATGCTTTTTGTTTCAAATGTAACTCAATCCCAAAACCAAGGAATATCTTAACCCTTAGATGCTTTTTGTTTCAAATGTAACTCAATCCCAAAACCAAGGAATATCTTAACCCTTAGATGATTTTTGTTTCAAATATGACACATTCCAACAAAATGCCTATTTAATATAATATTCAACGAAAATGTGTCAAACTGCAACTTGTTTCACATCTGGAACGAGCCTGTTGTCAAGTGTGACTAGGTATTAGTATGATGTTGCATCAGCACACCCGCTACATTCAGTATCTTTGATGTCACCGGCGAGTGTCATCGGTGAGTGATCTGTCTAAACTTTTAAATCGGTCATTATAATGGTAAGTAAAAATTTATTTTATGGTTCTCTAGTGTATTATGATTATTTAGATGCAAATATTGTAGTGTTTTGTTGAACATGTGAAATTTCATGCCATTTGTTGCACATTTGCAACATAATTTATTTTTGTTTGTTAATATTTTTTTTTCTTCCAAAAATCATTTATACAACTTTATATTACCCCTATGAAACGTTTTTCAGTTTTTTTTCAAACCAATATAAAAAAATAAAGCATTTAAGGGTTAATAATAATTTATATTTGTATTTTTTTCTTTAGGTCATTAGAAATGATAATACTAATTTATATTTGTATATTTTTCTTTAGGTCATCAGAAATGATAATAACAATTTATATTTGTATTTTTTCTTTAGGTCATCAGAAATGATAATACTAATTTATATTTGTATTTTTTTCTTTAGGTCATCAATAATGATAATACTAATTTATATTTGTATTTTTTTCTTTAAGTCATCAGAAATGATAATACTAATTTATATTTGTATTTTTTTCTTTAGGTCATCAGAAATGATAATAATAATTTATATTTGTATTTTTTCTTTAGGTCATCAGAAATGATAATAATAATTTATATTTATATTTTTTCTTTAGGTCATCAGAAATGATAATAATAATTTATATTTGTATTTGTTTCTTTAGGTCATCAGAAATGATAATAATAAATTTACATAAAAACTCAAATTACTGACATAATTCTATGATTTTATATGAATATTAGTGCAAACTCTTGCAAAGCATAATTTTGATTTCCGTCATTTTTGACAGAGGGTGTACACTAGCATACATAATCATCCACACACAGCTGTTTCACCGTATCACGACTCTTCAGCGTGGGTAGACATAGAGAGTGTTTAAGCTGTTGGTCAATAGCAATAAATTATATATTTTTAACGAATAAATACATTTATGGACTCACCTCTGTAGAAAGTCGACTCGTTCGTTTTTCAAGCATCTCTGTTTGTGAACGAGCTGCAATTGGCAACTGGTCCGATTCAATCTGAAATGGAATAAAAACAAATAATATAACATAGCTAAGAGCACCCTTGGGCAAGGTGTTCGCCCTATCCTCCCAATCCATCTTCTCCATCCCTATCCTCCCAATCCATCTTCTCCATCCCTTTCCTCCCAATCCATCTTCTCCATCCCTTTCCTCCCAATCTATCTTCTCCATCCCTATCCTCCCAATCCATCTTTTCCATTCCTATCCTCCCAATCCATATTTTACATCCCTATCCTCCCAATAAAACTTCTCCATCCTTATCCTCCCAATCCATCTTCTCCATCCCTTTCCTCCCTATCCATCTTCTCCATCCCTATCCTCATAATCCATCTTCTCCATCCCTATCCTCCCAATCCATCTTCTCCATCCCTTTCCTCCCAATCCATCTTCTCCATCCCTTTCCTCCCAATCCATCTTCTCCATCCCTTTCCTCCCAATCCATCTTCTTCATCCCTATCCTCCCAATCCATCTTCTCCATCCCTATCCTTTCAATCCATCTTCTCCATCCCTATCCTCCCAATCCATATTTTACATCCCTATCCTCCCAATCCATCTTCTCCATCCCTATCCTCCCAATCAATATTTTACATCCCTATCCTCCCAATCAATCTTCTCCATCCCTATCCTCCCAATCCATCTTCTCCATCCCTTTCCTCCCAATCCATCTTCTCCATCCCTATCCTCCCAATCCATCTTCTCCATCCCTATCCTCCCAATCCATTTTCTCCATCTCTTTCCTCCCAATCCATCTTCTCCATCCCTATCCTCCCAATCCATCTTCTCCATCCCTTTCCTCCCAATCAATCTTCTCCATCCCTATCCTCCCAATCCATCTTCTCCATCCCTAACCTCCCAATCCATCTTCTCCATCCCTATCCTTCCAATCCATCTTCTCCATCCCTAACCTCCCAATCCATATTTTACATCCCTATCCTCCCAATCCATATTTTACATCCCTATCCTCCCAATTCATCTTCTCCATCCCTAACCTCCCAATCCATCTTCTCCATCCCTATCCTCCCAATCCATATTTTACATCCCTATCCTCCCAATCAATCTTCTCCATCCCTATCCTCCCAATCCATTTTCTCCATCCCTTTCATCCGAATCCATCTTCTCCATCCCTATTATCCCAATCCATCTTCTCCATCCCTTTCCTACCAATCCATCTTCTCCATCCCTATCCTCCCAATCCATCTTCTCCATCCCTATCCTCATAATCCATCTTCTCCATCCCTATCCTCCCAATCCATCTTTTCCATCCCTTTCTACCTATTTTTTCTCTTCAACTTACCCAACTTCCCAACCCTATCAAATACCCAAAATCTATCTATCCGGTCCTGAGTATGCTATTAAACTACATCCGGTGGTTAGCTCTAATGTCACGTCATGATCCGTTCTTTACTGTTTCTTGAAATGCGAAAAGGTGTGGCAGCAAAAATTAAACATCGAAACAAGAAAGGTTTTCATAGATGACAATTTATTTGTAGTAGAATGTCGACATTACCCTGATACACTCCTGCCATACAGATGTAGTCAACTCCCTAGCCCCAGCTGAGAGGAACAGAAGGCGGATGTATTGGGTGACTATACTCCTCTCTCTGATCAACATGAGAAAGGAAATAATGATTGAAACGTTCTATGAATTTATGAGGCAACCAACCCGGCCGGTGATGATTGTTTGTAGAATTAATAAATTAGTAGGATAAATATACTATGCTGTTTATGGTGATCAAATAGAGGACAACAAAATGGCGATTCAGACCCCACCCCATCCTAACACCGTTTCAAATGTGGGAATCTAGAATGAAGCTACTCGGACGATCGTGGAAGAAATAATGTCAAGTAATTTTCTAATTACGTGGCCGTCGCCAAGGTTCGAACCTGAGAAGGAAGAAATGGAAGGAAACAATGGTGGACCATGTATAATTAAAAGGAAAAAAAAACAAAGGGGTACATAAAACACAGAAATTCATCAAACAAATGTCACCCAGTGAATCGTTAATAAGATTCACAATCCTTTCTGCAATCCAACCATACGCCTGACTTGTCCACCAAGTTTCAGTCATGAATACCCAACAGTCTTTGTTTTTCCTTTTTTTTTATGGAAGTCGCTCCAGACAAGGCACGAAGCCACTTGATGTAAATACGGCACATGTTCGTCTTACGATAGTCCGTTTTTCACAACTTTCCGGGGTTTTTGGAAAGAAATTTCAAAAAATTGAGATTTTAAGACGGGGGATCAGTCTTGTTCGTCTTTTACCATAGTCTATTTTTCACAACTTTTTACGTCTTAAAATCTCAATTTAAAAAAATTTCTTTCCAAAAACATCGGAATTCTCTCGCGACATGATAGGTAATTGTAAGCAGAAGAATATTCTTTTAAATTTGAGATGGTCAAAAAGAGGGGGATCAGTCTACGTTAAATTTACATTGAAAATTGATCCCCCGTCTTAAAATCTCAATTTTTTAAAATTTCTTTCCAAAAACCCCGGAATTCTCTATTGACATGGTATGTAATTGTACACCGAAAAAGATTTTTTTTTAAATTGAGATGGTCAAAAAGAGGGTGTTCACTCTATGTTGAATTTACATTGGAAACTGATCCCCTCTCCTAAAATATAAATTATCTGAAAACAATTTCCAAAAATCCCGGAATTCTCTAGCAGCCTAATAGGTAATTGTACACCGAAAAAGATTTTTTTTTAAAATTGAGATGGTCAAAAAGAGGGAGATCAGTCTACGTTGAATTTACATTGGAAACTGATCCCCTCTCCTAAAATGTAAATTATTTGAAAACAATTTCCCAAAACCCCGGAATTCTCTAGCAGCCTGATAGGTAAGTGTACACCGAAAAAAGAACAAAAAACTGGTCAGTAAAAAGTTGTGAAAAACGGACTGTGGTAAAAGACGAACATGTGCCAAAAATACTACTTCATGGTAAAAACTAGCAAATGATAAGTGTTAGATAGATTCCGACCCCTTTGTCAGAAACATCGCTCATAGAATGTGAGGACTAAAGGACAAAATAAGGGAAGCGAGAGTTACGAGGCTGCCGAAAGTAAACCCCAGGTCCACTTTCTAACCTCCGTTTCTGATAACATCCCTAATCCTAACCCTAACCCTTACTATATAGATGTATTTTTTAAAAAAATTTTATGGAAATGGCTCCAGACAAGGCATGAAGCCACTTGATGTAAGGAGCTAAAAAAAATACTACTTCAAGGTCAAAACTAGCAAATGTTAAGTGTTATATAGATAGATTTCGACCCAGAAAACAGCAATACTTCCCCCTTTGTCAGAAATATCGCTCGTGAAATGTGAGGACTAAAAGACAAAATAAGGGAAGCGAGAGGTCTACACAAAATTGTGATTGCAAATAGTAAAATAAATAAGTAACATAAATAAAATAAACAAATAAATAGAAAACAATGAGAAAAAAAGAAAAAAAAGGGGTTTTTATATAACTTTTTTTATTATTATTATTTTTTAAATTCTGATGATGAAGTATATTTTCGAAAATTTAATTGCAAAAAAAAAAAAATTTTAAAGTTAATAAAATAAAAATGCATTGTATGGCGTTCTTATTTTTAATAATTCATATTACCATATAAACAATGCTTTCTAAACAAGAACACCATTTCTAATTAAATTTGCACCGCCACGTGCCATGTTCTTGACTAAAGGACCCTCATCCCACATTCGCTTCAACAACAGACGAATTGAAAACACACCAAAATACGATGAGAAAAAAAAAGGGTATTTAATATATCTTTTTTTGAATTTTTTTATTATTATTTTTTTAATTCTGATGATGAAGTATATCTTCGAAAATTTAATTGAAAAAAAAAATTGAAAAAAGTTAATAAAATGGCTTTCTTATTTTTAATAATTCATATTACCATATAAACAATGCTTTCTAAACAAGAACACCATTTCTAAAGAAAATAAATAATTAACAAAAGTAAATAAATTTGGTGGCAAGTGAATTAAAAAGACTAAATCCATCCATAATATATTATACTTTATTTATCTTTATCGTTGAAAAAGTAAAAGACAGGTGTTAGAAAATAGAGAGGTTAAATGTTCATATGTCTTGACAGAGAAAGTTGATATTGAAAGTCCTTGAGTCAAGACAAAGAAAATGCTTTTGAATTTTTGAGATGACGATTGATAATTTGCATAATTTGGATCATTCAGACTACTGTTCGCATCTTAAGTATTATCACCACAACGTTTCGGCCGCTGTAACCTCCGGCTTTCTTCAGGTGTATCTTTTCGAACTCGGGAATATTTCTGTCAAACTCGGGAATCTGGACGGAATTTGGAACAGAACCCTTTATTTAATCCACGGGGTTAGCATGCTCTTGTTCCGTCAGCCATGACTGGAAGAAGTCTTCAGTAATTCGCAATTCTTCGTATCGCCCGTACCGAGGATTGAACCTTCAACCTTCAGATGACTATCACTTAGTACTATATCCACTGCGGAACAGAACGAGAGGATGCTACCCTTGTATATTAAAAAAAGGGTTCCATTCAAAATTCCGTCCAAATTCCCGAGTTCGACATAAATATTTATGAGTTCAAAAAGATACACTTGAAGAAGGCCAGAGGTTACAGCGTATGAAACGTTGTGATGATAAACCTTATGTCTAGAATCCTTATTCCAATTTTGATCAAAATCCATTACATGCTTTTGATTCTAGAAAATGTTTAAAATTTAAGGCTAAGCTTAAGGGGTCTTAAGAAGAAACTGAAATTCATGGAATCTTGTTTAATTGATGTCTAATGACTATGGATCAAATTTAATGCAAATCTGAAATATTTGAATTTTCAAATCGGAGGTTGTGTTTATATTTTGTTCCCTTAAAACATTTCATAAGAAACTGAAATTTGGTGAATATTTATTAATTGATTTCATAGAACTATTGTCAAAACTTTACAAAAATCGTGACATTTACATACAACTAAATTAAACTAAATATAGCCTACACCCCCTCTTACACCTAGCAGCTGTGTTCTAAAATTCTTAATGATCGGTTGATTAGTTTATGAGTGAATCTTATACACATACCTAACTTAATATTAACATACACACACCTAACTTTATATAAACATACACATACGTAACTTTATATAAACATACACATACCTAACTTTATATAAACATACACATACCTAACTTTATATAAACATACACATACCTAACTTTATATAAACATACCTAACTTTATATTAACATACACATACCTAACTTTATATAAACATACACATACCTAACTTTATATAAACATACACATACCTAACTTTATATAAACATACCTAACTTTATATTAACATACACATACCTAACTTTATATAAACATACACATACCTAACTTTATATAAACATACACATACCTAACTTTATATAAACATACACATAGCTAACTTTATATAAACATACACATACCTAACTTTATATAAACATACCTAACTTTATATTAACATACACATACCTAACTTTATATAAACATACACATACCTAACTTTATATAAACATACACATACCTAACTTTATATAAACATACACGTACATAACTTTACATAAACATACACATACCTAACTCTATATTAACATACACATACCTAACTTTATATAAACATACACATACATAACTTTATATAAACATACACATACATAACTTTATATAAACATACACATACCTAACTTTATATTAACATACACATACCTAACTTTATATAAACATACACATACCTAACTTTATATTAACATACACATACGTAACTTTATATAAACATACACATACCTAACTTCATATAAACATACACATACCTAACTTTATATAAACATACACATACCTAACTTCATATAAACATACACATACCTAACTTTATATAAACATACATATAGCTAAGGTCATATAAACATACACATACCTAACTTTATCTTAACATACACATACCTAACTTTATATAAGCATACATATAGCTAACTTTATATAAATAGAGATTTAATTTATATTCAATATATATATACATCACACCCAGCAAACGCCGAGTAAGTTAGCTAGTCTTGTTTATCAATCTTTAAAAGAAATCTAATCAATGACTTTGTATGGAAGCGAAGTGAAGTGTAAACATTGTTTTTTTTATCTGCAATGTTTATTGTTTTGTAAACATTGCAGGCGCACTTTCAAGTAGTCATCTCAACCATTATTTGGTTCCGTATTTGATGTCTGCTAACGGAAAACAAACCCGACAGTGTCTTGACAAAGAATTATCTGTTGAACAAAATAAGAGATTTTTTTCTTTCTATTAAGTTCCGATTTGGTGGGCTTGTCTGTTTTACGGCATATCAAGCCTTTGGGGGGGGGGGGTGATTTAATGAAAAAACACAACATATACTGCAACTGATTCGTTGGAATGTGTGTGTTTAAGGCATATCAAGCCTTTTGGGATTATTTAATAAAAAAACACAACATTTCCTACACCTGATTCGTTGGAATACCTGTTCTACGGCATATCAAGCCTTTGGGATTATTTAATGAAAAAACACAACATTTCCTACAACTGATTCGTTAAAATGCCTGTTTTACGGCATATCAAGCCTTTTTTTGGGGGGGGGGGTATTTAATGCCTAAACGAAATACGAATTGTAGATAAATAATGGTATACGATTATGACACCATCGAAAAACGGTGACAATCAATATTAAGTTTTATATTTCAGAATTTTTTTAGATGAGGATTGATAATTTGTATTATTTGGATTATTCAGACTACTGTTCTCATCTCGGATCTTATTATCACAACGTTTCGGCCAACGTAACCTCCAACCTTCTTTAGGCGCATCTTTTCTGAACTCGGGAATTTGAACGAAATGTCGAACGGAACCCTTAATTTAATCAATGGGGGTAGATTGTTCTCGTTCCGTCAGTCATCATTCGTAAAATTATATTCTTTGTATTACCTGCAATGAGGATTGAACCTGCAACCTTCAGAAGACTGTCACTTAGAACTGATTAATACTTGACATTTCATCTGTTGTGTCACGTGTCCATGTGAACAATAAAGCGTTCGGTTCGAAATTCTGTACTGATTCCAAAGTTCCGAATAAAGGTTATCGAGTTCGTCAAGATGCACCTAAAGAAAATCGGAGGTTACATCGGCCGAAACGTTGTGAGAATAACATCCAAGATGAGAATAGTAGTTCGAATAATCCAAATAATAGATACTAAGTTTTGTTTATAAATACTTTGAAGGGGTCATCTTGTGCACGTAGGGGTTAGGGAAAAGGTTAGGGTTAGAGTCAGGGTTAAGGGTTAGGGTTAAGGTTGGTTTAGGGTTTAGATTAGGGAAAATGTTAGGGTTAGGGTTGGGTTTAGGGTTAGGGAAAATGTTAGGGTTAGGGTTGGGTTTAGGGTTAGGGTTAGGGAAAATGTTAGGGTTAGAGTTAGGGTTTGGGTTTAGGGAAAATGTTAGGGTTAGGGTTAGGGTTGGGTTTAGGGTTAGGGAAAATGTTAGGGTTAGGGTTGGGTTTAGGGTTTGGGTTAGGGAAAATGTTAGGATTAGGGTTGGGTTTAGGGTTAGGGAAAATGTTAGGGTTAGGGGTGGGTTTAGGGTTTGGGTTAGGGAAAATGTTAGGGTTAGAGTTAGGGTTTGGGTTTAGGGAAAATGTTAGGGTTAGGATTAGGGTTGGGTTTAGGGTTAGGGAAAATGTTAGGGTTAGGGTTGGGTTTAGGGTTTGGGTTAGGGAAAATGTTAGGGTTAGGGTTAGGGTTAGGGTTTGGGTTTAGGGTTAGGGAAAATGTTAGGGTTAGGGTTGGGTTTAGGGTTAGGGAAAATGTTAGGGTTAGGGTTGGGTTTAGGGTTAGGGTTAGGGAAAATGTTAGGGTTTAGGGTTAGGGTTAGGGCAAATTTTAGAGTTAGGGTTATGGTTAGAGTTTAGGGTTAGGGTTAAGGCAAATGTTACATCTGCGAATTTTGGATAACTTGTCTTGAGTTACCAAAGCAAAACAATATTGAAAAGCCATTTCTAATTATGAACTTCTAAAGGTTAAGGTTAGAGTTAGGGTTAGGGAAAATGTTAGGGTTGGGTTAGGGTTAATATTGGCACATCTTTAGTTTGTTAGATTGATCATGTGACATATGGAGGGGGGGGGGCGTATTAGAGATATTTCTGAGGCAGAACACCAGTAGCTGAATGGAATTGAATGGAGAAGAATTATTTATTTAATGAGAGTATTACAATAAGAAACGGCAAATTGAATTGGGCTTTTTGTCAACACAAGCCAAACAGAGCACATTCTCGTGAACCAACCTGAAAATATCTCTTCCCTAAGTTGGACTCGTCTAAAAAATTTCGACGACTTAACTTATCTTGTTGTAAAGTTGTTAAGAAAAAGTCCACAGAGTGTGAACTTAATGTGCGAATCAGAAAAGCATGGACTAGACTGGACATGGTCAAAGCAATCTGGAAGTCAAATCTTGCGACCTGGAGAAGGAGTATGAGGAGGAAGTGGAGGAGGAGGAGGAGGAGGAGAGAAAGAAATAGGGAAACACTGAGACTGAAAGAAAAAAAAGAATGAAGGAAAAAAAAGAAAGTAAGAAAAGAAAGAAAAAAGAGAAGGAGAGATTGAAAAAGAAGGAAAGAAGGAAAGAAAAAAGAAGGAAAGAAAGAAAGAAAGAAGGAAAGAAAGAAAGAGAGAAAGAAAGAAAGAAAGAAAAAAGAAAGAAAGAGAGAAAGAAAGAAAAAGGAAAGAGAGATTGAGAAAGAAGAGAAAGAAAGAAAGAGAGATAGAGAAAAAGAAAGAAAGAAAGAGAGAAAGAGAGAAAGAAAGAAAGAGAGAAAGAAAGAGAGAAAGAAGGAAAGAAAGAAAGAAAGAAAGTAAGAAAAGAAAAAAGAAGGAAAGAGAGATTGAGAAGAAAGAAAGAAAGAAAGAAATATTGAAAAAGAAAGGAAGACCGAAAAAGATAGAAAAGAAAAGAAAAGAAAAGAAAAGAAAAGAAAAGAAAAGAAAAGAAAAGAAAAGAAAGAAATAATGAAACTAAAGCGAGGGGGAAAATGAGTGTTAATATGTGTAAGTATCGTTTACTTACTCTGTAGACTTCCCAGGATTCATTTCGTTTCTCCAAGACAAGCGCCTTTGATGTCTCGCTTATTGGTTCATCGCCAATTTTCGATTGCCAGCGCAGTTGATTCTGTCTCTCATCGGACAACATTTGCTGAACGGCGTTCTTAAAAGCGGCTTCCTGCAAGAGAATCGAGGCGATCACATGTGAGACACACACCACAACGAGACACGGAAAATAAGACTCGAAATGATATAGTGCCATTATAATCGACCACCATCATTTGTCTTCAACGTAATGGCTTACCCACACGATGTTTCGATACACACACACACACACACACACACACACGAACACACATATATATATATATATATATATATATATGTGTGTGTGTGTGTGTGTGTGTGTGTGTGTGTGTGTGTGTGTGTGTAACTTCTTTGTAATATAGCAGGAAAAATCCCAGCAGAGTGCTCGATTAATTAAGAATTAAAGTTAAAAATTAAGAGCATAATATTTATTTATTTTGGTACAGAAAAATTAGTACAACATTCGTACCGTCGGTTTCAAGCACAGAAGGACTTAGCCTTCAGCTTCTATGTATATATATATATATATATATATATATATATATATATATATATATATATATATACTAATAAATAAATATTAATTAACCAACAGACACTAGTGTTTCTTGTTTACGCAATCATCAGTGTAGGAGATGATAATTACCGCTGATCGAATGATTCGAACCTGGTCGCAAAGTCACCTCTGACTCTGCAGTATATATATACTATACTTGCATATATCTTATACTTATTATATTTATACCTTTTCAAATTATGACTTTTGGTAATTTTCCTACCAACGTATCTCTCTGTATTCCTCTGGTGATGATTTCATTCTTTGAAAAGCCATGGATTAAGGAAGGAAAAGTAAATCTATTTTATTTCAAAAAACCTTGCTTTGAACAACTGAGGACGTAATAGATTTTGTATTTTTGCAATCTTTATTCTCATATTTTACTTCTCTCTCTCTTTATATATATATATATATATATATATATATATATATATATATATATATATATATATATATAATAAAGTAAAGTTGTCGACCATAGTCAAGGGCGACCCAAGGCTTCCTTTTCATTAGTTACTACACATATGTGTAGGGAAGGGCATCTCTCATTTCCCAGGATTACTCCACTTACCCTTGACCTCAGCTTACAATGCAGAGTGTTAAGCAAGGGGACATCAAGTACTATTTTTTTTTAGTTTTTCGCATGACTCGATGTAGGATTGAACCTCAGTCTCCCATTAGTGAACACGCTATCTATTATGCCAAATGGGTCAAAACAAATATATCGTAATAAGTAGTAAGACTACACATCTAGACAAGATTAGTTTTAAAGCTCCCAACATTTATACTAGAATTGTCCACATGGACCCGTGGTGCAACAGCTAAAGGCGTTGAGTAACAATTGGTTCAGTTCGAAATTTCATATAGATTCCCGAGTTCGACATAAAATGCATCTGAAGAAGGTCGTAGGGTAATTACATCGGCCGAAACGTTGTGAAAATAACAACCAAGATAAGAATAGTAGCCCAAAGAATCTGTATTATTCAAACGTAAAATTAAACTCGTTTTGTAATCTTTCCTCGTGCTGCTGGCCTCTGGAACTCCCTCCCTGCCCCCTGTTTCCCCGACAGTATTGACATGCAGAAATTTAAAACTAATGTAAACAGACATCTCGCTGCGCAGATCCTAATTTAGGTTGACCCTTCCCTCCCCCCCACCCCCAACCTTCTCCCTTTTTTTTTTTTTTCTCAGTAGCTCCTTACGTTTACAGTGGCGGCCTGCCTTGTTTGGGGTGAACTATGTTAAAAAAAATAATAACAAAGGAGATATATAAGTAAAAAGATATTCTTACCTTCATTTGTTTACTTGGTCGCAAGAGACCCTCTTTGCTTCTTAACAAAGCTGAAAAAATATATATATATATATAAATATAAATTGTATTTTACTTTATGATCCAAATCAACACTAGCACAACTACAGGAATTATGTCGTTTCTGATAAAAAAAACCAAAAAAAACGACATTAATACTCAAAAAACTACATCTCAAACAGTGACAATCTATATAATACTAAAACTCTATTGTTCTTGTATGTTTGCAATCAGCTTTCCGGTTTTCAACATCCGGTTGCGCATGCGTAAATAGCATCGTCTTCAATCTGTTATTCCAATTCCGTTATTCTCTATTATGATTAACGAACGCATGAAATTTTTCATTCTGGAAATTTTTAAACAATTTCATTTAATTTCATCAAATAGTTTATTTGTTTTCTTCACGGTTAAAAACATTCAACGGGAGGACTTCGTAAAGTCTGTCGCAGTTTCAAAAAAACTCCTCCCTTTTAAAAAACAAAAACAAACAAACAAAAAAACAACACTCATTATTAATATCAACCATACTAGCGGTCAGTGAACGAAACCACCTCCCACTTTCCCTCTCATAGATTTCACCACTCCTACTCCCTCTGTTTTCGTTACGTACGCGAGAAAGCTGAATCGGTAAATGCACACATTTCTATTACATTAAATCGTGTTTCCTTTTGTTGTTTTTTAAACAGCAAATACTTGAATCATATGTTTTACACATATTACATCCAAAAAAAAAACAATTATAATAAACAGAACGACTCATAGAAATCTATCTATATTCTTTTTTCATTTTAATATACATTCATAGAAATGCTTCTGTTATGTAAAAAAAAACTATTTTCTTTATGCCACAAGTGCCACGCTCATACATGAATTCCATAGCTAATATAACAAACTGACCCAACGGGTCACGGGTGGTCTAGTACTATTCTATAAATCGGGGGACTTATGTTTTGAGGCATGCCCGTCCATCCGTCCGTCCGTCCGGATTTTTCTCCGCAACCATCCATTGAATTTCTCTGAAATTTTGCATGAAGTTGTAACTTTGGTCAGGTTAGAAAGTGACATTTTCCGATTTTTGAAAAAAAATCTGGTTAGCCCCCCAGGGGGTCAAAAGGCCCCAAAATGGCAAAATATGACATTTTTTGCCCCATAATTTTTCATCCATCCATTCAATTTCTCTGAAACTTGGCCAAAATGTGGAGGCAATTGTTCCTATTAGAAAATAAGTATCGCTGACCTTGGAAAAAATCTGGTTCGCGCCCCTAGTGGGTCAAAAGCCCCCAAAATGGCAAAAAATGATCCTTTTCCCCCATAACGTTTGATCCATCCATTCAATTTTTTTGAAACTTGGCCAAAATGTAGAGGCAATTGTTCTGGATATAAAATGAGCATCCTTGACCTCAGAAAAACTCTGGTTCGCGCCCCCAGGGAGGTCAAAGGGAGTTCAAAAATGCCCCAAATTGCCCAAATTTATTGCATTTTACACTCACCACATCGAGTCACATACAGAGGGGGACCACGCACGCGCGGCTTGTTTTATATAATAATAGCCTGTAGTCTTTTGTATGCTCATATATAGGGTGGGTCAAAATAAGAGTCCTATCTTTAAATTAGAATAACTTGAATTTGAATAACTTCCACAAAATAAAAGTTAAACTCACCAAACTTTATGTGTGTGTAGACTGACCCTTCCGAGATTTTTTGAAATAAACAAAACAAATTTTAGCCGAAAAACACTTCTTAAAACTTACAAAAACTAAAGTATTGTTTTTTACACTGTTTTGAGTTCTTTAAGCAAAAATAATGTTTTCTAAATGAGGGTACTTCCTTAGGGCTAATACGGCTCATGCTTGCTTCGGAAGGGGTCCTTTACTTATTCTAAAAAAAAAAAAAAAAAAAATCAATAAATAAAAAAGTTATGAATTTTTAAAAATAGGACCCTTATTTTTGCCCACCCTGTATAAAAATAGGTTACTTCCCTTTGTATTAAATAGATTATCTCCCTTTGTTTATTGTGACAAAGAATTACTTCCCTTGTATTCTAAAATAACCTCCTCTGATTAGACAAAGCATTAAGTATTACGAAAAAAAATTAAACAAAAAATATGAATACGTTCACAGTTTTATTTTGAAAAAGAAATTTCTGCACGAGTTAAGTATTACTTACAAAACAAGATAAGAAATAAGTCAATGCTTTTATCTGAAAAAAAAGAGGATCCTGCAGCTGTAAAACGACAAATGGATTTAACGAATACTGGATAATTTTGTCTTTATTCAATTATTTTAAATCTTAAAAATACCAATAAAAATAATTATTTAAACTTTTTTTTACATACACTCTTCACTGAATTTTATATTTGTTTTATTAAACGAAGAAAATCTATTTTATTTTAAATGAATTTCGTTTCTTTATGTTCTCATATATTTCAGTTATTTTATGCACCTAACCGATAATTGCTCCCAGTGACCCTAGATGAACTTGAAGGAAAATTTCAATGATGTCTTTAGATCCTGTGAAAAACCCTTATTGAAACTTATTTGAATGTTAACATATCGATTTCTATAACACACAAACCAAAAAACATTGATTTTTATATACGAGAGACAAGGTTACAAGGCATAAAAGTTGTTTGCATTAGTGAATTGTTTATTTTATGTGTTAGTAAGTTCAGACAGTTAAATTGTTTTCCTTTGTTTGTAGAATAGAGATACGGAATGTAAACAGCGTGGTTGTATATTGTTGTGATGGGATATCGGACTCCCCTCAGTCACTAAATAAGTGAATTAGTCTAGACAATAAAGATAACTACGAACTAGTATGCGCATTCGATTGTATTCTGTTAAATCTATTGGATTACCTGTAGTCACTATTGTTTGTACAAGGTATATACGTTAGAATGAACCATACTATTTTAAGACCTTTACACTCTGGATATTTTGTTATTCATAACTACTTTCCAAGTTATATCACTTGTACAAGATATATACGTTGGAATAAACCGTACTATTTTAAGACCTTTACGCTCTGGTTATTTTGTTATTTATAACTACTTACCAAGTTTTATCACTTGTACAAGATATATACGTTGGAATAAACCGTACTATTTTAAGACTTTTACACTCTGGGTTATTTTGTTATTTATAACTACTTACCAAGTTATATCACTTGTACAATATATATACGTTGGAATAAACCGTACTATTTTAAGACCTTTACACTCTGGGTTATTTTGTTATTTATAACTACCTACCAAGTTATATCACTTGCACAAGATATGTACATTGGAATAAACCGTACTATTTTAAGACCTTTACACTCTGGTTATTTTGTTATTTATAACTACTTACCAAGTTATATCACTTGTACAAGATATATACGTTGGAATAAACCGTACTATTTTAAGACCTTTACACTCTGGGTTATTTTGTTATTTATAACTACCTACCAAGTTATATCACTTGCACAAGATATGTACATTGGAATAAACCGTACTATTTTAAGACCTTTACACTCTGGTTATTTTGTTATTTATAACTACTTTCCAAGTTATATCATATATATTCGCCAGAGTTTGGGTATGTGCAGCATCGAAGTTCATAGCAGTTCCGTTCTTTCTTTTCCCCCAGCTACAAGCTGGAGGAAGGCTTGGTTGTAAGTGTGTTGCGTCCTCTCTTTTAAGTGGCTTTTCTTTGACTGCATCACGTGGATATGTTGAATTCTTTCCATTACAAACATTAATTAATTGTTTAATTAATTCACTTACATAACATATTATCCCTATTTTCCAGTTGTTTTATCTAAGTTAATACCCTAAAATAGATAATTGTAGAATGGACCGGAATGGGAGATTATTTTATATTAAATTTATATGCCAAATTGATCCCCACTTTAAATTCTAAAATATTTTTTTCTTTTTTTTTCTTCTTTCTGCCATGTTCTTCAGGATTTTCACACACAATTGCCTAAAAATGGTAGAATCTCATACTCTGGGGTTGACCTACAATAATACCAAATAAATTTTGCAATCTATTCATTTTAAGACAGACCTAGTATTAGATTTCAGTTTATTACAATTTAACTTTGAATTCTCTAACCTCATTTTTAATGGATACATGGTATTTTTAAGGTATTGCAGCATATTTATGTGCATTTGCTGCAGATTACTTGGAAACTATTAATTTCTGGAGATGTTCAGTGGCATATTCTGATTCCTTGCACAAAAATACACTTATATGACAAATTTCATTGCTTAAGCTCGTGGTTTTACAAAGATATAACATTTTTATTGAAAAATTAGTGTAAAAAATGTGACGAAACGCATATGGTCTTAAAGAGGGGAAAATATCCAATCGTGTGAGGCACAAAAAATAGTCATAACTTCCTTATTTTTAGTCAGATTTAAAAATTAAAAAAATATTCTTTCTTAGATCATCAAACTCTTTCTATATATGCCATTATTGAGAGATTTTAAGGAATTAAAAATTTTTCACGTGTATTGCTAATTAAATGAGTATGTTTTTATGTTTCTAAAGATTTGTCCAGTGCTGTAGATAGATTAGTAGACATGCTATGTTATTAACCGGATTGTGCATATATTTGCTGGGGT
This sequence comes from Sepiola atlantica, assembly GCA_963556195.1. Classification (NCBI taxonomy): domain Eukaryota; kingdom Metazoa; phylum Mollusca; class Cephalopoda; order Sepiida; family Sepiolidae; genus Sepiola; species Sepiola atlantica. The sequence goes on along the minus strand of OY744542.1, from coordinate 68,311,061 downwards.
TTTTTTTTTGGGGGGGGGGGGTAAACTTTTATTCAGTCCAAACAAGGCATATTACAACTGAAGTATAAGGGGCTACTGTGATTAAGGGTCAAATTTATAGAGGGGAAACCTAGGTGGGTAGTTGGGCAGCAAGACGTTAGTTCACATTACATTTAAATTTCTAGATATTGTTAAGGTCGGGGAAACAGGGAGCAGGAAGGAAGTTCAAAGTCAAGTATTCCGAGCAAAGAAGCTATCAGAGTCAGAAAATCTTCTGGCATCTTGGGTCCTTTACAGTGAAGG
>OY744542.1:68148279-68305779 GCA_963556195.1 Sepiola atlantica | reverse complement strand
CCAAAATAGATAGAATCCAGAGGGTAAAAAGTCCAATAGAGGGTTCGTTCGTGGATGCAACAAAGCTCAGTAATTCGTGAGGTGGAAAATATAAGCCATAATTGAATTTTTGCGGAATATACCTTGCATTGAGCAACTGAATTGAAAAAAGATCAACCTCCGTCGCTTTTCTTTTCCTTATATATATATATATATATATATATATATATATATATGATAATTTTATTTACACAGACATGTACAAAATCTGCGACACTGGCATGTCGATGTTATCGATCAACAGTTACTATAAACTGAGATCTCATCAGGCAGAGTTAGAATCCGATCTTAACCTCAGATCATATTTGGATTCTCTCCAAATATGATCTGAGGTTAAGATCGGATTCTAACTCTGCCTGATGAGATCTCAGTTTATAGTAACTGTTGATCGATAACATCGACATGCCAGTGTCGCAGATTTTGTACATGTCTGTGTAAATAAAATTATCATATATAAAGCTCTATTTTGATATTGAGCACTTTTTATAAACCCGGTTAAAATTCTCTGGATTACTACCCTGTGGATATTTTTCACCTGGATTATTACCATTATTATATATATATATATATATATATATATATATATATATATATATATATATATATATATATCCCAACTAAATAGAGCAGATGGGATAGCCTCAGACTGAAACGCTAAAGGTGCCATTTTCATCCACATTTTAATTGTTTTTTAATAGCAAGAAATAATTAGAATTTTCTAACAATTTAGTAGAATTAATAATTTAATAACTAAACGATAAGTTAAATTTACCTTTCAAAATAATAATTAAAGACAAACTGCTAATATTTTGGAGAAAAATACTCCTTACATTACATAAAGAAAAAACACAACCGGGCAACGCTGGGTAGGCTCAGCTTATATAAGGGAGACATAAGATTCTTGGAAACAAAGGGCCTCCATACCCAAAAGCCCTTTTATTAACAAAAATTAGGAACACCGCACAAACAACGTTTATTATATGATAAAATATTAGCGTAAAGTGGGATACACGTTTTAATAGAAGAAAAATCCTACAAACTGTGTTGTGTTTGTTCACAATTAGCTCTCACGTTGACAAGAATTTTCTCAGCTATGAGTTGGCTTGTATTCATATATTTGTACTTTTTCATTGCTTCTCTAAAAAAGTGGAAAATATGAAAGATTTAGTTTGACGTGTTCAGTAATAAGGAGCGGAGACTTATATGTGTTTTTTACGATTAGTCGCAGAAGTACTTTTCTGATTGTTTTTAAGTGTCAAGTTATTATTAACATTTATTCTCGTAGTTCAGTAGCTAAACTTAAGATGTCTATTCTGTGTGGATATATATATATATATATATATATATATATATATATATATATATATACTGCGAATCAGTGGCGATTTGTGATCGGAGTCTGCGCCCGTCGACCGTCGGGAATTAGCTTCCTGCACTGAAGATTGCGTAAGCATGAAACATCGATGTCTGTAGGTAATAAATTATTAATATTTATTTATAAAATAGTATATATATATATATATATATATATATATATATATATATATATATATATATATATATATATATATATATTAAAACAAGGTGTAAGGTAAAATAAAATACCCTTTAAAGCATGTTAAGATGCGATAATATTTTATTAAAAAAGAAAAAATCGAAATCGATTTTTTTTTATAAACTTTCATTTTTTTTTTTTAGTTTATATTGCAGATATATTTCGCCAAGTAGAATTGGCCTCATCAGTGTAGTTTGTAGATCCGATGGTCTGCCGGTCTCAGATGGTGCAACCGGACTAAAAAAAAACAAATAGATAAATAAAAAAAATCGGTTTCAATTTTTTCTTTTTTAATAAAATATTATCGCATCTTAACATGCTTTAAAAAGTATTTTGTTTTACCTTACCCCTTGTTTTTAAAATTTATTTGGATGCTTTAAAAAAGGTATGAACTTTTAAAATATATACATATACCACGTGCTGGCATAATTTCGTACCGAAAGTGAAAAAGTAAAAACCACCTCATAGGCCCGTTACACCATCTGAGACCGGCAGACCATCGGATCTACAAACTACACTGATGAGGCCAATTCTACTTGGCGAAATATATCTGTAATACAAACTAAAAAAAAATGAAAGTTTATAAAAGAAAAAAAATCGGTTTCGATTTTTTTCTTTTTTAATAAAATATTATTGCATCTTAACATGCTTTAAAAGGTATTTTATTTTACCTTACCCTTGTTTTAAAATTTAAAATTCATTTGGATGCTTTAAAAAAGGTATGAACTTTTAAATATATATATATATATATATATATATATATATATATATGTATATAAAATATTTGTTTTGTTTATTATCTATGTAAGTATACGTTTCGTCCTTTATAATCGGGACTCATCAGCATAGAGATATAACTATTCACTACTGGTCGCGCCATTCGAAACCCTGGGCTCCGAGTATTTTACAACTCAAATCCCGACATCCAGAACCACTTGGCCACCGCTGAATAGCTAAATAAACAGTGATAATTTTAACACTTATTTCGGCGGCTTTGACGTCAAGAGAGCATTCTACTTAATGAAAGGAACGATGCATATATAGCTAGCGACGTCATGTTGTGTTAATACTACACTTACAATGCCCATCTAGAGGCTTTTCTAGGGGCTACAAATAATAAGTATTTGTTTTTGTTCATTATCTATGTACGTATACGTTTCGTCCTTTATAATCGGGACTCATCATATATATATAAATAATTTTTTGAAAACTATATGTTACATCCTTCAGAATCGTACCGCGGTTTCATCCAGATAGGCTGACTTTTTACATTTTTAAAAAGTCTAAACCCAGTAGAATCGTCAAGATACTGAATGAGGTCAAAACACGATGAGAAATTGCGTTATATCGATAAAAAAAAAAAAACGATGCATTCCTGAAAAGTCCCTCTGGAAAAAATATTGGTTGGGAATTAATTGAGTTTTATTTTATTTCTTATTTCTTGAAACACACAACTATAAATAATAAATAAAATATAAATAATAAATAAAATATAAATAATAAATAAAATATAAATAATAAATAAAATATAACTAATAAATAAAATATAAATAATAAATAAAATATAAATAATAAATAAAATATAAATAATAAATAAAATATAACTAATAAATAAAATATAACTAATAAATAAAATATAAATAATAAATAAAATATAAATAATAAATAAAATATAAATAATAAATAAAATATAAATAATAAATAAAATATAAATACTAAATAAAATATAAATACTAAATAAAATATAAATAATAAATAAAATATAAATAATAAATAAAATATAAATACTAAATAAAATATAAATACTAAATAAAATATAAATACTAAATAAAATATAACTAATAAATAAAATATAAATAATAAATAAAATATAAATAATAAATAAGATATAAATAATAAATAAAATATAAATAATAAATAAAATATAAATAATAAATAAAATATAAATAATAAATAAAATATAAATAATAAATAAAATATAAATAATAAATAAAATATAAATAATAAATAAAATATAAATAATAAATAATATATAAATAATAAATAAAATATAAATACTAAATAAAATATAAATAATAAATAAAATATAAATAATAAATAAAATATAAATACTAAATAAAATATAAATACTAAATAAAATATAAATACTAAATAAAATATAAATAATAAATAAAATATAAATAATAAGTAAAATATAAATAATAAATAAAATATAAATAATAAATAAAATATAAATAATAATTAAAATATAAATAATAAATAAAATATAAATAATAAATAAAATATAAATAATAAATAAAATATAAATAAAATATAAATAATAAATAAAATAAAATTAATAAATAAAATATAAATAATAAATAAAATAAAACTGTTTGCTGGCAGTTGTTGCACGATAGTTTATTTGCTAAAAAAATGAATATTTATTCATTAAACTTACCATAAGATGAGTTTTTTCCTTTGATTTGAACTCTTTTTCCTTAATTTTTAAAGTTTCTTACAAAATTGCATATTTTTCCATTAATTTTTAATTGTATTTTTTTGTAACAAAAAAATACATTTTTATTCAAATGTTTTTTTTTCTTTAATTCTTACTGATTGGCCAGCATTTTCACAAAAAAAAACATGAAGTTTTCGTTCGCCACTTTACATAACCTGCCGAAATATGCCGACTATACCACAGTCCATAAACTGCATAAGTACCATTTTTTCAAATCTGGAAACTTCCGAAATGTTTATGTTAAATTCATGAACTTATACAGAATTTTGATTAAAGGTCAAGTAGTACGCCCAGTTCTAAGTGACAATCTTCCGGATGTTGAAGGTTCAATCTTTACAAAAGGCGATAATAACTAAAAATAACACAAAACTTAGACTTCTACCTGGTCATGGCTGACTGAATGAGAACAATCTACCCTCATGGATTAAATAAAAATGTTCAGTTCAAAATTCTGTATAGGTTCCCGAGCTCGACATAAAGATTCCAAAATTTAACTATGAATGGATATAGATGGTTAAATCTGATATAGTACTTTAATTTAGGACCATTTTCAGGCTGTGAAAGGGTTTTCATGAATGTAAAATAGCCAAAAACTAGTGAAAAATAGCCAAAATTAGCCAAAATTTCCCAAAATCCTCTGTTAAGCTACCTAATTGGTTCCCAAGCCTCTACAATAGTTATGCATGGCTGTAGATAGTTGAAACTGACAAGACACTATGGTTTAACACCAGTTTTGGGGTTTTAGGAGCTCCCTAAGGTAGAAACCATCTATATCCATTCATAGCTTTTGAGGATGTTTTTGCACCTGTAATGTCGCATGAAACCACTTTTTCATCGAAAAATGCTGGATTTTGAGTCCCGTGGAGCCCTAACGGCTATTTTTGGCCTGCACCTTCTGAATTTTGTAAAATTTTCAAAATGTTTGATTGTTTAGTGTTATTTATGTATAAATGAACACAAAAAAATACTACTCGCATGAATCTGAAATTTTCACCCATTACGTCCCACCCCTACTATTAGATTTCCAAGTTCGAGAAGGTCGGAGGTTACATCGGCTGATACATTCTGAATTTCAAAACTAAGATGAGAACAGTAGTCTGAATAATCCAAATAATACAAACTATCAGTCCTCATCTAAAAAATTCGAAGCCATAATATTTCATCAAACATGCCGGGAGTGAATTTGCCGTTTTAGCCGTGCCAATGACTTTGTACACTCTTGTACAAGTATGGCAAACATGCAGACCACTTGCAAAATAAACTGCTTCACTGTTCTGGTGCGTCCTCGTGTATTCTTTGATTTCATTCCACATACTCTGCATATAGAAACACCACTCAACCCCATAGTCACAGACTTTCATGCATTTGTGGCGTCTTTGATGTCTTCTAAAATCGGTATTACTGTGACAAACCCTTTCATATTGATTGCAGGTCAAATCAGATTCCGATAGAATGGTGCCAAACTTCTGGTATGTGTCTCTATTGGGTTTCTCCTCATGATGGATGCGATTCCTTTCAAATGATGTCATAACATTCTGTGCTGACTTCATCTACGATCGAGAGGTCACTTTTCAGTCTTGCTATTTGCGTTCATCACAGTATGCAGTCTTTAGACCTTATTTTGGGATGGCGTAGTTGACGCTTCTCTTCGACATGTTACTCACCAGGTTGCCGAGAATATATATTCCAAAATTCATAATGATCTGTTCATTAGTTTAAGTGATTATGCTGTACATAATATATATATATATATATATATATATATATATATATATATATATATATATATAATTAATTATTAAAGACAATATATGTATTATCATATATCATCATATCCTTTTACTTTGTAGTCTCCTTTGAAGATTCAGCTCAATGTTTGTCAATTATTGATAACAGAGCAAAATATAGAACAGTTATTTGGCTGATTAGTTTGATCGTACACATGTGTGTGTTTGCTCTAAAATTTTTGTTTGTTCTTTTGTTTATTTTCACCTTAAAATGAAACTGATGTATGATGTGGGTGTTTTTCAAGACACTCTAATCTAAGAACTCTTATTATTTGTGAACTTTTTCTGATGATTTTGTAGTGTTGCAGAGACGATATTGACATACAAATGTTGTTTGGCACAAAACAAATGAAACGGACCGTTAAATATATCTCACAGAAATTTGGAATTTTTGGAAATGTGAAAAAAATAAAAACAAAAATAAAAGTAATAAAACAAACCATGGTTATTGGAATATAATTTTTAAAAAACTGTTCTCTCTCTCTCTCTCTCTCTCTCTCTCTCTCTCTCTCTCTCTCTCTCTCTCTCTCATATATATATATATATATATATATATATATATTATACTTTTTTTTTTAAAAACGTAGTGTTAAAATAAATAAAATTTATTTTAATCTGAGCTTTCGAGAAATAAAATTCTCCTTGTCAAAGCAATGGATTTTTGGGTCAGAAAATCACGTTATGTCTCTAAGCTCAGATTAAAATAAATTTTATTTATTTTAACACTACACATTGTAATGTTTTTAAAAAAAAAACAGTATAATACTATCCGAAACAATGGTTTAAAATATATGTGTACACACCCTTTATATATATATATATATATATATATATATATATATATATATATATATATATATATATAATAAAAATAATAATGCAGAAAAGACGTGTCTGGGTGCTGTCCCCAGTGGAGGGCAGTGCACAGAGTGTGGCTGGGTGTATCTCTTTCTCTCTCTCTTTCTCTCCCTCATACAAGTAACTTGTATTTATTTACCTCCTCTCCAGGAGGTTAGGCACAAGGCCAGTTTTATCTTACTCCCACAAGGTAAGATGTGACCCAAGGTCGGGTCGGGAAAGTGGGGCTTGAAAAGCCAGCGTCTGAGAAGGTGAGCACTCTGGCCATTAAAAATTGCCTGGGCAGCCCTGTCGGCATTCCCCGGTAGGGGCGCCTCAGGCAGTAAGCAATAAACTTACTCCTCCCCAAAGAGGGGAGGCAAAGCCTGGGAGGGTGGACCTCCTAGAACTGCACAGGACCGACCCATAGACCGGCGTAAATCAAGCCCCGAAGGCCAAGACAATACTAGTGTATGGGGTGTAGTATCCATCGAAACAGATACTACACTTTGATCTTAGCCAAAAGGCCAAGTCCTATACAAGTAACTTGTAGCTCTGATGTTTTATGTGACTGTTTCTCTTTTTAAATAAACCTTTTTCAAAAGTGAACGTTGGCACTCGAGTGTTTTTGTATCAACAGACGATCAACAACCTGGGTTCACAACGACGACGTAGGTGTATAAACCCTTATGCATCCATCGGTAATTGGAAAATATAGCAGAAACAACACTCAGAATATAGTCACAAACTTCCATTTATTTGTAACTTCTTTGGTCACTTCTATCATCAGCATTACTGCGACAAACCCGTTCACATTGATTACAGGTTAAATCAGATTTACATCTCACAGATACTGATAGAATTGTGCCAAACTTCTTGCATGCATCTCTCGTGAACTGGATGCGATTCCTTGCAAATGCTGCTTTACCATTCTGCGCTAACTTCCTCCAAAAAAAACAATCAAAGCGTAACTTTATATTAGAACAGATATTTCCGAAACTGCGATTTAAACCTTAACTATGATGGACCGACAAAAATGTTCTTAAAAGTTTAAGCGTGACAGACCAAAGAAGAAAATGTTATTTCAAACTTAAGCGTGACAGACCAACAAAAATCCTACTTCGATCCCTCTTGGACAGGGTGCAAAAAACCTAATAGGTCCCACACCGTCTGCCAAGCTCCAGCCCCTGTCACATCGCCGTTGTGCTTGTTTTGCAAGTACTTCCATGAAATGCTCTCTGATGAACTTACTTCTCTTGTATCCCTAAACAAAAATGCCCCAAACCCACCCGACTAGCAGCAAAATCCCACCTCTTCACTGTCAAGGTCCTTAGATGATGGAAGGTTTTCTATTTTGATAGCTTCTTTCCTCGGACCGTTTGCCTTTGGAATTCCCTTCCTGCTCACTGTTTTCCCGAATATACCACCATGCAAAAATTTTAATGCGGTGTGAAAAAACCTATTGCTGGTTGGACATTATAAATCTGGCCTTTATCATAGTAGTCCTTTTACGCATCAGTAACAATCTGCCTTTTAGGGGGTTGATCTGCATATTTTGAGTAATAAAAATACCATTCGAAACTGAACCATAGCAGACTTACTGATTGACAGACAGACAGACGGACAAAATAAAAAGTATAATAAATATATATTTCTACTACTGACCATCGCGAATATCCTTGGCTTTCAATTGTCCAGCTTTTTCGGAAAGCACTTTGACCACTGTATGCACAGACATGGTTTGGAATGGCACCGGTACATTTTTGTACTCAATGACCTGATAATAAAAATAAAAGTGAAAAATTACGCATAGGGTTAGGGTTAAGGGGTTAAGGGTTAGGGTTAAGGGGTAGGGTTAAGGTGTTAGGGGTTAAGGGTTGGGGTTAAGGGTTAGGGTTAAGGGGTAGGGTTAAGGGGTTAGGGTTAAGGTGTTAGGGGTTAAGGGTTGGGGTTAAGGGTTAGGGTTAAGGGGTAGGGTTAAGGGGTTAGGGTTAAGGTGTTAGGGGTTAAGGGTTAGGGTTAAGGGGTAGGGTTAAGGGGTTAAGGGATAGAGTTAAGGGGTTAGGGTTAAGGTTAAGGGGTTAAGGGTTAGGGTTAAAGGGGTTAAGGGTTAGGGTTAAGGGGTTAAGGGTTAGATTAAGGGGTAGGGTTAAGGGGTTAGGGTTAGGGTTAAGGGGTTAAGGGGTTAAGGTTAAGGGGTAGGGTTAAGGGGTTAGGGTTAGGGTTAAGAGGTTAAGGGTTAGGTTAAGGGGTAGGGTTAAGGGGTTAGGGTTAGGGTTAAGGGGTTAAGGGGTTAGGGTTAGGGTTAAGGGGTTAGGGTTAGGGTTAAGGGGTTAAGGGTTAGGTTAAGGGGTAGGGTTAAGGGGTTAGGGTTAGGGTTAAGGGGTTAAGGGTTAGGTTAAGGGGTAGGGTTAAGGGGTTAAGGGTTAGGTTAAGGGGTAGGGTTAAGGGGTTAGGGTTAGGGTAAGGGGTTAAGGGTTAGGTTAAGGGGTAGGGTTAAGGGGTTAGGGTTAGGGTTAAGGGGTTAAGGGTTAGGTTAAGGGGTAGGGTTAAGGGGTTAGGGTTAGGGTTAAGGGGTTAAGGGTTAGGTTAAGGGGTAGGGTTAAGGGGTTAAGGGTTAAGGTTAAGGGGTTAAGGGTTAGGGTTAAAGGGGTTAAGGGTTAGGTTAAGGGGTAGGGTTAAGGGGTTAGGGTTAGGGTTAAGGGGTTAAGGGTTAGGTTAAGGGGTAGGGTTAAGGGGTTAGGGTTAGGGTTAAGGGGTTAAGGGTTAGGTTAAGGGGTAGGGTTAAGGGGTTAGGGTTAGGGTTAAGGGGTTAAGGGTTAGGTTAAGGGGTAGGGTTAAGGGGTTAGGGTTAGGGTTAAGGGGTTAAGGGTTAGGTTAAGGGGTAGGGTTAAGGGGTTAGGGTTAGGGTTAAGGGGTTAAGGGTTAGGTTAAGGGGTAGGGTTAAGGGGTTAAGGGTTAGGTTAAGGGGTAGGGTTAAGGGGTTAGGGTTAGGGTTAAGGGGTTAAGGGTTAGGTTAAGGGGTAGGGTTAAGGGGTTAGGGTTAGGGTTAAGGGGTTAAGGGTTAGGTTAAGGGGTAGGGTTAAGGGGTTAGGGTTAGGGTTAAGGGGTTAAGGGTTAGGTTAAGGGGTAGGGTTAAGGGGTTAAGGGTTAAGGTTAAGGGGTTAAGGGTTAGGGTTAAAGGGGTTAAGGGTTAGGTTAAGGGGTAGGGTTAAGGGGTTAGGGTTAGGGTTAAGGGGTTAAGGGTTAGGTTAAGGGGTAGGGTTAAGGGGTTAGGGTTAGGGTTAAAGGGTTAAGGGTTAGGTTAAGGGGTAAGGTTAAGAGGTTAGGGTTAGGGTTAAGGGGTTAAGGGTTAGGTTAAGGAGTAGGGTTAAGGGGTTAGGGTTAGGGTTAAGGGGTTAAGGGTTAGGTTAAGGGGTAGGGTTAAGGGGTTAGGGTTAAGGTTAAGGGGTTAAGGGTTAGGGTTAAAGGGGTTAAGGGTTAGGGTTAAGGGGTTAAGGGTTAGATTAAGGGGTAGGGTTAAGGGGTTAGGGTTAGGGTTAAGGGGTTAAGGGGTTAAGGTTAAGGGGTAGGGTTAAGGGGTTAGGGTTAGGGTTAAGAGGTTAAGGGTTAGGTTAAGGGGTAGGGTTAAGGGGTTAGGGTTAGGGTTAAGGGGTTAAGGGGTTAGGGTTAGGGTTAAGGGGTTAGGGTTAGGGTTAAGGGGTTAAGGGTTAGGTTAAGGGGTAGGGTTAAGGGGTTAGGGTTAGGGTTAAGGGGTTAAGGGTTAGGTTAAGGGGTAGGGTTAAGGGGTTAAGGGTTAGGTTAAGGGGTAGGGTTAAGGGGTTAGGGTTAGGGTTAAGGGGTTAAGGGTTAGGTTAAGGGGTAGGGTTAAGGGGTTAGGGTTAGGGTTAAGGGGTTAAGGGTTAGGTTAAGGGGTAGGGTTAAGGGGTTAGGGTTAGGGTTAAGGGGTTAAGGGTTAGGTTAAGGGGTAGGGTTAAGGGGTTAAGGGTTAAGGTTAAGGGGTTAAGGGTTAGGGTTAAAGGGGTTAAGGGTTAGGTTAAGGGGTAGGGTTAAGGGGTTAGGGTTAGGGTTAAGGGGTTAAGGGTTAGGTTAAGGGGTAGGGTTAAGGGGTTAGGGTTAGGGTTAAGGGGTTAAGGGTTAGGTTAAGGGGTAGGGTTAAGGGGTTAGGGTTAGGGTTAAGGGGTTAAGGGTTAGGTTAAGGGGTAGGGTTAAGGGGTTAGGGTTAGGGTTAAGGGGTTAAGGGTTAGGTTAAGGGGTAGGGTTAAGGGGTTAGGGTTAGGGTTAAGGGGTTAAGGGTTAGGTTAAGGGGTAGGGTTAAGGGGTTAAGGGTTAGGTTAAGGGGTAGGGTTAAGGGGTTAGGGTTAGGGTTAAGGGGTTAAGGGTTAGGTTAAGGGTTAGGTTAAGGGGTTAAGGGGTTAGGGTTAGGGTTAAGGGGTTAAGGGTTAGGTTAAGGGGTAGGGTTAAGGGGTTAGGGTTAGGGTTAAGGGGTTAAGGGTTAGGTTAAGGGGTAGGGTTAAGGGGTTAAGGGTTAAGGTTAAGGGGTTAAGGGTTAGGGTTAAAGGGGTTAAGGGTTAGGTTAAGGGGTAGGGTTAAGGGGTTAGGGTTAGGGTTAAGGGGTTAAGGGTTAGGTTAAGGGGTAGGGTTAAGGGGTTAGGGTTAGGGTTAAAGGGTTAAGGGTTAGGTTAAGGGGTAGGGTTAAGGGGTTAGGGTTAGGGTTAAGGGGTTAAGGGTTAGGTTAAGGAGTAGGGTTAAGGGGTTAGGGTTAGGGTTAAGGGGTTAAGGGTTAGGTTAAGGGGTAGGGTTAAGGGGTTAGGGTTAAGGTTAAGGGGTTAAGGGTTAGATTAAGGGGTAGGGTTAAGGGGTTAGGGTTAGGGTTAAGGGGTTAAGGGGTTAAGGTTAAGGGGTAGGGTTAAGGGGTTAGGGTTAGGGTTAAGAGGTTAAGGGTTAGGTTAAGGGGTAGGGTTAAGGGGTTAGGGTTAGGGTTAAGGGGTTAAGGGTTAGGTTAAGGGGTTAGGGTTAGGGTTAAGGGGTTAAGGGGTTAAGGGTTAGGTTAAGGGGTTAAGGGGTTAAGGGTTAGGTTAAGGGGTAGGGTTAAGGGGTTAAGGGTTAGGTTAAGGGGTAGGGTTAAGGGGTTAGGGTTAGGGTTAAGGGGTTAAGGGTTAGGTTAAGGGGTAGGGTTAAGGGGTTAGGGTTAGGGTTAAGGGGTTAAGGGTTAGGTTAAGGGGTAGGGTTAAGGGGTTAGGGTTAGGGTTAAGGGGTTAAGGGTTAGGTTAAGGGGTAGGGTTAAGGGGTTAGGGTTAGGGTTAAGGGGTTAAGGGTTAGGTTAAGGGGTAGGGTTAAGGGGTTAGGGTTAGGGTTAAGGGGTTAAGGGTTAGGTTAAGGGGTAGGGTTAAGGGGTTAGGGTTAAGGTTAAGGGGTTAAGGGTTAGGGTTAAAGGGGTTAAGGGTTAGGGTTAAGGGGTTAAGGGTTAGATTAAGGGGTAGGGTTAAGGGGTTAGGGTTAGGGTTAAGGGGTTAAGGGGTTAAGGTTAAGGGGTAGGGTTAAGGGGTTAGGGTTAGGGTTAAGAGGTTAAGGGTTAGGTTAAGGGGTAGGGTTAAGGGGTTAGGGTTAGGGTTAAGGGGTTAAGGGTTAGGTTAAGGGGTTAGGGTTAGGGTTAAGGGGTTAAGGGGTTAAGGGTTAGGTTAAGGGGTTAAGGGGTTAAGGGTTAGGTTAAGGGGTAGGGTTAAGGGGTTAAGGGTTAGGTTAAGGGGTAGGGTTAAGGGGTTAGGGTTAGGGTTAAGGGGTTAAGGGTTAGGTTAAGGGGTAGGGTTAAGGGGTTAGGGTTAGGGTTAAGGGTTAGGTTAAGGGGTAGGGTTAAGGGGTTAGGGTTAGGGTTAAGGGGTTAAGGGTTAGGTTAAGGGGTAGGGTTAAGGGGTTAAGGGTTAGGTTAAGGGGTAGGGTTAAGGGGTTAGGGTTAGGGTTAGGGTTAAGGGGTTAAGGGTTAGGTTAAGGGTTAGGTTAAGGGGTTAAGGGGTTAAGGGTTAGGTTAAGGGGTAGGGTTAAGGGGTTAATGGTTAGGTTAAGGGGTAGGGTTAAGGGGTTAGGGTTAGGGTTAAGGGGTTAAGGGTTAGGTTAAGGGGTAGGGTTAAGGGGTTAGGGTTAGGGTTAAGGGGTTAAGGGTTAGGTTAAGGGGTAGGGTTAAGGGGTTAGGGTTAGGGTTAAGGGGTTAAGGGTTAGGTTAAGGGGTAGGGTTAAGGGGTTAGGGTTAGGGTTAAGGGGTTAAGGGTTAGGTTAAGGGGTAGGGTTAAGGGGTTAGGGTTAGGGTTAAGGGGTTAAGGGTTAGGTTAAGGGGTAGGGTTAAGGGGTTAAGGGTTAGGTTAAGGGGTAGGGTTAAGGGGTTAGGGTTAGGGTTAAGGGGTTAAGGGTTAGGTTAAGGGTTAGGTTAAGGGGTTAAGGGGTTAAGGGTTAGGTTAAGGGGTAGGGTTAAGGGGTTAAGGGTTAGGTTAAGGGGTAGGGTTAAGGGGTTAGGGTTAGGGTTAAGGGGTTAAGGGTTAGGTTAAGGGTTAGGTTAAGGGGTAGGGTTAAGGGGTTAAGGGTTAGGTTAAGGGGTAGGGTTAAGGGGTTAGGGTTAGGGTTAAGGGGTAGGGTTAAGGGGTTAGGTGCTTTTCTATCCTGCAAAGACAATGTTTTACTTTATTTTTGTTTTAATTGATTAATAACTTGAAAATTAAAAACTGTAGCAATTAAAAAATAAGAATAAAAACTTTAATATGGGGTTCAGGGCTGGGGTATGAGTACACAGGAGTCCTCATTCATTTCCATTTAACAAACGATTAATTTAGTCCACGGAGCAGCGAATAAACAAAGAATACCACAAAGTGAAAAAATTAGAATCATACAGAATTTGAGCTTGTGCCTCAGAAGATGGACCACCTAATGTGGGTGCTGTCTTCGACAGCTTCATTAACGAGCCGAACAGCTAAAGAAAACCGAAATTGAGTACAAATAACTCATCCCCCCCCCCCTGCTTTCAAATATATCAAATTTGTCAGCTGGATTTTAAACGTTAGATCTAACTAGTTTTGCATCTGACACATCGATATTTGCTGCTTTCTAGCGTTTTTCTTTTGGTGAACATTCGTGCATGTTGTTATGAATAATATATTTTCATTCGCTTTTATTTCTTTGCAAATACAATTTATCCTCCTATATTTTACAGCTTCTTTTTTCCATACTGCGTCCCTTAATCTCTCATTATTTATAAATTTAATAACAATATTTTCTCAAACATTATTAGCAAAAAGCCTTATATATTTAACACCTTATTATTATTAATTTAATATAAATATTTTCGTAAAATAATTTCTAAAAGGCCATAATTTCAAAACAAAAGGAGAAAAATATTACAGTATAATTAGTCATAGGCAAAGCCGGGTCCGGACAGCTAGTATGTAATAAAATAGATTAGCTTTAACATTTCTCCATACTGTAGATCGTAACCTCTTATTATTTATAAATTTAATAATATTTTCGTAAACATTATTAGCAAAAAGCCTTACATGTTTAACACCTGATTTCTATTAATATAAAGTTAGGTATATGTATACGTTTATATATTTAAATGTATATGCTGTACTTCTAAACAAATTAACCGATCATTATTAATTTAGGAACATAGCTGGTAGGCGTGAGGATGGGTAATGTGGGCTATATTTAGTTGAATTTAGTTTTATACAAAAGAAGGTAAGAGGGAGCGGAAGCCCTTCATAAATATTTAGATCCCTCCGATTTTTGTGAAATTTTAACAATAGAATTTAGACATTAATTAATAAATATTCCCCAAATTTCAGTTCCTTTGCAGTATTTTAAAGGGGTTTTAAGGGGCTTCCATTTGAAACTTGAAATATTTCCGATTTGCATCAAATTCGATTCATAGTCATTAAAAACCAATTAAGCAAGATTCCCTGAATTTCAATTTCTTCTTAAGACCCCTTAAACTTAAGCCATAGATTTTAGACATTTTCTAGAATCAAAATCATGTAATCGGATTTTGATCAAAATTGGAATAAGTATTCTAGACATAACGTTTAGTATTATTATATCTTGATTTTAATCTTCGTAAGGAGACATAAAAGTGGTGCAAAACTGTTCTGTCTTCCTAGGATGAGTATTCTTCCCGTATATTTGTATAAGAGAACCATTTAAGAAATCTGTATAACTATCTCTTTTTTTATTTTTAACGTAGTTCACCCCAAACAAGGCAGGCCGCCACTGTAGACGTAAGGGGCTACTGAGAAAAAAGAAAAGGGGAGAAGGTTGGGGGGGGGGGGGGGGGTCAACCTAAATTGGGATCTGCGCAGCGAGATGTCTGTTTACATTAGTTTATAAATTTCTGCATGTCAGTACTGTCGGGGAAACAGGGGGCAGGGAGGGAGTTCCAGAGGCCAGCAGCACGAGGAAAGAAGCTATTGGAGTAGAAGGCTCTCCAGCATCTGGGGACTTCCACAGTGAATGGATGGGATCTAGTTGATTGTCGAGTTGGTCTAGTGAATTTACGTCGAGGGGACACCAGAGTAGCCAATTCATCGGAGCATAATCCATTGAAGTACTTGCAAAACAAGCACAAGGATGTTACATTGCGGCGATGGGACAGAGGCTGGAGCTTGGTTGACAGTGAGGGGCTTATTAGGTTATTTTTCGACCTTGTCAAGGAGAGAGACTAGTGGGTGATGCACCAGCCCAGATACACTGCCAATTAGTATTTATATATTCTGTGAAAATCTCAACAAGCGGAGCCAGATGAGTCATCGATATAAAAACATTGATTTGTCTTAGAAGTCTCCCCCTATTTCTCACATATTAATCAGAACACTGCCTTCGATTGCCTTGTGCCAAACTCGCTTCTGTTCTCTATCAAACTTCCTACTTACTTTTTTCCTGGTCTTTGTGTTCATTTGTTTCCTTGTCCGTGCTCGGTTCAAAGGTGAAATCGCTCGTGGATCAAGCATCTCGCATTCTGGCAACTTTTTACTCGTCTTTAGCCGGTCTTTTATCTCTATCTCCCTGCAAAATATAGCGGCAAATGTATACATATATAATGTTGTATTCTCGTGGCCTCAAAGAAAGCCACTCTGCCAATTTCGAATGAGGAAAAGGGGGGACTAAACTGACAAGTGGTCTAAAAGTTCAAAAGTGACATGCATGAGAGCTTGTAAAAAGAAGACATAAAACTGAAGTAGAGGGACTATCTGGTTGACTAGCTACTGGGAGTCGGGGAAATCTCGTTGGGAGAAAAAGAAAACGGATGTGTTAAGTGTATAGCTACACTTTTCTACATGTCTGTCTGTCTGTCTGTCTGTCTCTCTCTCTCTCTCTCTCTCTCTCTCTCTCTCTCTCTCTCTCTCTCTGCCTGACGTTTGTACTTAGGTTATAAGGAACAACATAGGTATAACAGGCGACTTCGTTGGTTTGGTCACATTGAAAGATCAGATGAGAGTTCTTGGGTTAGGAGATCTAGAACAGTTGCGGTAGCAAGGTCAGTTGACAAGGAAGGGCCAAGAAAAACATGAGAGGAGGTGATAAAAATGGAGTGGAGGGAAAGAGAGATAAAGACCTGGCACCAGATAGGTTAGTTTGGAAGCCGTTCAACAGATGTCAGCAGGTAAAACTGGCGTTGAATCGATGATGATGATGATGATGATGATGATGATGATGATGATGATGATGATGATGATGATGATGATGATGATGATGATGATGATGATAGTCAATTGTGTTCTCGATTGTTTCTTTCGTTTGAACGAGTTAATCTCCATTGAAAGATGTTAGGCACTTTTTTAACACTTCTATTTTTGTTTTATATGTTCCCAGGCAACGCCAGGTATCCCTACTATTACTACAGAAATAAATCTAGTTTTGTTTTAGATTGTTTCTTTCGTTTGAACGAGTTAATCTCCATTGAAATATGTTAGGCACTCTTTTAACACTTCTATTTTTGTTTTATATGTTCCCAGGCAACGCCAGGTATCCCTACTATTACTACAGAAATAAATCTAGTTTTGTTTTAGATTGTTTCTTTCGTTTGAACGAGTTAATCTCCATTGAAAGATGTTAGGCACTCTTTTACCACTTCTATTTTTGTTTTATATGTTCCCAGGCAACGCTAGATATCCCTACTATTACTACAGAAATAAATCTAGTTTTGTTTTAAATTGTTTCTTTCGTTTGAACGTTTTGTTGAATCCCCAATGATTATTCTCTTCTGAAACGATGGCCATTTAATTCGTTCTTATTATCTTTAAAAGTTGTGATTTGTTAAGATACCGTTTTTGTGTGTGGGATTTCTTTAACCTATGTCCGAATAAGGTACCCAAGCAACAGAATAGCTAGTCAGACAGACCAGTACACTGCAGGTTTATTTTAGCAGGTTTGATGTAGTTTTTTTTTATTGTTTCTGATGTAAATCAAAATAGGTGCCGAACCTGGATGATAGACATCTCTTGTTGATAACTATCTTCCCCAGTTTCATTTTAATGCGTTCGTATAAACTCTCATTCGATATATTTCTGGTTCATTTCACACAAATTATCTTCAATAAGAAGATGTCTTCAATGTATGATTTAAAGATTCTCAATTGTGTAATGATATCAGTTATTTCCCTTTATTATAGAACTCTTCAATAACGTCACGCGGGAAGTAAGAGTATTCTCCCTCTTTTTTGAACCATGAATGTATGGATGTGTAAAATACAGCTAAGGAAATTCACAAGTGAACACCACACGCTCTCTCTTAATTCCTGACTTCACCTCTGTCTCAATATAGCACATATCGTATGGCTTCATTTATTATGATTACTGTTGAAGATATTTTAAATGTTCTAAAAACTGTTCTGAACTTATTTATTACTATGATATAAACTAGCAAATATGTCCTGGGAGGATGGTATCCTGATGAACGAAGATATGCTACACTGTCACCTCTGTAAAAATGCATTAGGCTGCATTTTTTAGTGATGTCTATAAATAGCGGATGTTGCAAGTGTTAGATACCCGACCAGAGGAAGAAGGGGAACACAAAATAAAGTGAGAATATCTTTGGTTTTGTTTTGGGCCACCCCAGAAGTTTGTTTCCCTTTGAAGTGAATTAAATATCTCGTAAAAACAGACAATGTTGTTGAAACGCATAAGTGATGTTTAGATTGTCTCCATGATAAAGCCGGCCTAGGTAGACTAACAAGTTATCTCAAGTTGTAATCTTAAGTGGCAAGAGCTTGGGTGGTCCAGTACTGACCAGGGACAAATGGACCCCCAAGGGATGGGAAAGGTGAGACCTGACTCACTGGGCATGACAAGAAGTGGGGTTTGCTGGGAGAGCTGGAGTTTGAAGTTGGGTGCTGCCCGGCGAGGATGGGCACATCGGGGTCTCTTAGCTAAAGGGTTGTGCTGAACTTATCTTTTTCTGGTCGAGCAAGAAAGTCTCGTTTTGCAAGTCTGCCATTCAACCTGGAAAACACAAGTTTCATTTTTAACGTCTAACAAATAAACCTGTTACTTGTTTATAAGCTGGAGTTGTGATTCTGTTTGGCATGAGGGTTTTTGTTGCATCACGGAGATGAGATCGCACAACAACCTCTGGACCAGCACAACGTGCGGAGACGATTACAGCCAGTGCGGGAAATGCACGCATGCATACATGGTCACATCTCCAGGAGGAGGTAATGTCTTAAAGCAGGGGCGGTCAACCTCCGACCCGCGGGCCACATCCGTCCCGCGAAGGCTTAGCATCCGGCCCATCACCCTGTTTTGCTTTATTATTGCAATCCGGCCCGCGGACCTCCCAGTAAAACTCATATCATTTTGTGATATAGACGTAAAAGTAGGTTTCGATTAAGATTTACAGTGTGATAAAAATGTATAAACATCAGCGAGCGATGATGCATGTATATTTCATTTTATAAAAATAGAAAAAGAGAAAGAGAGAGGCAAAGCGGAAACGTGAGACGAGGAAAGAGCATGAAACAGACAACTTATGTGAGGATCAAAACGAATGCTGGATAAACTTGCTACTTCCCCCGTCATTATTTTTTATGATTCCAAAATGGCTCTTCGTCGGCGCCTTTTATAACATCACATACAGAAGTCTCTTGAGAAAAAATATCAGATTTGTAGAGTGTTCAATGCAATTTTTGTACAATTTATTCATGTAAACAAAATATAGTAATTCTGAGATTTCGTTTTTCACTCTGGCTCGCGATCTCCTTCCAAAAGTCTCATCTGGCCCTCACTCTAAAAAGGTTGCCCGCCCCTGTCTGAAAGGATGGTCTTATGACAACCGATTCTATACTACCTTTCCCTCCCCCAAATAGAGAGGAGGTAATACCTGAGTGGACAGTATCATGACAACAGAAAAGATATAACATTACCCCCCCACACACACACACACACACACACCGAATTGGGCATTGAAAATGTATTAATAGAAGTAATACTATAGTTTCAGCTTCGGACGGATACAAAATATCCATTCGTAATAGATAACCACATCGTTGCAGTGTACGACTTATCCTCTGGGAACGACAAAGTAATTTCCCTCCCAAGCTTAGTGCATTAATGTGTTCTTCAAAAGCTGGGATTTCACAAAATGAGTGCAGAATATTCACATTATTTTCATCCGCAGTTGGATTGCTTTCAATTTTCAACCGCAGTTGGATTGCTTTCAATTTTCATCCGCAGTTGGATTGCTTTCAATTTTCATCCGCAGTTGGATTGCTTTCAATTTTCATCCGCAGTTGGATTGCTTTCACTTTTCATCCGCAGTTGGATTGCTTTCACTTTTCATCCGCAGTTGGATTGCTTTCACTTTTCATCCGCAGTTGGATTGCTTTCAATTTTCATCCGCAGTTGGATTGCTTTCAATTTTCATCCGCAGTTGGATTGCTTTCACTTTTCATCCGCAGTTGGATTGCTTTCAATTTTCATCCGCAGTTGGATTGCTTTCAATTTTCATCCGCAGTTGGATTGCTTTCAATTTTCATCCGCAGTTGGATTGCTTTCACTTTTCATCCGCAGTTGGATTGCTTTCAATTTTCATCCGCAGTTGGATTGCTTTCACTTTTCATCCGCAGTTGGATTGCTTTCAATTTTCATCCGCAGTTGGATTGCTTTCAATTTTCATCCGCAGTTGGATTGCTTTCACTTTTCATCCGCAGTTGGATTGCTTTCAATTTTCATCCACAGTTGGATTGCTTTCAATTACTAGAATAGTCGTCTCCCTTGAAGGATAATCTCTTGCTGCAATATTTATTCTACTCTTCGCCCTCACAATTGTCTGCGACGGACACGGAGCGAGATCATGTAGTGATACATCACTATATCTATCGCGGTATCTGATATCGTTATAGGTTGGACGCACAGCAAATAAGTTCAAATTCGTGAACCAAGAGATCATTCTTTGAATGTCTGTCGCAATACTAATTCCCAATCAATTATGGCTAACTTAACTTAAGATATACTGTCAGATTTGAAATTCTTTATTTACTTCATTTAGATATACATATATACATATATATATATATATATATATATATATATATATATATATATATATATATATATATATATAAAATAGGTCGTTCAGTTTTAAAGCATTGCTGGGTTTGTATTATAAATCGAAAATATAAGCCATTATCAATGCAAGATTAATTTATTATCTTTTTTTTACTTTAATCTTATTAATTTCGGAATAAAATTCTATCATCAGAGTTGACCAGTATTGTGTCATTTTTTTTTTTTTTCATCAAAAACAAAAATAAACACACTTTTTTCTTTTGTGTCTTTGATAAATGTCCTTGGTGTGATGTTTCCACGCCGATGTTGTTGGCGGTTATGTATTCAAATTCTGGTTGTCGAACGAAGAAAAACATTGGCGTGCTCATAGTTAATAAAATAGGTCGTTCATATATATATATATATATATATTATATATATATATATATTCACAGGGTATGTATATATATACGCACACTCTCTCTTACACCGCAAATGCATTGAACTTTTGATATTTGCATACACAGCATAAATTGAATCTCTATTTTTTCAATGTGATAATTGTAGATTATCAGTGCAACTGCAGCTTTGATCTTTAGAAATTGAATAATAGTTTTTCACATGTTGCAAAAATTGAGTTAAATATACTCTATCAAGTTTAGTGATATTATACATACATTATATATATATATATATATATATATATATATATATATACATGTTTGTGTGTATGTGTGTTGAACGATTTATAACATCATATATAATAGAATGTATAATATCATTTAAATCTAATTTCGGTATGAGAGACTTCAGACGAACAAGAATTTCAAGTCCATTTCTAAATGTTTAATGGTGTTCATAGTTGAGTCAACAATTAATTCAAAAATACAACAAGACCCTAACCCCTACCCTAACCTCTAACCCTAACCCTAACCCTAACCTTTACTCCCTTCTTCAGAAATGTATGTTCAGTGCTCAGTCTATTT
Organism: Sepiola atlantica; assembly: GCA_963556195.1. Lineage (NCBI taxonomy): Eukaryota > Metazoa > Mollusca > Cephalopoda > Sepiida > Sepiolidae > Sepiola > Sepiola atlantica. The sequence goes on along the minus strand of OY744542.1, from coordinate 68,284,552 downwards.
CTTTTTAAATTATTGGCAGGAACCTTTACAGGAATAATTAAAAAAACAACAATATTATGATTACAAAAATATATAGTAATTATTACAAACATAAAATTTACCAATAATGTTTATAATAAGTCCAAGGTATAAGAAGTCCAAGAATTGTAGTCATTATTGGAAAATGAACAGTGGACTTGAAAAATACCGGGTTTTACATCCATAGCTGGGTTAGAGTTAGGGTTATAAATTTTGTACTGTGAACAGTTCGATTTTCAGGGGAGATAATAAAAAAAGCTAAAAGCTTAGTCAGATCTGTAGATATTGTAAGAACGAATTTCTACAGTGTAAGAGAGAGATACTCCCATGCTTATGCTGGTTTGAAGAGATGCACAAACAAAATCCAACACTAACTGATATTTATAGGTTAAATTCAAGCAATCAGAATGTAATGTGCCAGATGATATTATACTTATATCGAATATCAACCGGGAACTTCGCGTCGACAGCGTTCGGCATGTTACGTAAACCCCCGAGAGACGACGAGGCGAATGGTGGCAGACGATAACGTCGATACGTTGCTGCGTCGTATTTTTTCAGTTTTATTTTCAAGAAAGATAGCAAATAACAAAAAAGCGAACAAAATAGCGAAATCACAGTTAATAATATTTTTTTTGTTTTCATTTTTGTAACAAAACAATACTAAACAACTTTTAATAAATACATTATTCGTATTTTTTTTTTCCATTTTTTTTTTTTTTTAAGTCAACTGGATAAAAAGTAGTTTTTTGTGTCTTTCTTTAAACTAAAGATTATTCAAAATAACATAGTATTCGAAGCCCAAATAAGATCCCCTCGACACGACTATACACTCGCTCATACAAGGAATGTTGCACCTTCTCAAAGTAATGTTAACTCAAATAACAACGCTTAGCTGGATACTCCACCAGACTAGATGAATTCTTGTTCTGGAATCCGATAAGATCAATAGACCATAAGAAAGATATACCATAACATATTTAACTGGTCAATTGAGGAATTAATGTTCTTCACTTCTTTATTAACTTGACGTTTGACAGGTAGAGGAGAACTTTAGTTAAAACTCGGATATCTATTTACTTCATAAAAAGATTTAGTGTTAGTCCCTTGATTTCTGAGAGTTTATACTGAAGTAAAATGAAAAAAAAAAAACTAAACCTTATGTCAAGAATCCTGATTCCAATTTTTATCAAAATCCATTACATGATTTTGATTCTAGAAAATGTCTTAAATTTAAGACTTAAGCTTAAACGGTTCTAGAAAGAAATTGAAATTCAGCCAATTTTGCTTAAATTGGTGTCTGATGACTATCAATCAAATTTAATGCAAATCTGAAATATTTGAATTTTTAAATGAGAGGTTGTGTCCATCTCATGCCCACTAAAAATCTTTTAAAATTCTTCAAAGAAACCGAAATTTATAAAATATTTAATAATTGTTAAAATTTCACAAAAATCGGAAGTATCTTACACACCTTTCTTACCCCAGTTTTTACATGAAACTCAATTAAACTAAATATAGCCCACTTTGTGCACCGTTACGCCTAGCATACGTGTTCCAAAATTCATAATGATCGCTTAATTAATTTAGGAGTGAATCCTGTACATACAAATATATAAACAGCTGCACATATCTAACTTCAGATAGATAGAGTGTAGAGATCCAATCAGATCAGGTTAGGATTACGGGTTAGGGTTAGGGTTTGATAGAGCCAATCAGATCAATTCAAGTCATTTCAAATCAAACTATTCAAAACAAATAGAAATCCGTTAAACCTTTACTGTTTCTAAATTCTAATAGAAACATAAGGTTTACATATTTAAGTGTCGGAAATGTCAAGTATGTAGGTTTAATTAACATGCATCTGTGCAAAGATTATAGATGTAGTTAAATATATAATATAATAAAATTCTTCTTCTCTTCACCCTCTCTCTCTCTCTCTCTCTCTCTCTCTCTCTCTCTCTCTCTCTCTCTCTCACAGACGTGATGTTGCTAGTCTCAGTCTTTTCTATGAATGTGTTCTTCGGAATTGTCTGATTTATTCCCTGCTTCTTTTGTTCCAGCTCGTTTGACTCGTTGGTCTAGTGGTCTCCATCAATTCGCTGTTTTTATCCATCATTGTAATACAGCTTTTTATTCCAGTAGCTTTTTTCCAAGAACCGCAGGCTTGTGGAACTCTCTTCCTGCTGACTGTTTTCCTCCTACCTATAACATTGGCCTTTTTAAGACTAAGGCCAATAAGCATCTTCTGTCTTTGCGATAATCATCTTTCGTTCTTGTTAGCTCCTTACATCTAGTGGCTTCATGCCTTGTCACTAAAAATGAAATTTACATCATTCTGTTTTGGTACTAAAATGAGTGGCGACCTGCAAAAGGAGGTCATGCTAGATAGATAGATAGATAGATAGATAGATAGATAGATAGATAGATAGATAGATAGATAGATGGATAGATAAGATAGATAGATAGATAGATAGATAGATAGATAGATAGATAGATAGATAGATAGATAGATAGATAGATAGATAGATAAGATAGATAGATGAGATAGATAGATAGATAGATGGATAGATAAGATAGATGGATAGATAGATAGATAGATAGATAGATAGATAGATAGATAGATAGATAGATAGATAGATAGATAGATAAGATAGATAGATAGATGAGATAGATAGATGAGACAGATAAATAGATAAATAGACAGACATACAGATAGATAAATAGATAGATACAGCCAGGCATAGATAGATAGATAGATAGATAGATAGATAGATAGATAGATAGATAGATAGATAGATAGATAGATAGATAGATAGATAGATACAGCCAGGCATAGATAGATAGATAGATAGATAGATAGATAGATAGATAGATAGATAGATAGATAGATAGATAGATAGATAGATAGATAAGGCCAAGCATAGATAGATAGATAGATAGATAGATAGATAGATAGATAGATAGATAGATAGAAAAATAGATAGATAGATAGATAGATAGATAGATAGATAATGCCAAGCATAGATAGATAGATAGATAGATAGCTAGATAGATAGATAGATAGATAGATAGATAGCTAGATAGATAGATATGTAGATAGGTAGATAGATAGATAGATAGATAGATTTGTCCATCAACAGAACAAGATATATTACTCTACTTTTGTAGTCCTGCTTTCGATGATCCACAAATCATACAGACGATCGGCTTTGAGTTGAACTGGGAAACTCTCAACTCCAGTTCAATACAAGAAGTCTGGAACTCTGAAGGCGAAAAAGTCACTGTGATTCCCACACTTCCATTTGCTGGAACAATTCCTGAAGAAGTAGAAATAAAATTAACATAAGTTGATATTTTGACATCTTAGAAAATTTCACTTTTAACACGACCATCCATTTATTTGTTTGTTAGTTTCTTGATTTTACTATTTCCCTTTCGTCAGCCATATTGGATTACAATGGCAACTCTGATCCTGATTTCTTGAGCCTTGTTGTGAAAATTAATGGTTACCTCATATGGTAGTAAAAATTAATGGTTACCTCATATGGTAGTAAAAATTAATGGTTGCCTCATAATATAGTAAAAATTAATGGTTACCTCATAATATAGTAAAAATTAATGGTTACCTCATATGATAGTAAAAATTAATGGTTACCTCATATGGTAATAAAAATTAATGGTTACCTCATATGATAGTAAAAATTAATGGTTATCTCATATGGTAGTAAAAATTAATGGTTACCTCATATGGTAGTACAAATTAATGGTTACCTAATATGGTAGTAAAAATTAATGATTACCTCAAATGGTAGTAAAAATTAACGGTTACCTCATATGGTAGTAAAAATTAATGGTTACCTCATATGGTAGTAAAAATTAATGGTTACCTCATATGGTAGTACAAAATGTTTTATAACTTGTGTTGAATATTATTTGGCAGGAACGAACTTTATAAACAGACATATAGATAAGTAATTGGAGCTATAAAGACAGGGTGTTTGAGACAAATTTGATACAGAGTGTGGCAAAGATCTTAGTTTATGGTTGAGAAAAATAAGATGTAAACCGTATAAGACACTGCCATATCACCCTCAATCGAATAGATTAGCAGAAAGAATGGTACAAACCATAAAAACGGGACTACAACCATGTTTTTAGTAGAAAGAAAAAATAGAAGAAGACTAGAAACCCCATCAGTTTTATTGGGAAGAGAAATTCGAGCTTCGATACCGATGTCATATTCCACAAATGTAAGAATGTGGTACACAAAGAACAAAGAATTAAATCTAAAAAAGGCGAAATTTATTATGCAAAATGGCCACAATATCGAAATGGAGAAAAGGGGAACAGTGTGTTAAAGAAGGAGAGCAAAGTAATTCCGAAAATGAGACAATTATTAGAAGTAGTAGAAGACCGGCTAAGGTCATAAAACCTATACGATTTATCGTCATATATTGGCCAATAATTGATGTATTCTATGTAGTCATACTGACAAATTAATCTTCCTAATTAGCATGTGTGTAAGAGAGAGCCTATATAAGAGTCTCACTAAGAATAGCTAAGGAGAATCTTGACTAGTCCCTAATCAGTGCTAAACTTTCACTTCACAACATTCTCAAATTTCAAAATGCATCTCTTAGACAAACTTTTGCCAAATACAGGTCACTCAAAGAAGCTGCTCTGAGCCTCCGCTATGACCTCCAAGCGAGACCTGAATCTGGAAGATGCGGCCTTGACAGTGTCCTTCAAGAGACGCCTTAACATCAGCTTGGTCCTGGCAATCAGCTCTTTCTTGGCTGGGAAATGTGCTACGGCAGAACAGCCGATAAAACACTCACTTTTCAAACATTTATCGGCTGTTCTGCCGTAGCACATTGCTCAGCGTTCTAACTGCTGAGCGTTTCCTCACATTTATTTTTCAGACTTTGGTACTTGTTGCTGTATTTTTTTCTTTTTCTTCAATCTCCCGTCCTGATGAAACCTTCTAATCAAGGTGAAACGTAGATGGATATTTAATTAATATTTTGGTTTTCCTTATTTCATTGTCTATATATATATATATATATATATATATATATATATATATATATATATATATATATATATATATATATATATATATATATATATGCATACGGCACAATCACGTTGACACACCGGTTCCCGTTAGATCACCGAAGTTAAGTGGCGTCGAGCCTGGCCAGTACTAAATGGGTGACCATTTGTGAATACCGGGTGCTGTATGTGCTCTCTGCTTATCTCGGCATTGTTTCCAGTCGTCTTGTATTACTACTTGCCATTGGAATCAAGCAATGCCGACTCAGGAGAGCGGTTGTTGGAGATTGCGCAACCCTTGCAATTACAAATTCACACGCGGGCAGCCCCAGGTGGGGCACTCATACGTCGAAATCGACGGGAGAGTCCATCATATCAAAAGCTATATATCTTAATAAATCCATCAATTTTAATTTGTGTAACTCTTCACGTGCTTGATGAAGACTTATGGGAATCGAAAACGTTTTCAGTTTTGACGAGTTGAAAAGATGGATAAAAAAATAAACAAACAGGAATTGTCACTGTTGTTTAATCAAACATCCATCAACGAAGAAATGCTGCCGAAGTATACATATATATATATATATATATATATATATATATATAAGAGGTTTGTGTAGTTTGAACTTCAGTTGAGCACGGTTCTGAAGAAAGGAAGAGTTTCCAAAATATTATATCATACAGAGTTTCCACCAGACCATTTGATACAGGTATTTCATAACATTGTAACATTATGTAGATAGACTAGACAGATGCATGTGTGTTTGTAAAAAAATAAATAAGTAAATATATATATATATATGTGTGTGTGTGTGTGTGTGTGTGTGTGTATGTATACATTGTATTAAGGGTGAAATTATTTAATTTGTTCCACCATTATATGTCTTTTTTGCTCCAACTTGTGTCTATCCGTCACACCTCTGCATTGTATTGCCTTCTAAGTATAACATTTATATATATATATAATAAAACTGTTCTATATATATATATATGGGAAGAAGTGGAAAGATGGGGGTGAGCAAGGACTACTGTGGCTGGTAGTAAGAGAAAGAGGTGGGGGGATGAGCAGGAATAATGTGGATGGCAGAGAGGGAGTGGAGGAGAGGGAGGAAGGAGGTGTTTGAACAGATGGGTGCGGTCAAGACTGAAGGGGAAAAAGTAAGTTGGAATGTTTGTGTGTGGGGGGGTGTATGCAGAGAAAGGAGGGTGGGTGCATACACCCCCACAGTAGTCCTTGCTCACCCCCATCTTTCCACTTCTTCCCCACTCATTTTCATCAACATTCATTTTTCACTCCCCACCAAGTACGGACGTCCACCCGTGTAGTGGCCATTATTTTCTTCCCTTTTCCCAATATGTCAACCCTACATGTGTTTGTACTTGCATGACATTTTTCTCTATATTATCATCCTGATGAAGTCTTATAAATAAAGACGAAACGTTGATGTACACATAAAAAACATCCATTTTTTGGTTTTCCTTTTTCATTTTCCCATCACGTCGGATTACCTTCCTTTCCCATATATATATATATATATATATATATATATATATATATATATATATATATAGTCAGACAAGATAGATTAAATAGGCTACATCTGAGCAAAACCAGAGTATTAAGAATTGAAATTCATAACCTAAGTAATATTGAAATTCATAACATAAGTAATATTGAAAGTCATAACCTAAGTAATATTGAAATTCATAACATAAGTAATATTGAAAGTCATAACCTAAGTAATATTGAAATTCATAACATAAGTAATATTGAAAGTCATAACCTAAGTAATATTGAAATTCATAACATAAGTAATATTGAAAGTCATAACCTAAGTAATATTGAAATTCATAACATAAGTAATATTGAAAGTCATAACCTAAGTAATATTGAAATTCATAACATAAGTAATATTGAAAGTCATAACCTAAGTAATATTGAAATTCATAACCTAAGTAATATTGAAAGTCATAACCTAAGTAATATTGAAATTCATAACATAAGTAATATTGAAATTCATAACATAAGTAATATTGAAATTCATAACATAAGTAAAATATATTCAAGTTGAAAATGAGATTATGTATAAATAATGTTCAAGAAATCAAAGTGAAAAATCATAAATACAGAATTTGAAGAATTTGAAAATTAATGACAAGCGTGGGATTAAAGAAACAAAAATATTACCAGAATTTATATAGGTCTCCTGTCAGTCTTAAGAGACAATGGACACCCCCTGCATGGGAGTCTGTCTATATTGTAGCAAGGGTTGCGCAATCCCAACAGCGCCTCTCCTGAACCTGAATTGCTGGAGTCTAGTGGCAAGGAGAAGTCCAGGAAACAATACCAGGATAAGTAGAGAGAGACTGGTGCTATTTTAGAATTTTCCTTCTAGAGTAATTGCACAACCAAGGCTTGAGAATCTAGTCTAGTCTACTCCACTATTTAATTGGCCTTTTGGCTAAGATCAAAGTGTAGTATCTGTTCCGATGGATACTACACCCCATAGACTGGTATTGTCTTGGCCTTCGGGGCTTGATTTACGCCAGTCTATGGATCTGTCCTATGCAGTTCTAGGAGGTTCAGGCTTCGCCTCCCCTCTTTGGGGAGGAGTAAGTTTATTGCTTACTGCCTGAGGCGCCCCTACCGGGGAATACCGACGGGACTGCCCAGGCAATTTTTAATGGCCAGAGTGCTCACCTCTCGGGCGCTGGCTTTTCAAACCCCACTTTCCCGACCTTGGGTCACATCTTACTTGTGGGAGTAAGATAAAACTGGCCTTGTGCCTAACTCCTGGAGAGGATAAAACAATACTCTACTCTACTCTACTCTACAATTTAATTCATAGATAAAGGGAGAATATATGGGTTCATACCTTTGCAAAGGGTATGAGTGAAAGTGATGCAGTATCCCTGACAGAACTCGAACCTGGAATGATGATGATGATTTTTGGTAAAGATGAAACAAATATATATGTGGATATTAGAATACCTATTTATTAAAAAAAAATAACAATTAATTATTCAAGCTCCCTTAAGGGGCGAGCACTCTGTAGAGAAATATGAAAAAGTTTCTGAGTTATTATGTGCAATTCTTTCCCTTATAAACGGAACGCTCTCTGAGAATAATAACTATGTTCTTCATGATAAATAGGATTTATTTATCTCTCATTATATATGGCTGTTACAGTGACCGCATTGATTAGCACATTGAATGTTGACAGTCAATGGTGACTGGAGGTCTGAGGTTCGAATCATGCGATTGGCAGAACAGTTGTATATTTTTTGTTTTTTAATGGAAATTCGCTCCAGACAAGGCATGAAGCCACTTAATGTAAGGAACAAAAAACATAGTACTTCAAGGTCAGAAACTAGCCAACAATAAATGCTATAGCCACACTGATGATTCTTGGTGAAGGTTAAATATATATGTATGTAGATATTAAAATAATATTTATTTTTTAAAATAATAATTAATTATATCAATATATATATATATATATATATATATATATATATATATACGACTGAGCTAAACATCTCTCTATTGGATTTACTTCATTCTTGAACTTTTTTTCTATGCTGCCTTCACGAAAACCCTTCTTTTCCATCTGTAAATCTCCTTTCATTGAACACCTCATCAACGGACATTTACCAACTGGACAGACCCCATAACTTTTTATATGCCCTTTCTCACTCTCCATTACTTAATATTTTTTCAAATTTTGGCTTTTCCACTGCCAACTTATCTATCTATGTAATTCCTCTGATGATAAGATTTTAATCTTTGAAAAGCCTTGGCTTAAGGAAAGAATAATAAACATATTTTTTACCGAGTACACCTTGCATTGAACAATCGAAGTTGAAATAAATTTGTCATCCGTACATGTTTATCTCTCTTCTTTCATCTATCTTTATAATTTCTCTATTTCGTATATTAAGCTTAAATCATTTCACTATAGGTTCTATCTACTAAAAGTATACTTTTAGTTTCATATTTTATTTTATATATATATATATATATATATATATATATATATATATATATATATATATATATTAATACAATTTAATTTATGTCCAATATATTAGTTACTCAGGCAACGGAGTATATCTCTATATAAAGTTAGTTATGTGTATATACTTATATATTTCTATGTATAGGATTCACTCCGAAACTAATTAACCAGTCATTATGAATTTAAGAACACACCTGCTAGGCGTAAGGGTAAGTAAAGTGAGCTATATTTAGTTTAATTTAGTTTCATGGAAAGAGGGTAAAAAGGGAGGGTAAGCCCTTCGTGAAAATTCAGATACCTTTGATTTTTGTGAAATTTTAACAGTAGGCATTAGACATCAATTAATAAATATTCTCCAAATTTCAGTTTCTTTAAAGGGTTTTTAGGGGGCATAATATTGGCACAACCTCACATTTGAAAATTGAAATATTTCAGATTTGCATTAAATTTGATCCATAATCATTAAACAGCATTTCAGCAAGATTCTCTGAGTTTCAATTTCTTCATAAGACCCCTTAAGCTTAAAGCGTTAAATTTTAAACATTTTCTAGAATTAAAATCATGTCATGGAATAAGGATTCTAGACATAAAGGTTAGTAGCATTACGGGGACATAAAAGTGGTGCAAAACTGTTCTGTTTGGGGAATTAATTTTACCCATCTTAGAACGGGTATTTTCTAGCATATATATATCTATATCTATCTATCTATCTATATATATATATATATATATATATATATAAATCTATCATCTTCACTTGAAAATGAAACCATTAATGGTCACTGAAGTGGTTGAGATTAGACTGGAGAGAGGTTTGATAATGGCCACTAATGAATAATACATTGTGTTAAATCTAAGAGAGTTTGAATAGGAAGAAACATTACATTTGAATTATTCATATCCAATTTGATGGGAAGAGAGAACTAGTTCTTCTTAGGGAAAAGGTCTGACCCTTCTTTCTCAACGACAATAGCCTCTTCATGTCTGCCACTTGACCAGAACTGAATAGAAAGCGGACAAGCAAATTTAAAAGCCTACACTGGTTCAAGATAATTTACAGTTGGCGGACCATGCTTATTTGTCACTGGCCACTCCCAACCCACACGGCCAGAGAAATTGAATTTAGACGTTACAGTCTAGATTGGGCAAGTTTTAGACTCGTTTATAAAGTTGTATTGTATGTAATAATATGTGAGTAAAGAAGTTCTATCCACGAAACTTTAACCCAGATGATTGCAACTGAGCATAAAATTATTAAAAATCATATCGATTGCACGACTGGCCTCATCACGGACTATGAAATCGGTGATGCAGAGTTTAAGGTCAGTTGTAGCGAGATTACCCAGGGATGATCGGAAAAAGCTAGGATAGTGAATAAGTATTATAACCTAGATGGTAACATGTAGGTCAGGAGTGTAGGTGGACATCGCGTTTGGAATGCGACTGTGATTGCTTTTATTATTTCAAGTTTGAGACTAAAATTCAAATTCTAAACATTTGATTGTTTTTATTTTGAAGTATGCCAATTTGGGAAATATATTTTTTAAATTTGCAGAATTACGTCACTGATTGAGAGATGATAGAGAAAAATATCGGAGAAAACTTGACGTTCCGCCTTTTACTCTCCAACCTGGGGTTGGGGAGTTGAATGCATCTGTAAGGAAGTTGTGTAACCAGGGAATGTCGACATTCCACTTGCAATAAATTCTTCTTCTTTTTCTTTTTTCTCTTATGTGTTAATCTCGAGCTACGGCGGGGTCCGCAACTACTTGCAATAAATTGTAAGTTATATGAAAAAAGAATCTTTTTTTTTTGTTTTCGACCTCTTAATTTCTGCTGCAACATTTCTCCCTTCTCCCTCTGCGTGGCCAAGACGAAACGAAACTTCCACGGACAGAGTTTCTTTCCTAGAACTGCCCGTCTGTGGAACACAGTGTCGCGAGCCTGCTTCCCTGCCTACTACAATATGGTCGTCTTCAAGTCCAATGTAAACAAGTTCAATTTTGGTTTTAGGTTTTGTTTATTTTAGACTCGCATATACCACTTGAATACACTAAGTAGGCGGAATATAGAAGAAAAAAAAAACGAATAACGTTTTCTCAAACCGCACGGGAGCCACCATCTTGGTTTTACTGCAACAGTATCAACAAAAGCTGATGAAAGTTTGGAAGGTCGGACGCCTTCCCCAACTAGAAACCGACGGTACTGATGTTGTACTGATTTTCTGCATTAAATATATATATATATATATATATATATATATATATATATATATATATATATATAATTAACTTGTTACAAATATCCAGGGGGTATAAATCCGAAGGAAGTTGAAACCGGGTTTATGAGAGTGCTCAATGAAAATTCAGAGCAAAATATATTTTTTTTTGTTGGTGATTTTATTCCATTAATTGCGACAAAATATATGCTGTTTCATTAACGCTCGCAAAGAACGTCAACTCTTCAAGCTATAATGGAATCAAATGGCAAAGAGAGGCCCCCTCTCCCCACTCCCTTCTCATGTCCCCGTTATAGGCAGAGCTCCATCCCTGTCCCCCCTCCCTCTAATGCATCTTCAATTTCCGGTTGAGGTTGAATTTAAAATCTTTGCCATTTGATTCCATTATAGCTTGAAGAGTTGACGTTCTTTGCGAGCGTTAATGAAACAGCATATATTTTGTCGCAATTAATGGAATAAAATCACCAACAAAATATATTATATATATATATATATATATATATATATATATATATATATATATATGTACTTCAAGAGATGAAAGATGAGAATAAAAAAATTGCATAGATACAATATTTATTAAAACATCAATATTGTATCTATACAATTTTTTATTCTCATCTTTCATCTCTTGAAGTTCAAAGCAAGGAGTTTCATATCCTTAATCCATGATTTTTCAAAGACAAACTCTTTTCATCAGAGGATAAAAACCGGTAATATAACTGTAAATATTATCGTTTTGTATTGTTTTTGACGGTGGCTACCCTAACTTTACGTTTCTTCTCAACCAAAAGTTCTTTATCTTTTGTTTTTTGTGTATTAATTTTCAAAGTTAAATGTTGCCGATAATATTTACAGTTACATTACCGGTGTTTATCCTCTGTTGAAAAGAGTTTGTCTTTGAAAATCCATGGATTAAGGATATGAAGCTCTTTGCTTTAAACTTTTGATGTTCTAATAAATATTGTATCTTTACAATTTTTTATTCTCATCTTTCAGCTCTAGAATTGATTGCTCTATTGAATATATTGAGCTTCATATTATCACGATAGATTATTATTAAACGATAATTCAATTATTTTTAATTTAATTTAATATATATATATATATATATATATATATATATATATATATATATATATATATATATATATATATGAGGCCTTTACTGTCTTGCACAGGGCTCGCTTTAAGAATCACCTTAAGATTCTTGTAGTGGTCACCATTAATTTACGAAAACCGTCTCTGTGCAAGCAGAAGGAGTACACCCACAGTTTGGAACTGATGGGTACATAATTTTTTTAAAGTTTTTATGTTATTTTTAATTTTTTTTTTACTGATTCGATAATCCGTGTATTCAACACGATTTTAATTCGCTATTCAAACACCCTATTTTAGTCAACGTAATATCTTGAAAATGAGTCGATTCGAAAGACGTCTCGATTTCACCACCATCTTTTTTTTTCTTTTTTCTCCTCCATTCACATTTTTTTAATAATTGGACCGTTTTACTAGAGTAAGGAATGAATAATTTTTTTTCTCGCTTTAGTATTATAGGCCTCTCCATCCTTGTTAATTATGGCTACCTCACCATTAGTATTAAAATATATATATATATATATATACAGGGTGTTTCAAAAGTCTTGGGAACATAACGATTTTTAATAACTCAAAAACTATTAGGAGTTGAAAAATGAAATTGGTACCGTTGGAAAGGTTAAAGTTTCAAGTTTTGTGGGGAATCTTCAAAGTTGCTCAATATGAGCACCATTCGTCACGCAGCAGACATCTAGTCGATAGTCCATTTCCTGCCAAACGCGTTCCAGCATCTTGACGTCAATGGTTCCCACAACTGCCGTTACTCGAGCCTTTAGTTCGTCAATATCTCTTGGAAGGGGCGGCACATAGACTTGTTGCTTGACAAAGCCCCAAAGGAAAAAGTCACACGGGGTAAGATCTGGAGACCTAGGAGGCCAGGGCATGAGAACGTCATCACCTCGCCCAGATCTCCCAATCCATCTACCAGGCAGCCTTGTGTTAAGAAACTGCCTTACTCTAAGACTCCAGTGTGGTGGTGCACCATCTTGTTGAAAAATGAAGTCATCAGATTCTGCTTGTTCCAACTGAGCCATTAACCAGTCTTCCAGCATGTTGAGATAGGATTCACCAGTGATAGTTGCCTCTTCAAAGAAGAACGGTCCATAGACACCTTTCTTGGAAATTGCACAAAACACGTTCACTTTTGGTGAATCTTGCTCGTGCTCAAGAAGTTCATGAGGATTCTCAGTACCCCATATGCGAGTGTTATGCTTGTTAACTTTGCCATTCAGATGGAAGGTCGCCTCATCGCTAAAAACAAGCCGGTCATCAAAGCCGTTATCTTCCAACTTCTCTTGCATTGCAATGCAAAAGTCACGGCGAAGTGGCTTATCAGTATCCTTCAACTTTTGGACCAACTTGAGCTTGTAAGGTACCATTTGCAGTCGTTTCCTTAAGACACGCCAGACAATTGCTGGAGCAAGCTGAAGTTCCCTGCTGGCTCTTCTCACTGATTTACGGGGGTTCCGCTGAAAGGCTGTCCGAACTTTCTCAACTGCATCTTCTGAAGTTGAAGGGCGACCTGTTCACTTACGTGGGCACAAACACCCATCTTTCACAAATTTAGCATGCCATCTGACAATGGATTTCCTTTCAGGAGCTTCTTTTTTAAATTTCCTGCGAAATGCACGCTGAACACATGTCCACGATTCAGTCTTTGCAAATTGGAGGACGCAAAATGCCTTGTCTTGTTTAGAGAACGCCATTACTGCACCTGGAAAGATAACACGAAAATCATTAGTATGACCAAAAACTTGATTAAGCAAGCTTTAAAATGGCACCAGTTTCATTTTTCTACCTGGAATAGTTCATGAGATATACGCATTTGTAATGTTCCCAAGACTTTTGAAACACCCTGTATATATATATATATATATATATATATATAGTCATTTTGTTGGATTTTCAAAGTCAGCCCAAATACCATATAAGCTGAAAAATAAAACTTTGCTTTTGATTAGCCAATTTTCATTTGTTATAGTTGTACAATGTGATTGGTAATTTAATAACGTACTTAGCTATAATTTATTTTTAAAATTCCTTCGTCTCAGCAAGAGAACAGCTATTTTTGCTGGCAAGAATATTACGAGTCATCTAGTAGCAATCAAAGCACTCCTCATGCAATGTTACATTTTGGAGCCTGTGAGTATTTATTGTTTTTAATATAAAGCAGTAGTAGTATTAAGATTTTTACATTTCTCTGACACATCCGGCATCTCAAGGATGCTTCATGCCAAATTTGGTGCAACTCTGGCCAATAGTTTTGGAGCCTATAAGTGTTGGATAATGGTCCTGTGGGAATGGACGTATCTGTTGGAAATCGTTGGTTTGACTTGCGCGAATTAGCGCGAGGGCAGTCGAGTGCAGAATAGGGCCTGTTCTCACAGTAAGAGCTAACAGACGTGACAGGGTCACCGTGTGACGAGACCCCGGATCAAGGGTCAGTGTGCACCTGCAAGAGGCTCTGTGACGTCACGGGCCCTTGCGTGGGAAACAGAGGGATCCGTGACGTCACTCGTTCTTTGTGAGAAGCGAGTTTAGCCAGTCTGGGTTTTGGAGGCAAACCGATGAGACGTGATTGTTACTATGTAAACTACAATAGATAAGGGAAATATTTCCCTAAGAAAATACAAGCGAGAGATATCCTTCCCCCCCCCTCTCTATGAATGGGTAAGAAAATAATTGTCAAGTAACTACGATAAAGTAGTGATTTGCTCTCTCTCTCTCCCTCGACGTAGTGAATGGCCCAGGCCGATAAATAACAACGCTTGTAATAAAAAGAATTGAAACTTAAAGAGATTTTTGTTTGGTGAGTCGGTCGGGAAGCTTTTGTTGCAGACAACGGACGGCGTGGTTCACGGCAGGAAGGAAGGAAAGAAGAAGGAGTTCGTCCACTAGACGACATCGAGACGGCGACCCCCTACACGGCGAGGGAGAAATCTAAAGGTATGCAAACAATATATGAACCATGCGATTTATGATGTTTTCAAAATGACGAGTATTAAATGTGAACTGCCACGGCCCTTTCCGGGACTAAATAGTGAACGTGAACCGCGGCGGCCTCAAGCAGAGGTCTATGCAACATCAGTGACTAACAAAGATATGCAGGTATAATACAGAATTGTAGAGTTTTGGTTTCAAAAACATATGCACACGTGAAATCTTCATTTTAGTGAGACACTTGCACCATGAGGATTGATGCGTTTCCTCGTGAATCTAGGGATTGTTTTTTTCCCTATGGAAGATTGCATAGTTTACGGCATACTTCTTTCTTTTTTTTTTTACTTATTTTGTATCCGTTCTTTGCTTTTGTGTTGTTATTTCTTGTTGCTGTTTCTATGAATAAATGCCGTCATTTTAACTCAGAACCTTTCATTTCACTTAGGTGTACCGTTTTATCTTGTTTGCTGTGTTATGTGAAAATTGTTCTTGCTTTTTTTTTTTTTTTTTGCATTTTCACTCTGTCTTCACCCTTCGCTATCAAAATGGTTATTGATATAATGGATTCTTTAAAATGAACGGGTTTATATTCATGCGGGTTTTAGCAGAAAGAAAAAAAGAAAAATCAACATCATGTGTGACTGAGTATATATGTATATATATATATATATATATATACATATACATATGTGTGTGTGTGTATTTATATGTATATTTGTATATATATCTGTGCATATGTATGTATATATATATATATATATATATATGTGCATATGTATATGTATATATATGTATATATGTATATATATTTATATATGTGTGCGTATATATGTATATATATATGTGTGTGTATATATGTATATGTATATATATATGTATATATGCGTATATATATATATATGTATATATGCATATATATATATGTATTTATATGTATATATATATGTATATATATATGTGTGTGTATATATATGTATGTGCATGTATATGTATATATATATATATATGTGTGTATATATGTATATATGTGTGCGTATATATGTATATATATATATCTGTGTGTATATATGAATATATATATATATATATATATATATATATATATATATGTATATATATGTATGTATATATATATATATATATATATATATGTATATATATGTATGTATATATATATATATATATGATGATGATGGACTCTCCCGTCGATTTCGACGTATGAGTGTCCCACCAGGGGTTGCCCGCGCGTGAATTTTATAATTGCAAGGGTTGCGCAATCCCCAACAACCACTCTCCTGAGTCGGCACTGCTTGATTCCAATGGCAAGTAGTAATACAAGACGACTGGAAACAATGCCGAGATAAGCAGAGAACACATACAGCACCTGGTATTCCTAAATGGTCACCCATTTAGTACTGGCCAGGCTCGACGCCGCTTAACTTCGGTGATCTAATATATATATATATATATAAATATATATATATATATATATATATATATATATATATATATTATCGATGTTTGCTTGCACGAGACACCAAAAAACCTTCCTCATTTTCTTTATCGTTTACGCAAGATAAATATATCGTAAGAAATAAAGGGAATTCAAACCGATGCTCGTAGCAAAATCGAAAGATAGAGAACAAGCGATAAAGCAATCGTGTACAGCAATTTCTTTCAACGCTTTTTATTGGTTGCTTTGTCTGTTTTCATAGCATATCAACCCTGGCCCTATGGGTTATTTAACCCTCATTATGCAGCCGGTATTTGCAATTGACTACAATGGAAAATTATCAGATGTCATCAAATATGACCCTCACAGCTGAACCACAAAGAAGGAATACAAGCATTGGAGATGCGACTGGACTGTCGTCAGTGACAATGGTATGAATTTCCATCTCCCAGGCCTCCATTATCCTAATCTATGATTCAGCGTTCTCAACTGGAAAAAAAAAAAATTTTTTTTTTTTTTAATGAAAAAAATTTTTTTTTTTAATAAAAATAACATTGTCATCTTGTAGTGTAACATTATAGATTGGTTTTGTGCCAAACTTGTACGGAGCCAAGAGACTGGGCTCGTTTGGTTTGGTTTGGTTTGGTTTGGTTTGGTTTGGTTTAGTTTAGTTTGGTTTGGTTTGGTTTGGTTTGGTTTGGTTTGGTTTGGTCTGGTTTCTTTAATGGCATATGAACTCTCTTTTTTTAATTTTCTTATCTTTTTGTTTTTGCTGGGGATGGGGCATCCTAAGGGATGCCAGATATTCACCGGCGATTTCAGACACTCCACCCGATATATATTTTTAACATTCTAACCGTCCCTTTAAGTGCAATTGTTTGTATCTCTCTTGCACTCGGTTCACAGGGTATATTCGCCAGATAGTTTTAAAAATTCTTTTTCATTAGTCCGGTTGCTCCTATAATTACTGGGATTATAACGATCTTCCTCAGATTCCAGTTTCTTTTCATGTCATACATAAGACCTTGGTTTTTGTAATCTTTTCCTTTCAGCTCTGTTTAAGCCAGCATCATTAGGGACACTGACTTTAACTAGGGTTGCTACTTTCTCCCTTTTTTCCCCCCATATTACTATGTCAGGTTTAACAGCTATGGGTTATTTAATGCCGAATAAAGTTGTCAAATATAATTATATAGGTAGGATAATTATTTATATTCCTAGAATACATTGCTCTCCCGAGACATTACTCTTTGGTGACATTATTCTTTGAAGACATTACTCTTTGATGACATTATTCTTAAAGATGAAATCAAAAAATTTTTAAATTAAAGTTAGTCTCAATAGATCGCAGTGTGGTGGCTGCTCTACTAAGTACGACACCCCGAGCCTGAAGTCAAGTGGTCTACGAGCGATCCCTCGTCTCACGCTCCACAGGGGGTTCGAAACAGGACGGCGACGGCAACATCCCGCCGGTCGCGCATGTCGAGTCGGTTGGCCCGTTCGCGCACGCCGCCACGTAAGCGGCCACGACGACAGCGACCCGCCGCCGACAGCCCGAAGACCGCCGACGAAGGCCACCACCGCCGCCACCACCACTAGTGACGACGACCGCTATGGCAGGCTCCAGCGGAACGGAAAGAGACGCCTTTCGTAATGAAGTCTAAGATTTCGGTCGGATTTGTGTTTTTAAATAGGTCATTTAGATTCTTCTGGCAGTCCATCAATATATGTCTGACTGTATAAGATTCTTGACATGATATACACATTGGAGACTCCTCACCTTTCAATAAATGCTTGTGAGTAATATATGCATGTATTATACAGAGTCTGGCTACTACAACCTCTTCTCTTCTTTCCTTTCTGTAGCCTAAGGGCCACTCATCAATAGTTGGCCAAATCTTATGTAATTTATTACTTTGGCATTTATCCCAAGATTCTTGTCATTTTGCTTTGATTATCCTGTTTATAGAAGGTCGAAGATCAGTATGTGGAATCCTAGTATTGGTAGGTATCATGTTCAGTGATTCTTTTGCCGAAAGGGAGTGAGAGAGAGACTAGGCAGCCATTATCAGAAATACCTGTCACCAAAGTTCTAAGGGGTCAAAATAAGATGTGTTAGAATTGAAATAATAAAGGGGTTTTCCATTTTCAAATATGTGTTGATATAAGGGAATTAGCTTTTTTATTGTCTTTTTCTTA
The DNA here is from genome assembly GCA_963556195.1 of Sepiola atlantica. Taxonomy (NCBI): domain Eukaryota; kingdom Metazoa; phylum Mollusca; class Cephalopoda; order Sepiida; family Sepiolidae; genus Sepiola; species Sepiola atlantica. Next base: position 68,265,528 of record OY744542.1, on the reverse strand, counting down.
CAGTATGGCTTAGTCTTGTGCTACGAGACTAGGCGACCATTATCGCAAATAATTGCCGCCAAAAACTAGAAACCAAAAATGAGATGCGTGAGAAGTTAAATAATTCTTACAGTTTATTCTATGCAACCTTTACGATTAAAAAAAAAAAATTTTGTGTACCATCGTACCAAAAAGTAAGCAAACATTTTTATTCCTTCAGGCGTTTTAAAATAGTTTCCTTTTAATCTGAAGAAAAACATTGTTCAAAAACTCAGCAGCAGCCACGGTTGATTACATAAACAGTAAAAACTGTTTTCTCTTCATTTTCTGTTACTCAAAAATCAACAGCAGCCACGGCTATTATACTATCATCACCCAGAAGTTATGGCTGCTGCTGATTTCAAACAAACAAATTAATAGACTTTTAGTATTATAATTAGTCGTTGCATTCCATGAGCGATGTTTCTGACATTTACGTCAGTTTCTAAGGTGCTATTGCCTGTAGATCATTTTAACCGAGTCACGTCAAGTCTTCTTCGGTGATAGGCTTTTTCTTCAGTTACCCTCAATTGAGACGTCTGTACATCTATTTAGCCATCTAAAGCTTCGGTCAACAGGTTCAAACCACCGCAATGCAAAGCTGATCGCATTCTGGGTACCTTCAACCTCAATCAGAACTCTCTCACCAAGATGCACACCACAAATCTACTGAACCATACATAGTCCTGCCATTCCTATACATCTTCAGTTACCCTCAATTGAGATGTCTGTAAATCTATTTAGCCATCTAAAGCTTCGGTCAACAGGTTCAAACCACCGCAATGCAAAGCTGATTGCATTCTGGGTACCTTCAACCTCAATAGCGGGGAATCAGAACTCTCTCACCAAGATACACACCACAAATCCACTGAACCATACATAATCCTGCCATTCGTATGCATCTTCAGAAAGATAGAATTAGTGGGACCCCATGGCACTGCATCTGTAGATTGAGAGATAGATGATCATTAAGATATCTATGAATAGCGTCATCACGGAGCTAAAGGCCGATGAATGAAAATCTATGGCAATGTAATAGTATGTCGGTATGAGTTTTAGAAAAAAACTGTTCTATATTACGGGGTGGAAAGGGAATGAAACTTGTAGTCTTGTGACGTGACATGGTGAGAGATGATGCAGTTTCATTCTTTCTTTCCGACTTGACTCAAAACAAACCGGTTATGTGAGTACTAGTAACTAACGTCCAACATACAAATATAAAAGGCTTTACTACTGCAAGTGAACAATGCAATAGGTAGTGTCAAAGCTTGCCACGTTCGTCCATATCTACAACACAATCTCTTTTTGTAGAGAGTTCCACTTTCTAACAGACTCAACTTTTATAGTCAAACTCCAAATCAAGGAAGATCACTCTTATCTCCAAAATGGTCAAAGGGAAATAACTCTTAATCCACAGGTAGTTACAAGTTAGGTAATAGGCTTGTAATGTATACGGGGAACAACCTAGTTGTATTGATATTACCGTAATACTCTTCGGCCGTTGATATGTTATTCGGGAGAGTTCATTGCATAAGGAACGGGGGTGCCAGTACTTATCTACAATAGTAGCATAGGTATATTCCAGAGATATCTTGTGCCCCCCCCCCCAAAAAAAAATAAACAAATGATAATCAAACTCCGAGATATCTCAGGAAAATCGGGGAAGGGGTTGAAATATCATGTTTTAGAACTTTTGTATGTGACTAAAATGAAAATAAATGAATATTCTCATAACTTATTCATTCTAGCAGGGCTACCCGGCGTTGCCCGGGGCTCTCTCTTCCCTGCTCGCCCCATTTCACCACCCCCTCCACAGTGGGCTGGGGGGTGGACATCAGGGTAAAAAGAAAGTCTTCTAAATTACTTAACATTAATGTTTTTAGAAAGTAGATTAAATTTCTGATTCAACAAAAAAAAAAGTAGATCAAAAGATAAAACGGCGGAAAAATAATTCAACTTTGCGTACCCGACATTTTCGGTTTTTGGACTGCGCGCGCAGCAGACAACCAAATTAAGGACAGAAATCGGGATTTTGAAGATTTCATTCTGAGTGTGTGTTTAATTGAACCTTCATAGTATAAATCCCCACTTTTTGCCTTAGGACTAGCCCAAAATAAGTATTTCAGCCTAAAAAGTGCCGTCAATTTAATATTTCTGGTTAAAATTCTCATTTTTTGACAATCTTTTCCCGAAAAAGGCCTATTTTTTGCCAAATGTTGCCACATTTTCCGACATTTACTTGAAATCTTGGTCCAAATTGCAAAAAACACCTAAAGCAAGATTTTGATCACCATACATTTCTAAAAAATAGAAGATATCAGTGTTTTAGCTAACATGATAACAAAAAAACTTGCCTTAGGTGTTTTTTTTAATCCTTGAGTACTTTTAGGCCATATTTGAAGAAATATATATCCAAATGCCATTTACTACACTGTTTCACATCAGTTTCTTTTTTGTTTCTTTTGTTCTTTCAGTTCCAGTTTCGTTTCCTTGGTTCTGTTAGTTTCAGTTTTGGTCATTGCCAGCATTATCTGTTTCTCACCTTAGATCAAACAGCAAAACAAACATGATGAGTGAAGTGACATGGAACGCCTTCGTTCAAATTTGCAACGACAAGAAGCCCAGCCCATTCAAACATCCAGTGTGGGAAGATGTGTACCAGGAGTTGTCCACGCGCTTGGGTGTTCCTAATAATGAACTTCTTCATGAAAATGTTCGGCTGTTGCGTGAGAGGTATTTCAAACTCAAGAAATCGAGTCAAAAGAAGTGGAGCGCAGATCGTCCAGAGGACAATGATGAAATTGTGCTGAGGAGTGAAGATTTGTCTCCGTCGGACACCATCATTGCTACTGAACCACCAAAGAAACGAAAGACAAAATCCATTGATCAGCTTGGTGAAAAACAGATGCTACGACGTACTGATGATCTGTGGAACATGGTCCAAGAGTTCTCTGCAGAGAATAATGAAACACCACTCCGTATACTTTCTTTGCTTCTTCAGCGATGTGGTGACAAACATGCAAGACAATTCGGCAAAGAAGTATGGATGGAAGGTAATGATTCGACCAAGAAGGACAAACTGATCTCCGTTGATGCTGCCCTTTCCATCAAGTCAGATTGTAACCTTGGTCGAGAAAAGTATTACCACCTTCGGAAGAACTTGAAAAATCAAGGTCATGATATCCTTCCACCGTGGACGAATCTTGTTGCGAAAGAGAGAAAAATAACGCCAGAAACACAGCAGTTGACATACCCAAAAGTTGGTGTTCATTATTCATTCACAAAATCCATGGTGCTGACCACAGAGAGAATCGTTGAGGATGAAGATCCCAGCAGGTTGCCATCATCAGCTGTGTTGGACATTAAGTTTGGATGTGACGGAAGCGGATGTCATGCGATTTACAGGCAAGTTAACAACGCTCAAACTAACAACATGGTGATGACAATGTTTTGCCCGTTGAAATTGAAAACCGATGAAGGTGATGTGCTGTGGGAACAGAAGACCCCTAACAATCCGTTGACTCATCGCCCTCTTCTTTTAGAGATGGGGAAAGAATCCCATGAATCCATCGTTTCCCTTGCAATATTCAACGATGAACAGACAGAGCTGAAAACGAATGGATGTCTCATCAAAGTTGGTGGAGCGGAAATGTTGTTGAAAGTCAACAATGCATCAACGATGATGGACATGAAGGCTGCTCATCTCTACCTCGGGCTTGGGGGAGCATATTGTGATCTTTGTGACACTCCTCGAGAACTTGCACATGATCCAAGTCGAGTGAAAGAAGGATTCGACATATCCCGCCATGTTGAAAGTCTGCACAATCTTTTTGAGGATTTGGTCCAAGAAGATGGGTCCGTCTACAAATCTCGTAACGATTACGAAGAAAGAGCCGGATTGACATCAAAACCTGTCCCAACCAACGAAACGAAATCAGTGCAGGTCCTTCACGCTCTTCTCCGGTGCTTCGACCACTTCATGAAAGTAGCTGTTCATCTGAAAGCTGCTGTGTTTGATTGGTCAGAGAGTCCAACCAGCGTCAATAATCTCTTCCTGAAGGAAGCTAAGGCACAGATTCAAGCCCACATCGAAGTAATTGTTGGTGAGAAGTGGGATATCCCAGACGGAACAGGGAAAGGAGGAACGACGACTACAGGCAACACTGCACGGCGATTACTTCACCAACATAGAGATGTTGTAATCAATTTAGTTCCTGACAATTATCAGAATATTATGCATCGATTTGGTCAACATCTGTCAGTTATTCTTCGCTTGTTCTGTTCATCCAAGTCTATCAATGTCCACGAGTACAAGAAACTATGCACTGATCTGTATGTGTTCATTCTCGAAAGCTTCCCTCGTGTGAACTCACAGCCTGGAACTTGGGTCAGCATCACTCCATCGCTGCATAAACTTCTCGGACACTCCTGGGAGTTGATTGAATCGAATGATAGTCGAGGGTTGAAAAACTTGGATGAATCTGGCTTGGAAGGGAATAACAAAATCCTCCGTTCCATTCGATTAAACCTTGCAAGAAAAACATCACAGGAAGCCAATTTGGAAGACACGATTCGAAGAATGTGGGTCGGATCCGATCCGAAGATCAACAACATTCGTCTAAAAACTCGCTCATATTGTAAGCACTGCAAGGAGCATGGTCATTCTACTCGATACTGCAACATAAACAAACCAGTTTCTGGACCACTCACTGATGATGATGCATTGTTTGATAGTATGTTGATAGTATAGTTTTATGTTAGAGTATTTTCTATGACATCGCACGGGACCGAGAAAAAATGTTGAGATAGCTTCCAGGCCCATATTCAATCAAGAAGTAATTTAGGCCCCAAAAGCCCAAAATAATAGATTTGATGGGTTATTTTTGGACCTCACTTCTTTCTTTTCACTAATGTGTTTCTAATGAGCCCTGAACCAGTACTATAATGTTATTTTTTGGCTAAATAAACCAAAAACTATGTTTTTCTCGTTTTTTGAGCCGAAACTTGAAAATTAAGATTTTTAGGCCTAAAATGCCCCAAAATTGGAATTCTAGATTTTTTTATTTTATATTATATTCCCTTCACTCATAGGCTTCCAACAAGCCCTGAATCAGTATCACAGCATCATTTGTAGGCTAGTTTTATGTTAACAAACTGTTTTTCAACATTCGGGCCTAAATTCTGAAATTCCTTGTTTTAGGCCCCCAGGGCCCCAAAATAGATTTTTTTTTACTTTTTTGGTTTTCATTATTTTCTACTAACAATAATCAGCACACAAATCCAAAAATTCAGCCAGAGCACCAATCTATATTGAAATAATTAAAAATGTCCGAAAAAAGCCGCTCCCAGCCCACTGTGCCCTCTCCCCGTTGCCACCTTCTTCCTGTTGCCTTCGGCGAAAGCTGTCTCTTCCTCACCCTTCCTCTTCCATAACCCAGGGCAAAAGTATGACATATTTCTATTAAAAGTACCACCTCTGTCTGCGCCTTCTATATACGTACGACGTATCTCTACCTCAGTACGCCTACTATATACGTACCTATCTCTACCCCGGTGCACATACTATATACGTACCTATCTTATTCCTGTAAACATTCCAAGCCATCTACAAGTTTATCCTGAAACTCAACACAGATAGGTTTAGTGTTAGGGTTAGGGTTAGGGTTATAATTCTTTCATAAAGGTTAGGGTTAGGGTTAGGGTTATAATTCTTTCATATAGGTTAGGGTTAGGGTTAGGGTTATAATTCTTTCATATAGGTTAGGGTTAGGGTTAGGGTTATAATTCTTTCATATAGGTTAGGGTTAGGGTTATAATTCTTTCATATAGGTTAGGGTTAGGGTTAGGGTTATAATTCTTTCATATAGGTTAGTGTTAGGGTTATAATTCTTTCATATAGGTTAGGGTTAGGGTTATAATTCTTTCATATAGGTTTCTGTGTCCCATCAGGTTGTTCAAGTTTGAACTTAAGTTTTTCAAAATTTCATGGATTCTGATAAAAGTGAATTAAATCCCAAAAAAAAATACAGATAATTTAATAATTTGTTTATAATCCTGAATTATAGTAAGAAGATAATTACAAAGTTGATTTGTTTTTTTCTGACGAAGGAAATGTGTTATTTTACGGCTTATATTGGGGTGTGAAAGAATTACAATTACAGCCATTTTACGCCGTTTCCTTTATTATAATTTCCACCCCCAACCAACCCTAACGCTAACCCCAACCCCAACCCAAACCCTAACCTAACTCTAACCCCAACCCAACCCCCAACCCTAACCTAACCCGTACTCTAACCCGAACTCTAACCCCAACCTCAACCCAAACCTTACCCAAACTCTAACCCCAACCCTAACCCTTACTCTAATCCTAACTCTAACCCTAACACTTACCCTAACCCAACCCCCAACCAACCCTAACTCTAACCCCAACCCCAACCCAAACCCTACCCTAACTCTAACCCCAACCCTAACCCTTACCCTAACCTCAACCCAACCCCCAACCCTAACTCAACCCTAACCCCAACCCCAACTCTAACCCTTACTCTAACCCCAATCCCAACCCAAACTCTAACCCTAACTCTAACCCCAACCCAAACCCTTACACAAACTCTAACCCCAACCCTAACTCTAACCCTAACTCTAACTCCAACCCAAACCCTTACTCTAACCCTAACTATAATCCTAACACTTACCCAACCCCAACCCAAACTCTAACCCTAACTCTAACCCCAACCCCAACCCAACCCCAAACCTTAACTCTAACCCCAACCCAACCCCAACCCAAACTCAAACCTAACCCCAACCTTAACTCTAACCTTAACCCTTAAGCCGTTTTCTTTCATTATGATTTCTTTTTCTCCCTCAGTTAGTGATTTTAAAGTCTCATTCTTGTTACGAATTAAAAAAGCTATTATGTCTGGCCACCCTGAAATGCCAAAAAAAAAACGTTAATAATTTTTTTTTGACAACAACATGTAAAGCAATCAACTAATCTCATCATAATGGGCCAGAATCTCCGTAAAACAATGGCAGACATTGATTAACAGAATGAATAATTTTTATGATAAAACTAGTATCGCTAGTCGCAGTGTGTGTATGTGTGTACATATATATATATATATATATATATATATATATATATATATATATATATATATGTAAAGGAGTAAGGCTACCAACATTTGTAAAATGTTTTTTTCAACATTTATTTATTATTTTGTTATTTTATCGTTTTTATAATTCTATATAACGCGTTTCAAGCGGTGGTCCACTATCAGATGTTTAAATCCATTTGACGAAATATGACCTTTCCGTCTTTTATCATTTTTAGTACACTTTTCATCTGCTCTTGATAAAGCCCACATCACATCAGGCGAAACGTTGAGCTCATAAGTTTTCCACTGTTTCATTTTTAATTTCATCCCGTCGGATTGTTTAATCCTTTTATCTACCTATATATATATATATATATATATATATATATATATATATATATATATATATATATATATATATATATATATATATATATATATATATATATACTCTGAGAGAATTTATAAAACGAGCAGTAATACTACGGCTTAAAAGCAAGATTCCGACCCCATTTGGTGTTGTTGTAGAATCACTTTCAACTGCTCGCTGTACATGCCCGCCGATTTGGGGTTTATAGATTTAAATCTTTCCTAATTATCATGTGGATTCTCGCCGGCCGACGGGAAAGATACCCGATTACAAATCAGTGGCGATTTGTAAAAACCGGGTTCAAGCCCTCCGACCGACGTGAATTAACATCCCTACACTGACGATTGCGTAAGCATTCAACATCGATGTCCGTAGATAAAAATAATTAATATTTACTTTTTAAAAAGAAAATATATATATATGTATGTATGTATATATTTCATTCGATTTTCTTAGTTTTTAATTTATCATTCTGACGTTTCCTCTTAGAGGGTCAGACGATAAGGCCTTAAGGAAAATTTTAGCAATTTTCTTCTTTTTTTCCACCCGCCCGTTTCATTGATTAAAAAAAATGTTTCCTCTGAAATTTATCCTACGATTTGTTTGTGGTACGCGAAATTTACTTACTTATATATATATATACAGGGTGGTGCAAAAGTCGCGCATTGGTTTGTTTAGGTGATAGAAACTACAACATTTCAAGTAATTTACTAGGCTTTTCTGATAAATAATACATTTACTTGGTAATTTTGTTGTAGTAGGTTTTAAAAATAATATCCTTTAAACGGGCACCATTTTTGGCCTCACAAAGACGGGCTCTAGTTAGGGCATTTTCCATTACAGTCCTTAGAATAACTGGCTCTAGTTCTTGGATTTCATGTCTGATATTGTTTTTAAGCTCTTGAATCGTTGTAGGCTTGTTCACATATACCCTTTCCTTAAGATAACCCCAAAGGGAAAGGTCAGGGGCTGTTAAATCCGGTGAACGTGAAGGCCAGTTAAAATCAGAAAATCTGCTAATTAAGCGCTCGCCAAACAATCCCCTTAAGAGCGCTATACTTTGTCGGGCAGTGTGGGCAGTAGCTCCATCTTGTTGGAACCACATTTCTGGGTTGTCCTAAACAGCTGGCCGTAAAAAATTTTCAATCATTTGTTGATATCGCTGTACAGTTATCGTCACCGCGACACCTTCTTCGTCTTCAAAAAAATATGGACCGATCACTCTTTCCGAGGTAACACCACACCATACGGTACATTTTAGTGGATGTAATTCACGCTGATGAACGGTTCTTGGATTTTCAATGGCCCATATTCTGCAGTTTTGCTTATTTACGAACCCATTCAGATGAAAATGGGGTTCGTCGCTCATTATCAGCTTATGGATGAACTCATTTTTTTTCTCTGGCTAATTGCTGAATGTGAACAGTATAAGCTACACGTAATTGCAAATCTGTGGGTTGTAATGCCTGTACCAATTGAATTTTGTATAGAAACAGATGCAATTCATGCAAAATTCTTTGAAGTGATCTTCTGGACATCCCAATCTGAGTGGCTCGTCTTCGAGTTAAGGTGTCTGGATTTTCAGCAATGCTATCCTCAACGAGTGCTACATTTTCCGCTGTCCATACTGAACGTAGTCTACCAGATCGTGGAAGATCACTGACTGAACCCTACTGCCGAAATCGGGTCACAAGACGATCAATTGTGGTCTGACTGGGAGATTGTCTGACATTATAATGCCGACGATAGGCTTTTTGGGTTAAGATTATTGAACGATGGTTTCCAAAGTAAAGTTCAATCATTTTGGTTCGTTGTTCAGTGCTATATTTTTCCATGATAAATTATCAATGTTTATATCTGTAATATTCTGAAAAATAAGGAGAAAATTTGCTTAAATGTGAAAGTTGTTACTGGTTCAAACTAATGCGTGACTTTTGCGCCACCCTGTATATATATATATATATATATATATATATATATATATATATATATATATATATATATATATATATATATATATATAAAGAGAGAGAAATAGAGAGACAGATAGAGAGAGAGAGATAGACGCGTGTACTTCTTAGATTATTCGGAAAGACGAATTGCTCAGTCATGTTTTCTAAATAAAATACAAAATGAGTAAATAATATTTTTATTAGAAAGCTATTATCGCTGGTCGCAGGCGCATATATCTCAATCTATTCATATCTATCTATCGATCTATCTATCTATCTTTGCTGCTTTCAATCTTCTACCCTGTCTAAACACCTCTCCAGCTATCCAAACGCATTCGTCTGCATTTGTGCCTCATAAGACATTCCCATAACGGTTCCGTTGCCTTTGTGATCTTGAGGCTGTCAAAAAATGTACAGAATGCGAATACACAATATCAGCAATTTAGAGATGCTGCAAAAAAATGAGAGAGAGATGCTTCCAGGGAAATTAAACGGAACAAGAATGGAAATTTTTGCAATTGACAACACAAAGACATTACAAGAATTATATGTATGATTTCAGGTATGTTACCATTTTCTGTTTTTTTCTTCTTTCTTTAAACCAATATATTATTCATAAACCTTGCGGCATACTCCAGCATAAATAAAAGGCATATATGAATTCTTTGAAAGATGGACACACATATATAGATAGATAGATAGATAGATAGATAGATAGAGAGAAAGAGAGAGAGAGAGAGAGAGAGAGATGGGGGGGGGGAGGAGATATGGATATATATATATAGAGGGGGGATATAGATATATAGAGAAAGAGGGAGGAATGGATAGAAAGGGCGAAGGAAAGGATAGAGAAGGAGGAAGGGGAAAAGGGCTAGAATAGGACTGGGGTGTGAAAATTGGATAGAGAGGGAGGGGAAAGGGATAGAGGAAATGGATAGAGAGGAGAAAGGGACAGAGAGGGAGAAGAATGATATAGGGAGACCGGAAGAAGAAAGGAATGGAGAGGGAGGGAGGGAGGGAAAAATAAGGGATGGAGAGGGAAGTAAGGGATGGAGGAAAGGGATAGAGAGGGGGGGGGGGAGAATTGGATAGAGAGGGAGGGGGGAAATGGATAGAGAGGGAGGTAGAGGATAAAGGGATAGAGAGGGAGGGAGGGAGAAGAAATGGAGAAGGAGGGATAAGAAAGGGACAGAGAGGGAGAAGAAAGGGAGAAGGAGGGATAAGAAAGGGACAGAGAGGGAGAAGAAAGGGAGAAGGAGTGAGAAGAAAGGGATAGAGAGGGAGGGAGCAGAACGAAATAGAGAGGGAGGGAGAAGAAAAGAATGGAGAGTTAGGGAGAAAATTGGATAGAGAGGGAGGGGAAAGGAATAGAGGAAATGGATGGAGAGGAGAAAGGGACAGAGAGGGAGAAGAATGATATAGGGAGACCGGAAGAAGAAAGGGATGGAGAGGGAGGGAGGGAGGGAAAAATAAGGGATGGAGAGGGAAGTAAGGGATGGAGGAAAGGGATAGAGAGGGGGGAGGAGAATTGGATAGAGAGGGAGGGGGAAATGGATAGAGAGAGAGGTAGAGGATAAAGGGATAGAGAGGGAGGGAGGTAGAAGAAAGGGAGAAGGAGGGATAAGAAAGGGACAGAGAGGGAGAAGAAAAGGGAGAAGGAGGGATAAGAAAGGGACAGAGAGGGAGAAGAAAGGGAGAAGGAGGGAGAAGAAAGGGATAGAGAGGGAGGGAGCAGAACGAAATAGAGAGGGAGGGAGAAGAAAAGAATGGAGAGTTAGGGAGAGAGAAGTAAGGGATAGAGGAAGGGGACAGAGAGAGGGGAAGGGAAAAGAGATAGAGAGAGGGAGGGGAGGAATTGGATAGTGAGAGGGTGGGTAGGAATTTGAAAGAGAGAGGGGAGGGGAGGAATTGAATTCTTGACTCAAAATGCACCAAACATTGATGTTTTATTGTTTTTTTCTTTAACTCAATCATGTTCTGCAAAATCCCAAACAAAAAGCAACAATTTCTCTCACTTTCCCCTTTCCCTCCTCCCATCTCCCCCCCCCCCCCCTTCTTTCACTCAACCAAACACCATGAATAAATACTTAAACATATAAAAAAACTTGAAGCATAAAATCCTTCACCAAAATGACCGGATTCAGCATTAAATAACCTGAAACGGGTTGATATGCCATAAAACAAAACAACCAAACCAAACACCATGAATGAATACTTGAACATTGCATGATCTTGAAGCATGGAGACTTTTACCAAAATGACTTGATTCAGCATTTAATAACCTGAAAAGGTTTGATATGCCGTAAGACAAAACAACCAAACCATATATATATATATATATATATATATATATATATATATATAGTAGTATGAGGATATATCTATAGCAAGTAAGCTACAAGAAGGCGTCCATGTTTCATTCTCGAAGGAAATCATCAGGCTAAATGCACAGATTCATTGTTTGCAATTGCTTTTATATGTAAGTAGTATTTACTCTAGCTTACTTTCCATAAATATATCTATCATACTACTACTTAGCCCTACACACTTACTGAGCGAGTTCTTATTCACACCATTATGCACAACATTAGATCGTTGGTCCGCCAACTCGAAAAATTGGATCAAAACAGGGGCTTTCAATTCTGTTTAATCAAACATGTATCAAATAAAAAATACTGCCCAAATATACAAATATATATATATACATAAGAGGTTTATGTAGTTTGCTTGAAGCATTGTTTATTAGTATATAGAAATGTGATACTTAGAAGGCAATACAATGCAGAGGTGTAACGGATAGACACAAGTTGGAGCAAATAAGACATATAATGGTGGAACAAGTTAAATAGTTTCACCCTTAATACAATGTATACATATACATATATATATATATATTTATTTATTTTCTTCACAAACGCATCTGTTTATCTACACAATGTTACAATGTTATGTAATACCTGTATCAAGATGGTCTGGTGGAAACTCCGTAATTTCCACCAGACCATTATTCAAGAAGGGAACTTAAGTTCTATTTATGCGAAGAAAGACTGACTAAAGATTCTACGAACGTTGTCGGAACATGCCTTATAGCTACGTGTCAGTCTATTTTTTAACTTCCCCGAACAGTGCTCAACTTTAATCTTATTAAAGGGGCTTATAACAATATTAATTTTAAATAAATAATATTAAATTAGTTTTACCTATATACGCTAGCATTTCGAGCTTTCGCTCTCATCAGTGCAAGGATGATCCTGGGTGGAGTGCTTAGATTGTGTTTATCCAGAATAATTCTATGGCTTTTCACTTTGACCTAATATCCTTAAATGTACTCCTAACTCTCGTTTATTAACTTTTAATGGAATGTTCCACTTTCTCATTACTCTAGCCTTATGTGAGCATTACCGTTTTTCTGTCTAGCGTAGAACAGATCCTCTAGCATTTATCTCCCTTTGCCAGCCTTTTTTTTCTTAGGGATTCCTTCTAGCTTATCACTGGTGAGATTTTTCCGGTGTGTTGTCCCTGATCTATTTAGCTGTTTTTTCACAAGCTTCATGGCGCAGTTTTCCTATCTCTTTAAATATCTTGACATTTCAAGCATCACCAGTAAGAATTATTGCCTCTCTTCTCTCTAAAAATAGAATTAAATAGTGCAAGTACTATTTTTTATGTTTACCTTTTACCCACGTGCACGTGTTCGCCTATATTTCTCGTCGCTGGTAACTCAGTTATTACCTACCATAATTTGTATTTTTTCCTTTCTTGTATTATGCCCAAAGTATCTTCTTGTCTGCAATATCATTAAACTTACAGCTCTTTAGATTTTAGTCAACTCCTCATCTCTGCCTTGTCTCCATTCTGTATTTATGTGTTTATGAAACAATCTTCTTATTCCTTTTCAGTTTTACCTTTGTCGATGATCAATAAACCTGTGTCTAAAATATACCATGCCTCAGAGTCTTGATTGTCGATAAGAGTTTATGCTAGCTCTCCAATGTTTGCACGTTTCTATGAAACAAACGCATCCCAAAGACAGCATAACTGTTCTTAACCTATTTTACATACCTGCATCTAGATATTGCTACAATAGGTAGATAGATGGACAAATGAACGAATAGATAGATATGAAAAAAGTAGAAACGGAATATATCCACGGCAGATAATGAATACATTGTCATAAAGCAGACTAAGATAGCAGTTGGGTATTTCTTGTTTGTCTTCTTTTGAGCGGGGTCTCCTCATTTTCTTTGCTTGGCTTTATTTCATATTTACCACTGCACCTCTGATTACTTCACAATTCTAATTGGTAGATTTTTATCGCGCTTCTCTTTCTCCATTGCAGTGTTTTGTTCCAAATAAAGTCATCTTGCAGGCATGGCGCATATAGCGTTTGATTGGCTCAATTCTTCGTCTTTCTTATCTTTCTGTTTTCTTTTTCTTTTTTTTTTGATTCGTAAACGGAATGGACGTAAAGAGTTTTGAGCAGCGAAGGTTTTGGTTTCGGAAAAAAGGAAAAACTAAATAAGAAAACACATCTATTTATTAGATACACTTGTTCATCTCGAGGAGAAGTTATGCCCATTGGTCAGTCTGTCACTTTTTAGTTTGAAATAGAATTTTCATCCCTCAACATGTGGATTCATCTTATTTTAGATACGGCCAAGAATCTCCATAAGAGACTCTGGTTGGTCTGTCATAAGTTTGAAATAAAATTTTCTTCGGTCTGTCACACTTAAGTGTGGAATAGCATTTTTTTTCCTCTGTCATGCTTAAGTTTCAAATAGCATTTTCGTAAGTAGTTTAAAAAAGCATTTTCGTTGGTCTACCATGCATAAGTTTGAAATAGCATTTTCGTTGGTCTGTCATGCTTAAGTTTGAAATAGCATTTTCGTAGGTCTACCATGCTTAAGTTTGAAATAGCATTTTCGTAGGTCTACCATGCATAAGTTTGAAATAGCATTTTCGTTGGTCTACCATGCTTAAGTTTGAAATAGCATTTTCGTTGGTCTACCATGCTTAAGTTTGAAATAGCATTTTCGTTGGTCTACCATGCATAAGTTTGAAATAGCATTTTCGTAGGTCTACCATGCATAAGTTTGAAATAGCATTTTCGTTGGTCTACCATGCTTAAGTTTGAAATAGCATTTTCGTAGGTCTACCATGCATAAGTTTGAAATAGCATTTTCGTTGGTCTACCATGCTTAAGATTGAAATAGCATTTTCGTAGGTCTACCATGCTTAAGTTTGAAATAGCATTTTTGCCAGTTTGTCACACTTAAGTTTGAAATAGAATTTTTATTGGCCTGTCATACATAAGTTTTAAAGAGCATTTTTGTTGGTCTGTCTCAATTAAGTATGAAATAGCCTTTCTGTCGGTCTGTCATACATAAGTTTAAAATAACATTTTCGACAATCTGTAATGCTTAAATTGAAGGAATCTTTCTGTTTCTATTTCATATTGATGGAAACTTCTTCACTCACTAGTATTTGAAGTTTGGTGTTCGAATCCTATCAGATCTATTATTTTCATGTATGAACTGATAATGTAGAGAAAGGTATGAACCCACAATTCCTCAACAGATAAGGATAAAATATCAACTTGTGTTCAATTAACCACATACAATGAATTATTTACAATAGCTGTTAGCTTTCAGCATTCAGTAACCCCAAAAAAGGGTTGATATGCTGTAATGTGATACTATGGACTGCCCCCCCCCCCGCCAAAACCCCGGAGAATGTTAAGTTAAGAAATAATTCACAATAGGAAAAATGATAAGGAAGTAAATTAAGTGGCCGACAGTGAAGGGCCAGGCGAATCTATTGAACTCCCTAGACGGAATGGCGCCCTGACAGTTTCGTTGTTAGTTTTTCTGGGTGGTCGGATCGTGATAAGCTGAGAAGAAAAATGGATCTAACCCGTCATTTAAAGTGAGTTGAGTCAGAATTGTTCGAGGAAACAAAGCAGATTGGGTCGAGCAGACGATGAGACAAGTTGACGAGTAGATGACTTCGAGTGGACGATGACTTGTCTCGATAGGCAAATAATCTCAGTTAAGTTTTAGCTGAGATTCTGAATTTGAAAGACTGGAACTTAACTCAGATGTGGACGCTAGCAACGGGGCCCCAACGACACCCACACACACATACACCCGTCATCAACAAGTTAAAAACACTATGCATATATCTGTGTTTGTATTTAAAAAAACATTTTTTTAACATAGTTCACCCCAAACAAGGCAGGCCGCCACTGTAGACGTAAGGGGCTACTGAGAAAAAAGAAAAACATTCATTCTCGACCGAACATGAATAAGACCGAAAAGGCTTTCTTACCTTCCATTGGTTCCACTGTAAAATCTTTATTTGACTGCAGCAATTCCAACTCGAACTCAAAATCCACAAAGACGTCACAAGACAACGTAAATGTAGTTTGACGGCTACAAGGATAAACACAATAAAAATAGAGATCGTTGAAATAAATAGAATTATTTTCAACTTTAAGGCACTGATATCTACTGTTAGGTTGACCGTGTAGGCAGATGTGTGCAGCACAGGAGACATCGATGGAATGGTCAGGTTGAAAGAATGGATGAGAGTTCTTGGGTTAGTAGACGTAGAACACTTGAGATAGCAGGTTCAGTTTACAGGGAAGGGCCAAGAAAAAAACATGAGAGGAAGTGTAAGGATAGACTTGAGAGTAAGAAGGATAAATAAAGACCTGGTCAGAGATAGGTTAGTTTGGAAGTCTACAAACCGTCTAACACATGCCAGTATGTAAAACGGACGTTAAATCGAATATGATGATGATGATGATGATGATGATGATGATGATGATGAGGAGGAGGAGGAGGAGGAGGAGGAGGAGGAGGAGGAGGAGGAGAACTTTTTGTGCCAAATAAAAATGAATTTATTTAATAAACAACAATTATTTTTCAAAATAAAGAACTGGCCAGAGATAGGTTAGTTTGGAAGTCTACAAACCGTCCAACACATGCCAGTATGTAAAACGGACGTTAAATCGAATATGATGATGATGAGGAGGAGGAGGAGGAAGTTAATGTGCCAAATAAAAATGAATTATTTATCATGCTAGAATGTATTTAATAAACAGCAATTATTTTTCAAAATAAGACCACGACCTTCTGCCAACGACCCGCAAGATTTCGGATTTAGTCGAAGAACCAATCCTTCGGCTTTGAATCGAAAATTTCTTCACGGTCTTTTTCAACTTCATCAAAAGAATCGAATTGGCGACTGTTTATGAAGTGCTACATTGATCGGACTATACCGTAATCAAATGGAGCAAAATCTCGACTCTGGTGCTATCAGATCAGGCTGTCTGAAGATATCGGCTTCCTGACCCAAAATTGGTTCTTGGGAAAGTTCTGACGCATTCACACTAGTCTGGATGTTGGTTGTTTTGTTTTATGACATATCAACCCTCTTCGGGTTATTTGATGGCGAATCCAGTCATTTTGGTAAAAAAATTTATGCTTCAAGTTCTTTATATATTCAAGTATTTATTCATGGTGTTTGGTTGAGTGAAAGAGGGGGAGGGAGGGGAACTGTTGTTTTTTGTTTTGGATTTTGCAGAACATGATTGAGTTTTGTAAAGAGATAAAAAAAAAACAATAAAACATCAATGTTTGGTGCATTAGTTAACTGCTCTAAAAAAAAAAAACTAGAACGGCCCGGAAATAGGCGATCATTTTATGTTAATTTTATATACGAAACCCATCCCCACTCTAAATTCTTAAATAATTGTTTCTTTTTTCTTCTTTCTGACAGATTTTTCAGGGTGTTCACATGTAATCGCCTAAACAAAGTAGAATCTCGTTTTGTTTTCAGATTTAAGTAACAGAACAAAGCACGAATATCTCCCATTATTAAATAGTCAAACATGATTATTGTTGCTTAGAAAACGTAACTAAAAAAGAGCTTGTTTGAACATAAATAAAACATTTTATGTCAGGACAAAATTACCATTTCAGACCAGACCAAAAATCAATTTTATCCAACATTTGGACGTAGAACACTTGAGATAGCAGGTTCAGTTTACAGGGAAAGGCCAAGAAAAAACATGAGAGGAAGTGTAAGGATAGACTTGAGAGTAAGAAGGATAAATAAAGACCTGGTCAGAGATAGGTTAGTTTGGAAGTCTACAAACCGTCTAACACATGCCAGTATGTAAAACGGACGTTAAATCGAATATTATTATGATGATGATGATGATGATGATGATGATGATGATGATGATGGTGATGATGCTGATGGTGATGATGATGATGATGATGATGATGATGATGATGATGATGATGATGATGATGATGATGATGAGGAGGAGGAGGAGGAGGAGGAGGAGGAGGAGGAGGAGGAGGAGAACTTTTTGTGCCAAATAAAAATGAATTTATTTAATAAACAACAATTATTTTTCAAAATAAAGAACTGGCCAGAGATAGGTTAGTTTAAAAGTCTACAAAATAGGCAATAAAATTCAACAGTCTCTATAGTACAATTGAAGCTTAAAAAGTATTTAAACTTGTTAATTCAATTTTACTTGAGTTATTGACCCCGCCCCCCCCCCCTTCAGATAAAATAATTATAAGTAAAATCTGTGTCAGTTTCTGATATACATCATTTCAATATGAAAAGAGAGCATGGGTTTATATTGTCCAATTTATTGTTCAAAAATTATTGTTTGATTCATTCAATTAAGACAATATAAGAACCAGCACAAAAAGCTTTGAAATTATCTTAAAATATTATTCATAAAATAAAATTTTTTATACAATTTTAATGACAACGTAATCAGTATTGATAATACATAATTTTCCAATCAGTTATCAGATATGTTTTCCAATTACTCCCCTTTTTACATATATTTTATTTTAATGTAAGTTTATTTTATTATTAAGACTGTGTATAATATGTATTATCGTATCATGAAGAAATAAACATTTTTCTTCATCTTCTGTAAAAACAAATTGCATATGTAACAAACTTCACAAATTTTGTAAAAATTATCAAAATTATTTCTCCGAAAATTATTTTGTTAAAGTATTTGATTTTGTAAAATGTTGAATTCGTTTTCTGATTATATTATGTCATTATATTTTCCGTAATCAAGTAGTCAATATAAACAAATTGACTAATGTTTTTTGAAATATCTAAAACGTTTCTAATTTATGGTGAATAAAGTGATTTTTTGTGAATTTAATTCTTTTATATATTTGTACTTTTTACATTTGATTTTATGGAAATAAATCAATTATTGTAAGCTGCTTCCTAATAATATATATAGTTGCTAATTACTGGACATTACTAAGAAATATAATACTAAAAGTCTATTGTTCTTGTATGTTTGCAATCAGCTTTCAGCTTTCCGGTTTTCAACATCCGGTTGCGCATGCGTAAATAGCATCGTCTTCAATCTGTTATTCCAATTCCGTTATTCTCTATTATGATTAACGAACGCATGAAATTTTTCATTCTGGAAATTTTTAAACAATTTCATTTAATTTCATCAAATAGTTTATTTGTTTTCTTCACGGCTAAAAACATTCAACGGGAGGACTTCGTAAAGTCTGTCGCAGTTTCAAAAAAACTCCTCCCTTTTAAAAAACAAAAACAAGCAAACAAAAAAACAACACTCATTATTAATATCAGCCATACTAGCGGTCGGTGAACGAAACCACCTCCCACTTTCCCTCTCATAGATTTCACCACTCCTACTCCCTCTGTTTTCGTTACGTACGCGAGAAAGCCTGCTGTCCACCCTTCCTTTCTCAAATCGCCCTAACCAACCACTTATAATTCAGTAACTGTAATTTAAAAAAAAAACAATTATAATAAACAGAACGACTCATAGAAATCTATCTATATTCTTTTTTCATTTAAATATATTTTCATAGAAATGCTTCTGTTATGTAAAAAAAACCTATTTTCTTTATGCCACAAGTGTCACGCTCATACATGAATTCCATAGCTAATATAACAAACTGACCCAACGGGTCACGGGTGGTCTAGTTTCTAACTAAAACTTTTGTCTGTAATTATTATTTAGTAATAATTTTGGTCTTCACATGTCCGCACCCGGTTGTGGATCCCAGTCGCATGTTTGCCAGGCCTGTATTATGGATCGCCGTGGTTTAACTACATTTGAAGCAGCCAATGTAAGAAAATGTTGAAACAATATAAGTAGTCATTAATTAACCCAGACGAAAACTTTGAATAAGTTAAAAGAAAAGTATAAAATAATTAAGCTGACCGAAATGGGATTTACATGACGGGAATAAAAAAACTATCAAAATGTATGTAGTTACACGATAATAAGGCTTTGCCTAATTTTGGGAGATATGCATATGGAAAAATGTATCTATTTTATTTTTGTATGATGTCGACTGGAAATTTAACCTGACAAAAATGATTTAAGATGACAGAAAAAAAAGATAAAAAATCCACTAACCTTTCCCCAACAGGGACTGGGGAAAATTGAAAATATTTAGGGAATCCATCTGTGTTCATTACAGGGTATGCGTGAATTGGTATTACAAGATTTTCCTCACCCTTTGAAAAAAACAAAAAAACACAATATTAAATTATACCAATGCATCTATATATATATATATATATATATATATATATATATATATATATATATATATATATATATATATATAAAGTAATCCAACAAAAGATATAAGCGTCAACTAATATCTTATAATTAGTGAAACATCCGGATAAAAACTGAAGCTCAATATACTGGATAGAGCATTAATATTATAATATAAAATGAAGTAATAAAATAAGGTGTCAATCAAATTTTATTAGAATTCAAAGTTCAAGCAAAGTATAAAATTTGATTGACACCTTATTTTATTACTTCATATTATATTATAATATATATATATATATATATATATATATATATATATATATATATATATATATGTAGAAGGATGAAAAGGAATTAATAGGTTTTACCTTTCCTAAGAGTTCGCTTTTAGTTCACCACTTTTTATATATATATAAATATATATATATATATATATATATATATATATATATATATATATATATATATATATATATATATATATATATATATATATATAGTAGAGAATGGTAGTTTGCTTGAAGCATTGCTGGGTATAGTAGTAGTATTTTTTTAAAGGCTGTAATCAATGCAAGTTCTGGGTAAGATGCAAGTTGTAAGGAACAAAAACAATAACAAGACTTACTATTAATAGTAAGTCATATTTCGTATTCGATTTATTGTTTTTGTTCCTTACAACTTGCATCTTACCCGGAACTTGCATTGCCCACAGCCTTTCAAAAACCTACTACTATATATATATATATATATATATATATATATATATATATATATATATATATATATATATATAGTAGTATGTTTTTAAAAAGGCTGAGGGCAATGCAAATTCCGGGTAAGATATAAGCTGGCAGGAACAAAAATAATAAATCGAATACGAAATGTGACTTACTATTTATTTTTTCTTAAAATCTTACATAACAGCAAGGGTGGTGTTAGCTGTTTGTGTGATGTTCGGATGATTATTAAAAATCATTTATTTAATATTTCGGGAAAAAAGAAACTTCCCTTTGTCAAAAATAATAAACACCAAAGGAAAACTCCGTCTGTGTAGAGAATATATATGTATATTTAGCTTACAGCAATAAACTTCCGTAAAGAATAGATTTCTCTTGGTTAGCGTGGTAAAAATATGTAAACAAAGAAAGTATATATATAACTCTAAAATTTCTTCGACTTTCAGTGACTGATTTGTTAGTGCAATTGATGAGTTGCTTGGTTGCTGATCGCATTGGTTGTGGCAGTTCAAGTCTCGAATTTCAGTGTGGGTCGACTCACTAGATTTAGCCACACTGATGAGTCATAGACAACAAAACAGCTGTCCGTGGATTAATATATATATATATAAATATATATAAATATATATATATATATATATATATATATAATTTTTAAATTATATCCTATCTTGAAAAGTCAATGCTCAATATACAAGATAGAGCAGTAATATAAGGAAATGAGTGATGAGAATAAAAATTGGAAAAAGACCAATATTTATTAAATCGTAAAATAGTTCAAACAAGGAATATATAAATAAACTTAAAAAAAGTTTATTTATATATTCCTTGTTTGAATTATTTTACGATTTAATAAATATTGTACATTTTTCCAATTTTTATTCTCATCACTCATTTACTTATATATATATGTATATATATATATATATATATATATATATTTTATACATATATAAAGGTAATCCATGGACACGTGTTTCTGGCTCACAGCCGTCATCAGCATGGCTAACTTAGACAGAGATCGAACCTTCGATATTGATGTCTGTAGTCCAGCGTTCTACCAATGGACCAAGATGCTCCATCTAGAAATATGTACGATATATATATATATATATATATATATATATATATATATATATATACATATATATACATACATATATATATATATATATATATATATATATATATATATATATATGTGTGTGTGGGTGTGTGTGTGTATGAGACCTGTGTGATATCAACTTTGTTATATGCTTGTGAGACATGAACTACTTACAGAGCTCATATTCGCCTGCTTGAGCGTTTCCAGCAGAATTGCCTTAGGCATTTGCTTAACATCCGTTGGGATAGCTTTACCCCTGACACCGAAGTGTTGAAACGAGTTACTTTTCCAAGCATCGAGTCTCGTGTAAGTAAACGCAGACTTCGTTGGGCTGGCCATTTTATTCATCTTATTCATGACAGACTGCCCATGCAGGTGATTTATGGGGAACTAACTGGAAATACTCGCCCACATCATAAACCTTGTAAGCGATTCAAAGATTGTCTCAAAGATGATTTGAAGTGCTTTGGAATTGATGTTAGAGGATGAGAGGAAGTGGCTGTAGATAAGTCAAGGTGGAGGAAAGCGCTTTTTGAAACCTGCAAGTTAGGGTTAGGGTTAAGGTTAGGTAAACTTTTGTGAATTAGGATAACATTCAAAGGTGGTTTTGAATCAATCAACAATTATTTTATTTCTGAAGAATTATTTTTCCATGTCAATCAACCATGTTTTGTTTTTTCCGGCCAGGTATGAGTCTGTGTTAAGTATTTTTTTTTATTTCTGCCAGATGACTTTACTGGTATGCTCGCCCCAACATTTTAATATTGATGCATTTAGTCTATGGTCTTAACATTTTAATATTGATGCATTTAGTCTATGGTCTTAACATTTTAATATTGATGCATTTAGTCTATGGTCTTAACATTTTAATATTGATGCATTTAGTCTATGGTCTTAACATTTTAATATTGATGCATTTAGTCTATGGTCTTAACATTTTAATATTGATGCATTTAGTCTATGGTCTTAACATTTTAATATTGATGCATTTAGTCTATGG
Organism: Sepiola atlantica; assembly: GCA_963556195.1. NCBI lineage: Eukaryota > Metazoa > Mollusca > Cephalopoda > Sepiida > Sepiolidae > Sepiola > Sepiola atlantica. Next base: position 68,242,643 of record OY744542.1, on the reverse strand, counting down.
TCTTAACATTTTAATATTGATGCATTTAGTCTATGGTCTTAACATTTTAATATTGATGCATTTAGTCTATGGTCTTAACATTTTAATATTGATGCATTTAGTCTATGGTCTTAACATTTTAATATTGATGCATTTAGTCTATGGTCTTAACATTTTAATATTGATGCATTTAGTCTATGGTCTTAACATTTTAATATTGATGCATTTAGACTATGGTCTTAACATTTTAATATTGATGCATTTAGTCTATGGTCTTAACATTTTAATATTGATGCATTTAGTCTATGGTCTTAACATTTTAATATTGATGCATTTAGTCTATGGTCTTAACATTTTAATATTGATGCATTTAGTCTATGGTCTTAACATTTTAATATTGATGCATTTAGTCTATGGTCTTAACATTTTAATATTGATGCATTTAGTCTATGGTCTTAACATTTTAATATTGATGCATTTAGTCTATGGTCTTAACATTTTAATATTGATGCATTTAGTCTATGGTCTTAACATTTTAATATTGATGCATTTAGTCTATGGTCTTAACATTTTAATATTGATGCATTTAGTCTATGGTCTTAACATTTTAATATTGATGCATTTAGTCTATGGTCTTAACATTTTAATATTGATGCATTTAGTCTATGGTCTTAACATTTTAATATTGATGCATTTAGTCTATGGTCTTAACATTTTAATATTGATGCATTTAGTCTATGGTCTTAACATTTTAATATTGATGCATTTAGTCTATGGTCTTAACATTTTAATATTGATGCATTTAGTCTATGGTCTTAACATTTTAATATTGATGCATTTAGTCTATGGTCTTAACATTTTAATATTGATGCATTTAGTCTATGGTCTTAACATTTTAATATTGATGCATTTAGTCTATGGTCTTAACATTTTAATATTGATGCATTTAGTCTATGGTCTTAACATTTTAATATTGATGCATTTAGTCTATGGTCTTAACATTTTAATATTGATGCATTTAGTCTATGGCCTTAACATTTTAATATTGATGCATTTAGTCTATGGTCTTAACATTTTAATATTGATGCATTTAGTCTATGGCCTTAACATTTTAATATTGATGCATTTAGTCTATGGTCTTAACATTTTAATATTGATGCATTTAGTCTATGGCCTTAACATTTTAATATTGATGCATTTAGTCTATGGTCTTAACATTTTAATATTGATGCATTTAGTCTATGGTCTTAACATTTTAATATTGATGCATTTAGTCTATGGCCTTAACATTTTAATATTGATGCATTTAGTCTATGGTCTTAACATTTTAATATTGATGCATTTAGTCTATGGCCTTAACATTTTAATATTGATGCATTTAGTCTATGGTCTTAACATTTTAATATTGATGCATTTAGTCTATGGTCTTAACATTTTAATATTGATGCATTTAGTCTATGGTCTTAACATTTTAATATTGATGCATTTAGTCTATGGTCTTAACATTTTAATATTGATGCATTTAGTCTATGGCCTTAACATTTTAATATTGATGCATTTAGTCTATGGTCTTAACATTTTAATATTGATGCATTTAGTCTATGGCCTTAACATTTTAATATTGATGCATTTAGTCTATGGTCTTAACATTTTAATATTGATGCATTTAGTCTATGGTCTTAACATTTTAATATTGATGCATTTAGTCTATGGTCTTAACATTTTAATATTGATGCATTTAGTCTATGGTCTTAACATTTTAATATTGATGCATTTAGTCTATGGTCTTAACATTTTAATATTGATGCATTTAGTCTATGGTCTTAACATTTTAATATTGATGCATTTAGTCTATGGCCTTAACATTTTAATATTGATGCATTTAGTCTATGGTCTTAACATTTTAATATTGATGCATTTAGTCTATGGTCTTAACATTTTAATATTGATGCATTTAGTCTATGGTCTTAACATTTTAATATTGATGCATTTAGTCTATGGTCTTAACATTTTAATATTGATGCATTTAGTCTATGGTCTTAACATTTTAATATTGATGCATTTAGTCTATGGTCTTAACATTTTAATATTGATGCATTTAGTCTATGGTCTTAACATTTTAATATTGATGCATTTAGTCTATGGTCTTAACATTTTAATATTGATGCATTTAGTCTATGGTCTTAACATTTTAATATTGATGCATTTAGTCTATGGTCTTAACATTTTAATATTGATGCATTTAGTCTATGGTCTTAACATTTTAATATTGATGCATTTAGTCTATGGTCTTAACATTTTAATATTGATGCATTTAGTCTATGGTCTTAACATTTTAATATTGATGCATTTAGTCTATGGTCTTAACATTTTAATATTGATGCATTTAGTCTATGGTCTTAACATTTTAATATTAGTGCATTTAGTCTATGGCCTTAACATTTTAATATTGATGCATTTAGTCTATGGTCTTAACATTTTAATATTGATGCATTTAGTCTATGGTCTTAACATTTTAATATTGATGCATTTAGTCTATGGTCTTAACATTTTAATATTGATGCATTTAGTCTATGGTCTTAACATTTTAATATTGATGCATTTAGTCTATGGTCTTAACATTTTAATATTGATGCATTTAGCAAATTCTTGATAAGAATATTTTTTAAAGAGTTTTCATATATTTTTGTGAAATGCGGTGTAAAAATGCATTTGAATATTTACCGAGCAGTTGATTCGTATGCAGTCATAGTAATATCGCCATTCTTCCGGTAAGAATTCCACTTCGCAATTAAGACTTATTCCAGGGATCATACGTGACTGAAAAATATGAGAATAGAACAGATAGTTATAGAAATAGATCGAATTGTAAATGTGCTCAGATTGGTAGATAAATATACCGAGACAAATAAATCAATAGTTGTAAATATACCGAGACAAATAAATCAATAGTTGTAAATATACCGAGACAAATAAATCAATAATTGTAAATATACCGAGACAAATAAATCAATAGTTGTAAATATACCGAGACAAATAAATCAATAGTTGTAAATATACCGAGACAAATAAATCAATAGTTGTAAATATACCGAGACAAATAAATCAATAGTTGTAAATATACCGAGACAAATAGATCAATAGTTGTAAATATACCGAGACAAATAGATCTATAGTTGTAAATATACCGAGACAAATAAATCAATAGTTGTAAATATACCGAGACAAATAAATCAATAGTTGTAAATATACCGAGACAAATAAATAAATAGTTGTAAATATACCGAGACAAATAAATCAATAGTTGTAAATATACCGAGACAAATAAATCAATAGTTGTAAATATACCGAGACAAATAAATCAATAGTTGTAAATATACCGAGACAAATAAATCAATAGTTGTAAATATACCGAGACAAATAAATCAATAGTTGTAAATATACCGAGACAAATAAATCAATAGTTGTAAATATACCGAGACAAATAAATAAATAGTTGTAAATATACCGAGACAAATAAATCAATAGTTGTAAATATACCGAGACAAATAAATCAATAGTTGTAAATATACCGAGACAAATAAATCAATAGTTGTAAATATACCGAGACAAATAAATCAATAGTTGTAAATATACCGAGACAAATAAATCAATAGTTGTAAATATACCGAGACAAATAAATCAATAGTTGTAAATATACCGAGACAAATAAATCAATAGTTGTAAATATACCGAGACGAATAAATCAATAGTTTTAAATATACCGAGACGAATAAATCAATAGTTGTAAATATACCGAGACGAATAAATCAATAGTTGTAAATATACCGAGACAAATAAATCAATAGTTGTAAATATACCGAGACAAATAAATCAATAGTTGTAAATATACCGAGACGAATAAATCAATAGTTGTAAATATACCGAGACGAATAAATCAATAGTTGTAAATATACCGAGACAAATAAATCAATAGTTGTAAATATACCGAGACAAATAAATCAATAGTTGTAAATATAACGAGACGAATAAATCAATAGTTGTAAATATACTGAGACAAATAAATCAATAGTTGTAAATATACCGAGACAAATAAATCAATAGTTGTAAATATACCGAGACAAATAAATCAATAGTTGTAAATATACCGAGACGAATAAATCAATAGTTGTAAATATACCGAGACAAATAAATCAATAGTTGTAAATATACCGAGACAAATAAATCAATAGTTGTAAATATACCGAGACAAATAAATCAATAGTTGTAAATATACCGAGACAAATAAATCAATAGTTGTAAATATACCGAGACGAATAAATCAATAGTTGTAAATATACCGAGACGAATAAATCAATAGTTGTAAATATACCGAGACGAATAAATCAATAGTTGTAAATATACCGAGACAAATAAATCAATAGTTGTAAATATACCGAGACAAATAAATCAATAGTTGTAAATATACCGAGACGAATAAATCAATAGTTGTAAATATACTGTGACAAATAAATCAATAGTTGTAAATATATTAAAACAAATAAATCACTAGTTGTAAATATATTGAGACAAATAAATCAATAGTTGTAAATATACCGAGACAAATAAATCAATAGTTGTAAATATACCGAGACAAATAAATCAATAGTTGTAAATATACCGAGACAAATAAATCAATAGTTGTAAATATACCGAGACAAATAGATCAATAGTTGTAAATATACCGAGACAAATAGATCAATAGTTGTAAATATACCGAGACAAATAAATCAATAGTTGTAAATATACCAAGACAAATAAATCAATAGTTGTAAATATACCGAGACAAATAAATAAATAGTTGTAAATATACCGAGACAAATAAATCAATAGTTGTAAATATACCGAGACAAATAAATCAATAGTTGTAAATATACCGAGACAAATAAATCAATAGTTGTAAATATACCGAGACAAATAAATCAATAGTTGTAAATATACCGAGACAAATAAATCAATAGTTGTAAATATACCGAGACAAATAAATCAATAGTTGTAAATATACCGAGACAAATAAATCAATAGTTGTAAATATACCGAGACAAATAAATAAATAGTTGTAAATATACCGAGACAAATAAATCAATAGTTGTAAATATACCGAGACAAATAAATCAATAGTTGTAAATATACCGAGACAAATAAATCAATAGTTGTAAATATACCGAGACAAATAAATCAATAGTTGTAAATATACCGAGACAAATAAATCAATAGTTGTAAATATACCGAGACAAATAAATCAATAGTTGTAAATATACCGTGACAAATAAATCAATAGTTGTAAATATACCGAGACGAATAAATCAATAGTTGTAAATATACTGAGACGAATAAATCAATAGTTGTAAATATATTGAGACAAATAAATCACTAGTTGTAAATATATTGAGACAAATAAATAAATAGTTGTAAATATACTGAGACAAATAAATCAATAGTTGTAAATATACTGAGACAAATAAATAAATAGTTGTAAATATACCGAGACAAATAAATCAATAGTTGTAAATATACCGAGACAAATAAATAAATAGTTGTAAATATACCGAGACAAATAAATCAATAGTTGTAAATATACTGAGACAAATAAATCAATAGTTGTAAATATACTGAGACAAATAAATCAATAGTTGTAAATATACCGAGACAAATAAATCAATAGTTGTAAATATATTGAGACAAATAAATCAATAGTTGTAAATATACCGAGACAAATAAATCAATAGTTGTAAATATACCGAGACAAATAAATCAATAGTTGTAAATATACCGAGACAAATAAATCAATAGTTGTAAATATACCGAGACAAATAAATCAATAGTTGTAAATATACCGAGACAAATAAATCAATAGTTGTAAATATACCGAGACGAATAAATCAATAGTTTTAAATATACCGAGACGAATAAATCAATAGTTGTAAATATACCGAGACGAATAAATCAATAGTTGTAAATATACCGAGACAAATAAATCAATAGTTGTAAATATACCGAGACAAATAAATCAATAGTTGTAAATATACCGAGACAAATAAATCAATAGTTGTAAATATACCAGGACAAATAAATCAATAGTTGTAAATATACCGAGACAAATAAATCAATAGTTGTAAATATACCGAGACAAATAAATCAATAGTTGTAAATATACCGAGACAAATAAATCAATAGTTGTAAATATACCGAGACGAATAAATCAATAGTTGTAAATATACCGAGACGAATAAATCAATAGTTGTAAATATACCGAGACGAATAAATCAATAGTTGTAAATATACCGAGACGAATAAATCAATAGTTGTAAATATACCGAGACAAATAAATCAATAGTTGTAAATATACCGAGACAAATAAATCAATAGTTGTAAATATACCGAGACAAATAAATCAATAGTTGTAAATATACCGAGACAAATAAATCAATAGTTGTAAATATACCGAGACGAATAAATCAATAGTTGTAAATATACCGAGACGAATAAATCAATAGTTGTAAATATACCGAGACGAATAAACCAATAGTTGTAAATATACCGAGACAAATAAATCAATAGTTGTAAATATACCGAGACAAATAAATCAATAGTTGTAAATATACCGAGACAAATAAATCAATAGTTGTAAATATACCGAGACAAATAAATCAATAGTTGTAAATATATTGATATAGATAGATAAGAAGAGACTGAGTTGTTAGATCGATTTTAAACAACTGAGTTCAAAATAAACCACTGAAGTTTCCTGACAGCTAAATCCTTGTAAAGCTAATTAATTGGTGCATTTATATAGTATATAATTCAGTAGAATACAACATTTATGACAATATCTATGACATAATTAATATTTTAGTAATTATGTTCCAAAAATTTCAACACAATATTTATCCATGTGTACACACGTTTCAGAAATTCAATTTATTATCACTTTTACAACAAAGTAGAAACATTGACAATTTTATGATTTTCATCATCAGAAATAAAAATTTGAAATATTTGAATTTTCAAATGTGGGGGGGGAGGACACATTATGTCCCCCCAAACACTTTTTTACATACATCAAAGACTCTGAAATTTAGGGAATATTTATGTCGAGTACGTATTTTTTAAATTTCACACAAATTGGAGGTATTTGAATGTTTACAAAGGGCATCCAACTCGTTTTTACAGCCTTTGCATCAACCTAAATTAAACTAAATAAAGCCCACATTACCCACCGTTAGGTCCAGCAGCTGTGTTCCAAAATTCACAATGATCGGTTAATTAGTTTAGGAGTGAATCCTCTGCACACAAATATATAAACATATACACATACTTAACTTTATATAAATATAAAAGATATATATGCAGCACATTTTATTTTGTAAATGTGGCACATTTTATTTTGTAAATGCCGGCTAGGGAAGAACCACCTCTTAAGGACACTTCTTCCATAGCCGGCATTTACAAAATAAAATGTGCCGCATGTCCGATGTTTTATATTGGTGAAACGGACAGAAATATAAAATTTCTAGACACAAACAGGACCTCAAACACATCAATCCAACTAATGTACTAGTGATACACAGAAACACTTTTAACCACAATTGTGATTTTAAAAACTGCACCCTTCTTAAGAACAAATACTCTCTCCCACGTCGCAATTGCATCGAAAGCGCTGTAATACTTCCCTCCCACGTCACAATAGCATCAAAAACGCGGTAATACTTCTCTCATCACCATCTAAGATGAATCTCAGATTCCAATCTCATTCATTAAGCGAACATCTAGCAAAAACCGCACTTAAACAATGCAATATATTGCGCCACTGCGATCCTGGTTAAAGAAACTTTTCTTTTTTACTATACTTCATCCATATTTTTCCACTTCCTCCGTTTCCTATTTTAATGTCTCTTTGCACGCATTTTATAATTCTTTCTTTTTTTAAATAGTTAAACACGTGCCAATGACGTCTCTTTGTGCGTTCTTCTTTTTCCTATGTTTTACCGTTATCGAATAAATTCAAAATCTTCACTTTTCCTGAAAACGTTCATACCTGTAAAATCTCTCGTTTCTTAATGATTTTTACCTGTATTTAAATTTGTTATTTTCCGTTTGTCTTTTTCACACAGACACACACACACACACACACACATACATACATACATACATACATACATACATACATACATACATACATACATACATACATACATATATATATATATATATATATATATAAATATTTGTTATTGTTTATTATCTATGTATGTATACGTTTCGTCCTTTTTTAATCTGGACTCATCAGCATAGAGATATGACTATTCACTACCGGTCATGCGATTCAAAACCCTGGATTACATGTTTTTTCAACTCAAATCCAACGTCGCTAACCACTCGGCCAATTCTGAACAGCTGATAAACAATGATAATTTAACACTTTTTAAAGCGGCTTGACGTGTCAGGCATTCTACTTCTATTAGGGAAGGAACGATGCATTATAAAGCAAGTGACGTCATGCTGTGTTAGTACTACCATTACAGTGCTCTACTTTTTTTATGAGGAGCGACAATATATATATATATATAAGTTTATACTTACAGGTTTCTTGTAATGGAGTTTGAAATACTTGGACTGTGGTGGCAGAATATTGATGGAGATACCCTGTCCACATACGTTTTTTATGCAGAAATTGCTCATGCATTTCTTCCCCACTTGAAAGCCAGAAAAATGGACATCTGCAGGTGTCGCAGCCACTGCTTTGTTTTGTCCTGTTTTGCGATATATTTCTAAAAATGCAATTGAGAAAAATTCAATAAGCATGTCAAAAGAAATTTTAAAAAAAAACACTGCACATTCTATGTGCTGTTTGCAGACAAAGAAAAAAAAACATTGCGGACAGGAAACTGTTTTAAATGCTGGAATATATTAATTTCCACCAATCTCTGATCGTCACAACTAATCATGAACTATATTTCATAGAATCTAGGAGTAAAAATTAAGCTGCCATGTTCAGGAAATGACGTAAGGACAGGAAGTCCTGGGTGACACATCAGTATCATCATCATCATCATCATATTCGGTTTAATGCCTGTTTTTAATGGCATGTGTTTAACGGCTTTTAAAAATTGACTTCCAAATTAACTTATCTCTGGTCAGGTCTTTATTTATAGCTCTTTTTCTATTAAATCCATCCTTATCACTTCCTCCCATGTTTTCCTTGGCCTTCCCCTACCAACTGACCCTGCTTTATAGAAGGCAGCTTGTACAAGGGAATTTGGAGACGTGGTTCCTCCAGCTCATCAATCGGGAGAATTCTCTAAGTGCTTCCTTCTTTGAAAATACCCTGTTAGATTCAACACAGAGGTTCGTTGCTGCATGGAGAATTGAGTCGAAATTCAATGTGTCTATTAGTTCCATGGAATTTTGTGTCATTTTAACCTTGAAGGAGGACAAAGTTTTTGGTTTGTTCCTTTCGACAAACTTTGTTAATGTAGCATAGGCGTTGGAAGAAGAATTTGAAAGCCTTTAAACTGGTGAAAGCTGTTTGTGTCCATCGAAAATTCTAATTACTATCCGTTATATTTATTTGTTTATCTAAACATTTCTTCTCATATGTTTTGAAAAGCAGTTCACTCACTCACTCACTCTATTTAAAAAAAAAATTTTTTTTAACATATTTCACCCCAAACTAGGCAGGCCGCCACTGTAGACGTAAAGGGTTACTGAGAATTAGGGTGTAGGTTTTGGGTGTCACCCCAAGTTGGGAGCAGTGTAGCGAGATGTGTGTTTACATTAGTTTTAAACCTCTACATGTCGGTACAGTCGGAAAACAGTGAGCAGGGAGGGAGTTCCAGGGGCAAGCAGCACGAGGAAAGAAGCTATTAGAGTAGAAGGCTCTCCGGCATCTGGGGACCTCCACAGTGAATGGATGGAATTTAGCTGATTGTCGAGTTGGTCTAGTGAATTTACGTTGAGGGTGCACCAGAGTAGCCAGTTCATCAGAGCACAATCCATTGAAGTATTTGTAAAACAAGCACAAGGATGCTACATTGCGGCGATCGGACAGGGACTGGAGCTTGGTTGACAGTGAGGGACCTATTAAGTTTGCGACTCTTTTTTGGACCTTGTCTAGGAGGGAGAGACTAGTGGAGGATGCACCAGCCCAGATGTGGCAACAATACTCCATGCATGGGCGGATAGTGGCTTTGTAGAGATACAGGATAATGTCAGGTGTGAGGAGTTTACTAGCACGGTAGAGGGAGCCAACCTTCTTTGCAGCAGCCTTGGCAATGTCTTCAATGTATTTGTTCCAATTCGTGTTAGCTGTGAAGGTTAGGCCGAAGTTTATTGTCTACGTTCCCTGTTGACGAGAGGTTCATTTTGTTTTATAGAAGGCAGCTTGTACAAGGGAAGTTGGTTTGTCGCCATTTTGTTGCCATAATGCACAAGTACCGCAAACGATGTTTGGTCGGATTTAGTTCCTGATATTAAAGACTTCTGGTTTGCCAAGTTTCATACTAATTTTTATTTATTAATTTATTTATTGAATTGTTAGGTGAAAGTACAGAATAGTTAACAAATCCTCCCTCCCCATGTTAAGAATGGCTTTCTAAATAATCTTCTGCAGTTTACGGACCGTGCTGAAATAATAACGTTATTATTTAGAAACCCATTGTTAATATGGGGAAGGGGGCTTTGTTAACTATTCTGTACTTTCACCTAACAATTTAATAAATAAATTAATAAATTTGGGAACTGAAACTCTCGCCGGAAGTTATATTGCGGATGAAGTTTAATATCAGGAACTAAATCTGACCGAACACCGTTTGGTGCTGACTTTGAGTCGGGTATTCTTCTGGTTTCCTCTGAGGAAAGAACATGAATATTTCGCGTGAAACAGAAAATGCAAGAATGTGTTGCATCTCGGCTTAAATTACTTATAAAAAACGGTTGATATGATGTAAATCCAACCAAATCAATAAGAAACGAAAAAAATCCAGGGAGACAACTGTATCTTTTTTTTATATATATAAAGGGAAATAACTCTTAATTTTAAAATTACTTCCCTTGTTTTGCTGTCTTTTCTCGAAACAAATTATATAAAACCAGTAAGAAGCGTCCAGGCATTTCTGTGGAAGGCTCTGTCTGTCGGTAGGTCTGCTTGTTATCTGGTAACGCTTCAGTTTAGCAGAAGAGACGTTGCTAGTCTTTCTCCACTCCATCGTTATTTCCATGAAAGGTGCTCAATTGAGCTCCTATCTTTGGTTTCTCTGTGTAAGACATTCACAGCAAGAATTACCACAACTGCAAAGAACTTTCTTTTCTTTCGTCCATGTGCCTAGCGTGAAACGTAAGTTTCCAAGAACTTCCCATCTGTGGAACATATTACCACGGGACTGCTTCCCTGTAGACTACAATATGGTCGTCTTCAAATCCATTGTCAACAAATACTCGTCATAAATCGTCCTCATAAGTCATCAAATTTTGTTCGTTCCGTTTCAGTCCTCTCATAATATTCGTCATCGTTCAACCTAAAATCCATCTCATTAACCCGTATCCTCGAGTGGCTATCGGCCTTGATAAGCCGTGACTCATTAGTAAAGAATAAATTAAATAGTATTTTCATCAATAAACGTGCTGTCTCAAGCTTGTAATAGCACTTTTAGACGCATGTAACCCCTCCCACCCGACTAGTAGCAAAATCCCACCCCTTCACTGTAGAGGTCCCTAGATGCCGGGAGGTTTTCTACTCTGATAGCGTCTTTTCTTGGACCGCTCGTCTTTGGAATTTCCTCCCTGCTCCCTCCGACCGTACCAACATGCAGAAATTTAAATGTAATGTGAACAAACATCTTGCTGCCCAACTCCCCACCCAGGTCGCCCCCTATAAATCTGGCCCTTGTCACAATAACTCCTTACACGTGTTCAGAGCGAATGAAAAAAAAAAGGGTTTGTCCTTTTCGCCATCTCTTCATCAGTCTGTCATGTTTCATATTCATCGTAATTGTTGGACGTTCTTGGTTTTTTTTAAACATCAGACTTTATTTCCAACTAGTGTACCCATTTCGTGCATAGATTGGTCAGTGTTGTTGTGGTCCCTTGGCCCTTTAAGGGTCACGTGGATTGGCCAAAAGGTATATACCCAATCACTGCTCTCTAATGGGTCACATGAGCCAGCCCATATCAACTCAAATGCTTAGGGCTCCTACCTCTTTTTTCATTTTCACTACATCGACCAATGTGAGTTAACGCTGCGACAATCAAAACCTTTCTCCTACAACTGCAAGAGCCAGCATGCAAATCTGTTAAGAGAACACTGTTTGACAGTTTCTTCAGCCATGCAACCACATCTCCCTCGCCAGTAAATGGCTTTACCATGTCACTGTGTATGCGAATCTTCACCATAGCAAAAAAAAGCCGAAATAGCTTGTAATAGTAGGTTGTGAATTGTGTTCCTCTTTCTATTCCGTGCAACGCGTTTTTCCTTCTTTTTCTTCCGTATTCTCTCAAAGCATGTGAACTTCGTGACGTTCTCTACTCGACTCGCCCCGATCCAAAAATCACCGCCTTTTATGTAGCCTTCTTTGCCACACCTGATTTGCATAATGCAACCCTCTCAGTCTCGTAATTTAATGGGCGTGGGTTCGCGCCTAGGTGTTACGACTGTCTCCTTCCGTGCCATCACTACAGTTTCGCAAATGCACATGTTTGCAAACCCTCATTACCTTTTAGTAATTGCATATCATTCTTTATCACTTGCCTAAGTAAAATAGTTCAATTAATATACACGGTTGTTGTTCCTTTTCTTTAAAAGCTGTCGCTCCCAATTCTACTTTCAGCACTTATCTTAGAGTACAATGGCAAACCAGTATCTTGGGGGTATCTTGGTGGTACCTTGGTGGTGTCTTGAGGGTTAGGGGTATCTTGGGGGTTGCAGGGTATCTTAAATGGTGGTAGTGGAGGGGGGGGGGTATCTCGGGTGGTGGATATCTCGGGGTTGCGGGTTATCTTGGGGGTGACGAGGTATCTCGAAGGGGAGGTATCTCGGGGGGTGGTGGGGTATCTTGGTGGTAACTTAGGGGTTGCGGGTATCTTGGGTGTATCTTGAGGGTTGCGGGGTATTTTGGAGGGGGGAAACGGGGTGTACTCCCCAAAATATCCACATCATCTTCTACTAATGATCCTGGCTTATTTTTAATTACATCCCTTGATAGGGAGCACAAAAATCGTATAGATTATTGATTATGGTATAAATTGATTATTGATTATCTGTAGAACCCACATTTTATAAGTTTTGGGGGTGTCGGGGTATCTTGGGAGGAAGGGGGTATCTTGGAGGTGGTGGGGTATCTAGGGGGTAGCGGGATATCTTTGGGGTATCTTTGGGGTGGCGGGGTATCTTTGAAGGGAGGAGGAGGTGCACTCCCCAAAATATCCACGTCATCTTCTGCAAATGACCCTGGCTTTATTTTTAATTATATCCCTTGATAGGGAGCACAAAATTAATATTGATTATTGATTATTGATTATGGTATAAATTGATTATTTATTATGTTATACAATATATTGTACATTTGTACAAGGATAAATGAATACATTATACGTATTGGTAAATACATTTTTATCTTAGTCTTAGCTAAGAACGAAGCAGCAATTCAAGGCAAATTTGGACTTCTGTATCCTCTTCTGTGTAAATGTTGGTACTTGTACAGTTTACGGTCCAATCTCTGGCAACTTCGCATCGGCAGCTTACATAAGCAGCCGGAAGATGCCGAAGCGATTAACCAATCAGCTGCCCTCCCCATGTTAAGAATGTTTTTCTAAATAATAACGTTATTTAGAAAGCCACCCTTAACATGGGTAGAGGGAGGGGGCTTCTGTTTTATTTTTATTTTTTTTAACTATTCTGTACTTTCATCAAACAATTCAGTCTGGTAGTCTCCGAGTCGGCTTTTTCTGGCTGCTTATGTAATGTTAGAAATCGCAGTGCTGGCAGTTCACACTCGCTGACCCTCTCCTACGAGAGGGGGAAAGTGACCTTGGCATTTGACCGTAGACATATTGGCGCCTCTAAGCGGGGAGTGAACCTTGGCAAGGGGTTTTTTGGTGGCACCTTTTTTGCGACAAGGGGTCCTTTTGGAAGTACTTGTGCAGTTGAGATTCAGCAAGGCTACAATGAACCTCGTGCCGACTCCATGAACCATTTTACAATTTCTCTAGTGTTGTGTTTTGCGAGGAATCAACGACACGCCAACTCTAACAGAGTATAAGAACTCTAACGACCGAGCAATAATGTAACCTCGTGTCACCATTTTTATTCACTAATTGATGATCTACTAAAAGGCGGATCACGCAGATCGCAACGTTTCTGCAACCAAGAAAAGCCACTTCCATTTTGATGTTTTCCCGGAATCGAGGTAAGTGTGAATGCTGGCGTTGCGATTCGTGATTTTTAGCCATCATCTAGGTGAGGAGAAATTCTCACAGTAACCTGCCAGAAGATACCGATGCAAAGTTGGCGAAGATTGGGTCGTAAACCGTACAATTACCTAAATTGTTCCCCCTTTCCGTACATTGCAACTGAAGCATGCTTGTTTTATTTTTAAAAAGAATTTTTTTTAATCCTGAAAGAAAGCGTTTTTATTTCAATTAAACTAAGTGAGTTTTATTCATTTATTTTTTTTTTCTTTAATAATTAAATTAACAAATAATAAAATTTATTCCAAAATATTAATTAATAAATCCCTTATCCGTCACTTGGACATTGTTTAGTTCAGTAGCAAGAAATACCGATTCCTTATATATAATCGTATCACAGTCAATAGTTTTCTTCGAATGTACGGCTGGCTTTGGCAGGCCGAGAGCAGGCTCGAGGCGTTTCCACGAATAATGGCGATATTAAATGGAACTTCCTCATTCAAAGAAATAAATATCGGCAAAATTAAACGAGGGGTGCTGCGAAACGAACTGTTTACTGAACGCAAGTACGTAAATGGAATCAAGGGAGGCGCGAGAGCGCTCGATCCCTTAATAGACTTCAAAAACGGCCTATGCTAGAAATCTCATTTCTTTGATCAATCATAACTAAAAAACCAATAAACCAAATTAGTTCAAACTTTGCACAATTTTGTTTTTATAAGTTCTATAAGTGTGTAGAATTTCAGCATCATTAGTCAAGGCAACCCAGAGATCCAGAAAGGTCAGGCATGATTTTGTGTTATCCGTGTGTACGTACGTACGTATGTGCGACCCTGTATCTCATCAACTATTTGATGGATTCAGCTGATTTTTGGCAGAGATAGAGGTTCTAGGGTCTAGTTGATGGCATTTTAATTTCAGTTTACCATATACCTTAGTTTTCCAGAAAATTCAAAAAAAACTTTAAAATGACCATTGTATTGAGGCATAGCGTTTACAAAAGTAGTGACATTCCATGAGAAATGCCAGTATACTGAAATCATATGCCCTTAATAGGGTTAAGATGAAAATTCATATACACTAAATGTACAAAAGCAAGGAAATTCCCAAATGTTTACACTTTTATTGTAATTGAGGGTATGCGAGCACAACAGGGCTATGTATTTTACTGGTAGGAATTTTTCTTCAGCGCACCTCACACACTTCATCCACTCATGCATAGAGATTTATACTGTAGTGATGTGATTATGAAATGGTTTGGTTGATATGTAGTCATACCCTTAATTAATGACAATAAAAGTGTAAACATTTGTGGATTTCCTTGCTTTTGTACATTTAGTGTATATGAATTTTCATCTTAACCCTATTAAGGGCATAGGATTTCAGTATACTGGCATTTTTCATGGAATGTATATAGAATTACTTACTTGTATCCAAAAGATGGTTCGGTACAGGGGGGTGTGATTCTGTTGGTTCCACCAACTGCAAAGTGTTCAGGAGAATATCCTCCTTTATGGATGACGTCCGAGTTATGTCAGTCGGCATTGTGAATCGAGAATTATGAACCATAAAAAAAACAGATTCAAACAAGAAAAACCACAAAAACTAAAAACGGTAAAAATAAAAAATGGTTAACACTTGAGCAAAGATCAAATTCCATTGTTATGTTACATAATCATGGTTATTATTTTTTTAAATAATAAATATCCTAACTTAATGAGTTGCAATTGTATATTAAAATTAACTGAAAAAATAAACTTAACAAAATATAGTAGCAACTAAACTATCTGTGATCCGTTGGGTCAGTATATGTCATATATTATTAATTATTATTATTATTATTATTATTATTATTATTATTATTATTATTATTATTATTAAATATATAATTTCTTGACTTTAACTGTAGTTGGATTAATGGTAGCTTTTTGGCAACTTTTGATAAAAAATAAAGTTGATATATATTTCCTTCTTGGTAATAATCATTCGGAGAAGTGCGGTTGTTATTACGTAACCCTTGTTTCAGTATAGATTCTCCGCTCAGGCTAGCTTACAGTAGGTATCCATTGTCTTTCGAAACTGAAACAAGGCCAACATAAAGTGAGCAAAAAGAATGTTTATGTTGTGTTTATGACTTTGTTTTGTTCACATTGAACTTTAAATAACAAATAAGGATTTTTTTATATATATAACAAGATTTCTTGAAGGAAACGCAGAAGGGTATAAAACTTATTTATACATTAAAAAAAAAAATCCAAGTCGCTATAATTAATTGTATATTATTAAATTTGAATTTGAATAAATGGATAACGAAACAACGGTAGAATGCATTTAATCGTCATGGCAACGGCGACTCGCCGGAAGTGGAACTCTTCGGCGCCGTGAAAAACTTATTATGATCACAACTTCCGGTTGTCACGTTGTCGTTTCCACGATTTTTAATTTATTTTTTTATTATTATCATCATGAAAAATTTAATTTCTTTTTCCAAAGTTAGACTCCGATTCTAAGGAGGATCCCTAAAAGAAAACCCGGCTGCTATGGTACGAAGGAGACTTTGAGAGGAATATCCAAGATTCTGCTTAAGGATGATACATCTTATTGCGAGTGATGTTTTTGTTTCGGACTTTTTGAGATGAGGATCATTGCTAAATCGGACTACGCTTCTCGTTTTGATTGTTATATTCACAACGTTTCGACCGATGTAACACCCGTCCTTCTTCAGTTGCATCTTTCCGAACTTTGGAAACTTCTAGTCGAACTTAAGAATCTTCAGTTCGAAATTCCGTGCAGGTTCCAGAGTTCGATATGGAGACGTACCTGAAGAGGTTACATCGGCCGAAACGTTATGAATCGAACCACCAAGCTGAGAATAGTAGTCCGAATAATCCAATGTAAATGATGATGATCACTTTTATTTTTGGGTGCTTCTGCAGTTTACGGACCGGGCTATTTTTTTTTTTAGAAAGGATTTTCAAGTTAAATTCATTTTTTACGCTATCTTTTGTTTATTAATTTGTTAGGTGAAAGTACAGAATAGTTAATCAACCTCCCCCACCTCTCTATGTTAAGGATAGCTTTCTAAATTATAACCTTATTATTTCAGTCCGGTCCGTAAACTGCATAAGTACCTATTTTTTATTTTTTTTAAAGAAGTTTTTAAGAAGTTAGTTTGTGTATGTATAATATTATTGTTTTAATCGAGAAAGAAGAAAAGTGGGGTAGGCGATGAATTCTTAAACTAAATAATTTAATAAAACAATTTCCCTTTTGATTAAACTGGCATTTATAACGACAGCTAACAGAACGAAAGGGGGGGGGGACAAAAACAAATAGGCAACAAATAAATGTTACCAAAGGAAAGATAAATTACTCTTCTACTAACCTATATAAGTTTATTTGTGTTTTTTTGTTCAAAACAAACCTGGTGTCCACCTGTTCAGTCAGATCAGAAAGAAATGGCTGGAATTACAAAGTTTCGATAATCGCTAAAAAAAAAAAAACGAAAATTAAGCAAAATACTGGTAGAACATTACATTTTCCCACGATTGATGACATTTATTGGATGTGTTTCTAACACTTTTGTTTATTTTTCGATTTTTCACCAATTATCAAGGATCCCCGTGCTGCACTCATGAGCAGTCATTTTTGTCCGTTCTAACTGAACAGGTGGACACCAGTTTTGTTTTGAACAAAAAAAAAACGCTTTAAAAAAAGTTAAAAAACAAATAAACTTATCCAGGTTAGTAGAAGAGTAACTTATCTTGCCTTTGGTAACATTTATTGGGTATATATTACGAGACTCAGCAGAGGCGCGAACGGGGTCCAAAAAAAAGAACGAGAAAGGGTTTAAAAACATAAATTTGCAACAAGTGAAGTTGACCTAGGACGAGAATAGATATTTTTCTACTTACCTATGTAATTTGTTTTTATTTTTACGTATTATAAATGGGTTTTCATTAGATGTAAAAAAAAAAAATTCTTGTTTTTTTTTCCCCACCGTTTTCACAAAAACAATATGGCGCTCCTAGTGCATTTGTTAGTAATCCCCCCCAAATCGGCCATGTTTTTTTTCGAAGATACGGTGTCAAAACTATTGATTTCTAATAAATAGCACTTCAAACGGGTTTAAAATACAAACAAATAGCACATGCAAGTTTGAAACTAACTTTTACAGCTTACAGTTACTTTTATTTGTTGTAATTTGTTGTTTTTTTTGCGTTTTTACTCTGCTGAGTCTCGTAAAAGATTCCCAAACCTTTATTAATAAACTAGTAATTACGATATGTTTAATTCTGTTTAACCCAAACATGAAAGTTTTCCTTCTGCAGTTTACGGACCGTGCTATTTTTTTTTTTTTTTTTTTTTTAAGAGAAGATTTTCAAATTGAATTAAATTTTTACGGTATCTTTTGTTTATTAAATTGGGTGCTATTTTACATTAGGAACCGCGCTAACTTTGACCCTGTCGTTAGGGTCAGGGTCAAAGTGGGGGTTAGGGTCATGATCAAAAGTAACGCGGGTCCTAATGTAAAAAAAAGTACCTTAAATTGCTAGGTGAAAGTACAGAATAGTTAACAAAGCACCCCCTCACGTTAAGAATGGATTTATAAATAATGCCATTATTATTTCAACACGGTCCGTAAACTGCAGAATTACCGTTTCTTTTTTTTTTTTTTATAATTTGAAATATTAAACGGTTTTAGTAAATAAATATTCATTTTACTTTTTTTAAGAAAATAAATTATCAAATCTGACTATCCTACTAGTAAAGTAAGAATTATTATTTTTTAAACTTGTGGTGTTTCACTTAACTACTAACGTATTCAGTTGTAACGTGGTCTGAAATTGTGTTAGAATGTAAACATATTCAGCACTTGTGCAGTTTAGTAAACAGGTGCAGATAATCCACAGGACGTAAGATTAAAACATTTTAATAAATTTATTTAATAAAATATAATTTCTGAAAGAAAAACATTGTAATAAAATATAGTTTTATTATTATGTTCGTTTTTATAATATTTTAAATTATATATATAAAAAAAATCATTGTCAATTTCAGAAACTATATTTTATTACAATGTTTTGGCCAAAATGTTACTTTATTCAAAATAAACTTTATTTTATTACAATGTTTTTCTTTCAGAAACTATATTTTATTTAATAAATATATTAAAATGTTTTAATATATTGATCGTTACTTCCTGTGGATTATCTGCCGCTGTTTACTAAACTGCACCAGTGCCACATATTCTTCATGATAGTCGCTCCATATTGTTTTTATTTTTCTACTAGATGACTTTGTCGGCTTGCTATCGCTTCGCAACGTTCGCTACTTGAAACATTAATTTAAAATAATAAACATTTCAACCATAACTTTGTAGTAAACACGAAACGAAGGATTGCTAATTTATTTTGTTAATTTCGGTACAAATTTATTTACCTTTAAAATGTGGGTACTGATATCGATCCTGAACCAGTTTTCGCGAGGTTCGACTCGGAAGCGTTCGGCTGTCCTACGCAAACGCCCGAGAGTTGACGAGCCGATTTGTACCAGACGACAATTTTGATACGGTGCTGCGTCCTATGATAATAATATTTTGCTTGTTTTGTTGTTGTTAGGGTTAAAAATATTTAGTTGATAACAGTAATTTCGCTCTGTTTTGCTTGTTTTATTTGTTTTGTTGTTTAAAAAATTTCTTGCAACTATAACTAAAAATTATAGGACGCAGCAACGTATCAAAATAAAAAATAAAAATTATTTAATAACAGTAACTTCGCTATGTTTTGCTTGTTTTTTTTGTTTCTTTTAGAAAATTTCTTGAAAATATAACTTACAATCATAGGACGCAGCACCGTATCAAAATTGTCGGCAACAGTCGGGCGTTTGCGTAGAACAGCCGAACGCTTCCTCACGAAAACTGGTTCAGGATCGATATCAGTACCAAAATGTGACCTGTAAAGAAAAAGAAGAAATCAATTTGCGGTGCAATTTTAGTTAAAGGCCGATGCAGTTAATTATTTTCATGTAAAAGCATTATTTTGTACTTACTCAGTCATATTTTATCTCTCACGCCACGAAAAAGAATTTAAAAATATCAAGCAGAACTTTAATTAGAACGATTTTTCCATTTCGATGTACTACTTGTATTTATTTGGGCTGTGAGCGGTCGGTAGAATAACTCCGTTTTTATTGTTAGAATTATAAAAAGAAAGAAACACATAAGCAATAGTAATAAAATATATATTTATTAAATAAAAAAATAGAAAATTAAATAATTATTTTTACTTTGTTCACCGGGATACTTTCCACGATATAATTTTCTTGTTTTTTTTTGTTTTTTTTTTTTTTTTCGCGACACTTATCTGCCCTTAGTTAGCTAACCGGCCACTCCGAAAATGGCAGACTCGACATTTCATATCCCCCTTATGGAAATGGACAAATCGTTCTAATTAAAGTTCTGCTTGATATTTTTAAATTCTTTTTCGTGGCGTGAGAGATAAAATATGACTGAGTAAGTACAAAATAATGCTTTTACATGAAAATAATTAACTGCATCGGCCTTTAACTAAAATTGCACCCAATTTGCCTTTTCACTTGCAATTTAGAAATAGATCGCAAATCAAGTTGGCCTCTCTAAAGAAAAATAGAAACTTATTTTGCAAATGCAAAATATTTCTCCAGGAAATAAATCAATATTACGAAACAGAACTATTTGTTATATTAAAAGCAAAACAATCATTGAATTACATTGTAATTCAATGATTGTTTTAAGTTTTGGAATTACAAAAAACAATGGCAAATAAATAAAATTTAAAAAAAAAAAAACAATAAATTCACAAAATTATTTAAGAAATCCAGAAATAATTGGGTATTTTTAAAATTTATTTTTTTATGGAAATCGCTCCAGACAAGGCATGGAGCCACTTGATGTAAGGAGCTAAAAAGAACGAAAGATGGTCATCGCAAAGACAGGAGATGCCTATTGGCCTTAGTCTGCAGTTCTTTTTTTTTTTTTTTTTACTTTTTTAAAACATATTTCACCCCAAACAAGGCAGGCCACCACTGTAGAAGTAAACCCCTTACTGAGAATTAGGGAGTAAGTTTTGGGTGTCATCCTAAGTTGGGAGCAGTGTAGCGAGATGTCTGTTTACATTAGTTTTAAACCTCTGCATGTCGGTACAGTCAAGGGTGCAGTAAGGGAGTTCCAAAGGCCAGCAGTACGAGGAAAGAAGCTATTGGAGTAGAAGGCTCTCCAGCATCTGGGGACCTCCACAGTGAATGGATGGGATTTAGCTGATTGTCGAGTGAATTTACATCGAGGGGGCATCAGAGTTGTCAGTTCATCGGAGCACATTCCATTGAAGTATTCGTAAAACAAGCACAAGGATGCAACATTGCGGCGATGAGACAGGGGCTGGAGCTTGGTTGACAGTGAGGGACCTATTAAGTTGGCGACTCTTTTTTGGACCTTGTCCAAGAGGGAGAGACTAGTGGATGATGCCCCAGCCCAGATGTGGAAAGAAGTTACTAGAATAGGAAGCTGTATTACAATGAGGTACCAAAACAGTGAATTGATGGAGACCACTAGACCAACGATTCAAACGAGCTGGAACAAAAGAAGTGAGGAATATATCACATAATTCTGAAGAACACATGCCATAATAGTATTTATAGAAAAGACTGAGACTAGCAACATAACATCATGTCTGTGAGAGAGAGGGTGTAGAGAAGAAGAAAAGGTGGGGGCAAATCAAGAACCCCCAAATGCTGTTCTCATTCTATTCTTAGTCTTACAGCATTTTTTTGATTTAATTTGTTAAATCATCTTGTTGCCTTTGATCAGGATTGAACCCGGAACCCCCAGATATGTGCATACTTTCAAACCAACGTCTTAGTTGGTACAGTTAAAGTAATCGTTGGAGACTTACAAACCTGTTAACGTTTTTCCTTTATTCGAGACTCAGCAGGGGCACACGGGGATTGTCATTCATTCCTGGTCAACACCGTGTGTGTCTGCTTGGTGGCATTTTAAAAAATTTGGTAGCTCTGAAAATTGCCAACGTGAAATTGTGCAAGAGAAATATCTTAATTGTCTTCTCTGACCTTGTATTTATGCTGCAGCAGTGATTCCGGCTAATTTGCCGGTTTCCACATCTTCTGATTTAGACAAAACGTAAAAACGATGAACAATTTTTCGTTTTTTTTTTTTTTCTTGTTTTCTGATAGAAGTGTATAGAGTTGGAAAAGTGGTATTAAACTTGCAGATTAACCTTTATTGTTTTCTTTCTTTTTCTTTAAAATTTTGTATTTTCTTTTTTTTTTATTATTTTTAATTTGTTTTTACCTTTTTATCATTTTAACTTAAATTCAATGTTATAAAATTTAATTTTAAGTTTTTTTTGTTTTTTTTTTAATTTTATCATTTTAAATTTTTTTAATTTTATAATTTTTTTAAATGTTTACTTTTATAAAAATGTTATCATTTTTAATTTTATAAATATTTAATTTTAAATTATAACTTCATAAATTTCATTATTTGTTTTTAAATTATTTTAAAATTAGATGTTTCTAATTTTATATTTTTTTAATTTCTATCATTTTAAAAATTTTTTAAAAATTCTTTTTATAGATAATTCAAAAAAAAATTGAAATACATATAACCTTGTTTTCCTCTCTATTTATTCTTTTTTTTTTTAATTTATTTTCTAGCTGCAAAAAGAAGCGGTAAGGAATTTGACTAAGAATCAAAGAACTATTTTTCCAAAATCATCATCTGAGAAACTCCATCCAGACTTCGGTGATTGCAGTTTTTGAAGAAAAAAAAAACTGCATCTTCAAAAAAAGAGAAAATTTTCTTTAAACTAAACAAGAACAACTTGGGGTGCCACCATGTTTATCTATCAAACGATGATAAGTCGGACAAGCGATGGGCTGCCCCTTACGGCAACCACTGACACTGGACAGAATAACACGAAGTTGAATCTCCAAGAAGGATTCCTGCAACTGAAGCTGATATGCAAAAAAGCAGCAAATTTTTCTGATAGATGCAGCTACGTTATAGGACCAATGGCGATTTAGTAAGTATTTTGGTTTCGACTCAATCGCAGTTTAGAGTTCCGTTAAAAAAAGGTTTGTTTTTTTTTAATTTTCGTTTAAAATTTGAACTAAATTTTGAATTTATTCAAAAAAATTTAAAATTATTCAATTTGAATTCAATTCAATTCATCTCAATTCAAATTCAAAATTATTAAATTTATTCAAAATTTTGAATTATATTAAATTTGAATTGAATTAATTTAAAATTAAAATTTTAGCTAAATTCTTTTAAATTTAAAAATTTTTTTTTTAATTTTCACAGTTTAGAGATTTCTAAATGGCGATTTAGTAAGTATTTGGTTTCGACTGAATCGCAGTTTAGGGCTCCGTTACAAAAAAAAAGGTTTTATTTTAATTTATTTACTGATGTATTTTTAATTATTTTCTTTTCTGTTGTTCGATTTACGCATTCCCATACTCGAGTCTTTGGGGAATACACCTAGACTGGACCGTCGCCCCCCCCCCCCCCCACCTCAGTAGAAATGCCGAACTAATGTCTGAAGGATGACCTCCTGATACTGTATAGAACAGAATCTACACTCTTATCCTTGCCCGAAGACCAGATAAAAATACAAGCTTCCTAGTTGAAAAATCTTTGGCTTTGAAAGATGATGGCAGTATTGAAAGATTGGCAGCCATCTTGAACTGGTCTCTTTTACATGGACGGGGGGGGGGGGGATAAAAAATGTAAATAAAAACGCTTCAAAATATTTTAAAACAAAAAAAAACTGAGGCAGGTTAGTAGAAGAGTAAACAAATAGTCAACAAATAAGTGTTACTAAAGACAATAAAAATTATTTTTCTACATATCTGCCTATTCTTTTTTGTGTTTTAAAGTATTTTAAAACGCTTTTATTTACATTTAATTTTTCCGTCAAATCCGATGTTGGTAGATTTATATTTTGCAATGGCCACCGGTTTTCCAGAAATAATCGAAGTTTGAGTCGTGGGTTTTTCGTCTTATGGGGGGGTGAAAAAAAAACAAAAACAAATATACAACTAATAAGAAACTGTTCCAAAATTTACTTTTCTGCCTAATTGAAAGGAGAAAATGAAAAAAAAAAAAAGTTACAGGCTTCAGTCGTTTCCAGAAACTGGCGGCAACTATTTTTCATTTTGCATCGAAGCCGATTGTATTTTACAGAAAAATGAAATGTAAATAAAAGCGCTGTAAAATACTTTAACCCCCCCCCCCAAAAAAAAATAGGCAGGTAGGTAGAAAAGTATCTTTTATTGTGTTTGGTAACAGTTATTTGTTTTTTTTGTTTTTGTTTTTTTCACCCCTTTTTTTCTGTTGGAAATTCTTGACAGTCACCATTTATTTAATTTAATACTAGCTGACTTTGCCTGTTCGCTATCGCTTCGCAAAGTTCCCTACTTAAAATACTTGAAACCAAAATTGTAAATAATAAATATTTCATTCATAAGTTTGCTGTAAACACAAGACTAAAACTTTTGGTATTTATTCGTAAAAATAGATAAATATTAACAGCTTAGCAATTTCGATGCAAATTTATTTATCTTTTAAATGAGTCCCTAATGAAATCAAAAGTAAGAAGAAATCAATTCACCTTAGAAAAATATGGCGTCGGTAACTGGAATAAAAAAGGGAGAGGAGAGAGAAAACGAGTAAGACAGCATATATATAGAAAAATAGGACAATCAAATTACAAATGAATAACACCAAACATTAATTTATTATGAACTGTTTAAAAAAAATAGTTATGCTAATTAGTTATACAAATAATTATCTTTGGGTCTTTCATCTGTACCACACATAGAGTATTCCAAAATATTATCTTGTATTATTGATTTAAATAAGAGTAACCCGTTTTGATGGTAATACGGGATTGATAAATAAAAAAAACTTTTGTATTTGTTCATTTAGATATTTTTGTTTGTTCTAGTTTCATTTCAGCCTTGAATATTACCTACTCCGTGCTCTGCGATGTTTCTTACCCATCCGTCTTGGCATTCTCATTTCTCAGCGACATCCAAAAAGAATTCCTTCTGGATTATGACAAAAGCAAGGTTGACGGTGCACTACGGCCTTATTCACTTATAGCATTCGGTGAGTAGTTATCAAATTTCAGCTATGCCGACGACTATTAAAATAACCATTAGCAAAGCTATTAAAATTTCAGCTATGCCGACGACTATTAAAATTTCAGCTATGCCGACGACTATTAAAATTTCAGCTATTTAGTGAAGCTATTAAAATTTCAGCTATGCCGACGACTATTAAAATAGTTATTTAGCGAAGCTATTAAAATTTCAGCTTTGCCGACGACTATTAAAATTTCAGCTATGCCGACGACTATTAAAATTTCAGCTATTTAGTGAAGCTATTAAAATTTCAGCTATGCCGACGACTATTAAAATAGCTATTAGCGAAGCTATTAAAATTTCAGCTATGCCGACGACTATTAAAATAGCTATAGCGAAGCTATTAAAATTTCAGCTATGCCGACGACTATTAAAAAAGCTATAGTGAAGCTATTAAAATTTCAGCTATGCCGACGACTATTAAAATAGCTATTAGCGAAGCTATTAAAATTTCAGCTATTTAGTGAAGCTATTAAAATTTCAGCTATTCCGACGACTATTAAAATAGCTATTAGCTATTTAGTGAAGCTATTAAAATTTCAGCTACGCCGACGACTATTAAAATAGCTATTTAGTGAAACTATTAAAATTTCAGCTATGCCGACGACTATTAAAATAGCTATTAGCGAAGCTATTAAAATTTCAGCTATGCCGACGACTATAAAAATAGCTATTTAGTGAAGCTATTAAAATTTCAGCTATGCCGACGACTATTAAAATAGCTATTAGCGAAGCTATTAAAATTTCAGCTATTTAGTGAAGCTATTAAAATTTCAGCTACGCCGACGACTATTAAAATAGCTATTTAGTGAAACTATTAAAATTTCAGCTATGCCAACGACTATTAAAATAGCTATTTAGTGAAGCTATTAAAATTTCAGCTACGACGACGACTATTAAAATAGCTATTTAGTGAAGCTATAAAAATTTCAGCTATGCCAACGACTATTAAAATAGCTATTTAGTGAAACTATTAAAATTTCAGCTATGCCGACGACTATTAAAATAGCTATTAGCGAAGCTATTAAAATTTCAGCTATTTAGTGAAGCTATTAAATTTCAGCTATTCCGACGACTATTAAAATAGCTATTAGCTATTTAGTGAAGCTATTAAAATATCAGCTACGCCGACGACTATTAAAATAGCTATTTAGTGAAGCTATTAAAATATCAGCTACGCCGACGACTATTAAAATAGCTATTTAGCGAAACTATTAAAATTTCAGCTATTCCGACGACTATTAAAATAGCTATTAGCTATTTAGCAAAGCTATTCAAATTTCAGCTATGCCAGCGACACCTAGTTGTGAAGCTTCAATTTGGGAGCTTTGGAGAATGTGGAGTCATTAAAATAGAGCACATAGACGACCCGTGACACTTTCGGGTCACGGGTCGTCTATGTGGACAATGGCTGTATATATATTAGATGACCCGTCTATACCCAGATGTTCTAGTTAAATATATGATTTATTTTTAATTTTGATAATCATCTTTTTACAAGGATTACAAAGTTAAAGGATTTCAGTCAGAATCATCGTCATCATCATAATCATCATCATCAACAACCGGTTTATTTGTTGAATCAGACCACAATTAATCTTCTGATGAGGATGGGCCATGATTGTTTAGTCTCGATCTAAGTTTTCCTCTCCATTCTTGTTTTTTTGCTGAGGCTTGACGGAATCCATACCGATGGCTTTCCTATTACGTTTAACCACGTCCTTTCAAGACAAGTGGTCTTCTCTGCTCCGACATACAACTGTCGGACTTTAGCAATTCAGCCATTGCTGTGCTCGACGTGCCCCAACCAACGAAGTTTGCTCTTCTGCATGATGTCCGCACGGCTTTTCAGGTTGACTTGTGCGAGTTGAGACCCAAAAGGTATGCTTTGTTTAGGTGTCACCAAACAGATCCATCAGACCATTGTTTTGTCGTTACGGTGCAGTTTCTTTAGTTTGCCGGCAAAGGCAGCCCAAGTTTCGGAGCCATACATTAGTACACTTCTAGAACAAAAATAGTATATACGACCTCTCGTAGCTGTTTGTTTGTTAGGATTCGTAGCAGCTCTCTAAACTGTTTCCAGGCAGACTTGCAACGTGTAGTTGCCGCGAGTTCACAGCCTCCACCTGATGACAGCACATCTCCAAGGTAACAAAAGTCTGTCACTACAAGCTTGTCGTCACCAGTATCCATCTCCATCAGTGGTCTGCCATCTATTGATCTTGCTGCCCAGCATAACGCAAAGTGAGGAACTGCTTTGAAAGAGCCCTTTATGCCACTACACTTGTTGTGGATCCATCCTGAACAGTGGGTGCAGATGATTGAGTTGCTGCCTGCTCCTCTCAGACATACGGCACACAAGTGTTTTCCTGTTTTCCTCAGTAAGCTGAGGTTGGGACCAACGATCATGACCTTAGTTTTTCCCCACATTGACTCTGAGACCTTTCTCCTCCATGCTACTCTTCCATCTATCCAGATGTTCCTTGAGTGATTGAAGTGAAGTATCAATGATCGCCAGATCGTCGGCATATAGGAGCTCCCACGGGCAGCCGGTACGAAATTCTAGTGATAGAGCCTCGAGTACAATGATGAATAGAAAAGATTAAGGAGGACTTTAATAGAATATTTGAATATCTATGTATCTCATATAGGGATCAAGTGTTAGCCACAGGAAGGGGTCCATTGATTTTTGAGAACTTAACTGAAGTAAAATGAAACATAAAAGAAAAGAGCAGAGAATATATATATTGTTTATATTGTTTTTCATGACTATTCGAAGAAGTAGCTCTGTACGATAGATCCATAATGGCGGCTTGATTTGAATTTAACTATCATGGAGAGGGGGGGGGGGTAGATCTCTCATCAGTGTTGTCTGCTTTCTGGGTTTTTTCCATGAACTTTCTGCATGATATAACATCTTTATATAGCCTCGGACGACTAATCTGCACTTATCTATATAAATGTTTTTATTGTGGTTTCTGAAGAGCAGCGTGTAATTACGTTTAATTGCAGCATATTGTACATTACGAAACAATTGTAAAACCATCATCAATTCTACCATTGCAAAAAATATGAGTAAAGACTGAATTTTGATCATTAGAGTTTAAATAATCATATATATATATATATATATATATATATATATATATATATATTTGCCATAGTCGGTCCTAGGACTGAGCCCATAGATATGCCGTCTATTTGCCTATACATTACATCGTTAAAACTAAATTCAACGGATGTAGTGGCAAATTTCATCAACTGCACGAATATGGAAGGAGACGATAAATGGCTACGATATAAAAACTCGGCACAGATATCGATAGTTTCGAAAATAGGGACACAGGTAAATAGGTTGCTAATATCGTAGGAACACATACTTTGCAAAATGAAATGAATCTTTCAGACAGTATTTACTATAGTAATTCAATACTGGCTGTAAAATATTGAAGATCCATTTTGCAACATTCTGCTATGGTAGGATCTACCATAGCAGAATGGGCTTAACTGGGATATCCTCTTTGTGAGTTTTGGATAATCCATATATATATATATATATATATATATATATAAGAGGTTTATGTAGTTTGCTTGAAGCATTGTTTATAAGTATATAGAAATGTGATACTTAGAAGGCAATACAATGCAGAGGTGTGACGGATAGACACAAGTTGGAGCAAAATAAAACATATAATGGTGGAGCGAGTTAAATAGTTTCACCTTTAATACAATGTATACATACATATATATATATATATATATTTATTTATTTATTATTTTTCACAAACACACATATATCTGTCTATCTACACAATGTTACAATGTTATGTAATACCTGTATCAAGATGGTCTGGTGGAAACTGTATGATATATATATATATATATATATACATATATATATATATATACTGAACAAACTGGTTGTTTTTTTTAATCTGATTTGCCGAACACTACCTTGAGACATTAAATAACCCCAAATTCTGAAATCAAATGAGTTTACGCCTCGGCTAACAATAAAATCACACAACGAAAAAAATAATAGACGAAAGTGAAAAACTGCTTTCACATCTATAGAGCTCTGCTCACTGAAATTATTCTTAATCAACAAGGGTAACACGGCAAATTTACATTTATCTATCGTGTATGGTTTTTAGCCCTCTCTCTGTATCATCACCATAGTTACCAAGGCAGCAGGGGTGTAGCCTCGGCCTCCTGCAAAGGTCCGGTATGCCAAAGTTGGATAGTGGGGAGGAAAGTTCTCCTGTTGGTCTATAAAGCAGCTCATCGACTGTGTAACATTGCTCACCTCTGCCGGACAAACTCCTATCTGTTAAGTGAAAGCAAAATTTTTGGTGCTAGAACCGATTCACTAAAATGCCAAGCTAGTATTTGGGTCTCTTCCCTTAAAGAAATCTCAAAGAAACTTTTTTGGGCAGCAACCAGGGTTGCGGGGTCTGAATGTATAACATCTAAGTCTGACGATTCAAAAACTTCTGACTTTGATTCCTAGAACTCTAAAATATACGACTCTGACTCCTTATTTTAAAATCATCCAATATTTAGACTGTCTGATTCTTTGGAGATGAAAAAATCCGATTCCAGCTCCTAGCATTCTTACAACTCCAAATCCGACTCCTTCCAAAACCTCCATCTCCGACTCCGCAACCCTGACAACGCTCTGTTTTTTTTTTAACTCTGACTCCTTATTTTAAAGTCATCCAATATTTAGACTGTCTGATTCTTTGGAGATGAAAAAATCCGATTCCAGCTCCTAGCATTCTTACAACTCCAAATCCGACTCCTTCCAAAACCTCCATCTCCAACTCCGTAACCCTGATAATGCTCTGTTTTTTTATTTTATCATGTGTTTGTGATAATATAACGTTAATTTTAACTCTAAACCTATCCCTAACCCTAACTTGTGATAATATAACATTAGTTTTAACCCTAACCCAAACCCTAACTTGTGATAATATAACATTAGTGTTAACTCTAAACCTATCCCTAACCCTAACTTGTGATAATATAACGTTAGTTTTAATTTTCTTTCATTTCAGATACAAAGCTTCAAAGATTCAAAAGTAAATACAATAATCCACGCTCACTCACAACGAAAATTAATCTCTCCGTATTAAGTCAGGAAATGAAATTACGGCCACCCTTCCAGATTTCTGAGCACCAAATACAACCAGAGAAATACGAGACTATGGAAAATGGCCACGCATTGTCATACTACACGGCTGGTAAGAAAAAAGCAAAATTATTGTTGTTCATCATCTTCTTCGTCTTCTCTGATGCTACCAGATCAGGCTGTCTGAAGATACCAGCTTCCTGACCTAAAATGCACCAAACATTGATGTTATTGTTTTTTTTTCCTTTCCCTTTGCAAAACTCAATCATGTTCTGCAAAGCCAAAAACAAAAACAATTTTCCTCTACAAAACAACCAAACCAAACACCATAAATAAATATTTGAAGATATAAAGAAGTTAAAGCATAAAAACTTTTACCAAAATAACTGTATTTGGCATTAAATAACCCGAAAAGGGTTGATATGCCGTAAAACAAAACAACCAATTTTCTTCTTCTTCTTCTTTAGTTTAATGTCCGTTTTACATGTTGGCATGCATTGGACGGCTTTTAGAAATTGGCTTGCAAACTAACCTATCTCTGGCCTTCCTTTATGAACTGAGCCTGCTACCTCAACTGTTCTACATCTACTAACCCAAAGACCTCTCATCCATTCTTTCAACGAACGGATGAACGTGCTGTATTTTAATTTTCAAGTAGTTGAGATTATCCAGAAATGTTGTTATCTTGGTGATACGATTCGAGCACAGGAAGGAGCTGGTGCTGGTTAAGAGTGAATTGAGGAAGTTCACGGAACTTCTGTCATCACTAACCAGCAGAGCGTTATCACTGTCGAGCAAGGGAAAAGTCGGTCAGGCATGTTTGTGCGGTGTGATGATGTGTAGAAGTGAAACCTGACCAGTGAAGCTTGATGATATGTGTCGCATGGAAAGAAATATGAGAATGAGACGATGTATGCATAATAGAAACATAGATGAATTCTGGTAGAAGGACATGAGTCGTCCCATGGCACCAGCTCCTTGTCTTCATCTTTGTATGCGTCCAGTGACGACAGTAGCCTTATAGTTGAATCTGATTTCTTGGTCAATCCAGAACTTATCCAACCGCTTCTCAAATATCTTTACAGTTTCGGCTTCAATTATACTTGATGGCAATTTATTCCACAAATCAACACAGCGATGGCTGAATGTGAGTCCTTAAGACAACCTTAGATCTGATGACCTCAGAAGAAGACTAAATCCGGACAGTATAAAGAGATTGTTGCAGAACAGGAGACTTGGTTGGTTTGGTCGCATTGAAAGAATGGACGAGAATGCTTTGGGTTAGGGTTTTGGTTTATTTGCTGGGAATTTATAATATTAGTGCATAGATGCGGCAGTAGAGAGACAAAATAATTAGCAAATATCTTAAAAAAACAAAATCTCTTAAAAAGATAAAAAATATATAAGGAGAATATATTTTGAAAACCTGGACAACGCAAATTATTTGTTTTTTTTAAACTTGAGTACTTTCAATGATAAACATCTTTGTCAAAAGTATAAGCATATTTTTTTCTTCTCTTCCTCTTTCGTACAATCCTACTCGACTGAGACATATTTATCGCAGTCAAGTTGAAATTCGTCTTGATGTTATAGACGATAAATGTTGATATGCCGTTGTGTGTAGCACGCGTTTTTTTTTTTTTTTTAAGCTATTTTTATAATTAGACGATTTCATAATACTCAGTTTAACGTCCGTTTTACATGCTGACATGTGTTGGACAGCTTTTAGAAATTAACTTCTAAACTAACCTATTTTAAACCAGGTCTTTATTCCTTTCTCTCCAATTCATACTTATCATTACCTCCCATGTTTTCCTCGGCATTCTCCTGCCAACCGACCCTGCTACTGCAACTGTCCTACATCTACGGAAAAATGGTGCGTCGGCTATAAGAGTACCAAATACATACACATCAAAATGACATGAGTATAAATGTTTGTCTTCTTTCTTTCCAGCCAGTATGGGCGGGCGATATATTCCTCTTGGCGTGACTGGCTACACGGCGTTGGCAATGTCTCTTATGTGTCTCGTCTTACACTTAATTCATGGTTTGAATGTTGTCAGCACAGGACACATGGATGTAAGTAAAGTACTATTATAGCATGTGTTCTTCAGAATTGTCTGATCTATTCCCTGCTTCCTTTGTTCCAGCTCGTTTGACTCGTTGGTCTAGTGGTCTTCATCAATTCTCTGTTTTGATACCTCGTTATAATACAGCTTCCTATTCCAGTAGCTTCTTTTCAAGAACTGCGGGCTTGTGGAACTCTCTTCCTGCTGACTGTTTCCTCCTACCTATAACCTTGGTCTTTTCAAGACTAAGGCCACGAGGCATTTCTTATCTTTATGATAATCACCTTTCATCCTTGTCAGCTCCTTACATCAAGTGGCTTCATGCCTTGTCTGGAGCAACTTCCATAAAAAATCATAAATAAAAATAAACAAAAACTGAATTTGTTCTTCATTCATTCTATCCAAGAGGTGCAGATGGTGTTATGTAATGCATGCACAGAGTGCACAGTAACTGTGGTCTTGTGCCAGACTGGTGCAGGTGCAAACAAAATGTATATCTGGATTTTTATGTATAATATTTAAATGTTTTGATGTTTGGTTATTTTTGTATTTAGTTCTTTTGATTTAGCTATTTTGATTAATTCAATCATTTAGCTATTTTATTTTAGATATTTTGATGTTAAATTATTCAAACATTTAGCTATTTTTATATTTAGCTATTTTTAAGTTCAGCTACTTTTAAGTTCAGCTACTTTTAAGTTCAGCTACTTTTAAGTTTCGATACTTTTAAGTTTAATTATCCAAACATTTAGCTATTTTTATATTTAGCTGTTTTGATGGTTAATTATTCAAACATTTAGATGTTTTTATGGTTAATTATTCAAACATTTAGCTGTTTTTATATTTAGCTATTTTGATGGTTAATTACTCAAACATTCAGCTATTTTGATGTTCAATTATTTAAACATTTAGCTATTTTTAGCTACTTTGATGTTCAATTACTTAAACATTTATCTATTTTTAGCTACTTTGATGTTCAATTACTTAAACATTAAGCTATTTTTAGCTACTTTGATGTTCAATTACTTAAACATTTATCTATTTTTAGCTACTTTGATGTTCAATTACTTAAACATTTAGCTATTTTTAGCTACTTTGATGTTCAATTACTTAAACATTTATGTATTTTTAGCTACTTTGATGTTCAATTACTTAAACATTTAGCTATTTTTAGCTACTTTGATGTTCAATTACTTAAACATTTATCTATTTTTAGCTACTTTGATGTTCAATTACTTAAATATTTAGCTATTTTTAGCTACTTTGATGTTCAATTACTTAAACATTTATCTATTTTTAGCTACTTTGATGTTCAATTACTTAAACATTTAGCTATTTTTAGCTACTTTGATGTTCAATTACTTAAACATTTAGCTATTTTTATTCCATTTATTTTTACTTTAGATTTATGATGAGTATCTCACTCAGTATGCAGCGGCATTCTTCATATCTTTTGCGCTGACAGCATTCCAGGTAAAATGGTTTTCTAAATTGTTCAAAAGAATTTAAGCGCTTTTCCATATTGTCACAGTCCTGCATATTGTCTGATAACTTTTCCTTAAAACCAATCATCGTTATGTTAATACAGGTGCGTGTCTTTTCTCTCACACCTTTGTATAAAAAATGAAGATGATAAAAGAACAAAAAAAAGGAAGCAGAGGAGTGGAAGAAACAATGGTCATCCGCAAAAAAATTTTCACTGAAAAACACAAGCTCATATATTTTGGAAATTTTTGAGATGAGGATTGATAATTTAGATGATTTGAATTATTCGGACTACCATTCTCATCTTGGTTGTTATTTTCACAGCGTTTTGGCCGATGTAAATTCCGACCTTTTTCTTCAGGTGCAGCTTTTCAAAACTCGAGAACCTATACATAATTGTTAACTGAAGCCTTTATTTAAAGGGCAAGTGGTGAACACTTAATTTATGAACACACGGTGCAAAGGATAAAGGTGTTCATTTACAATCATTTTTCCCTTGTTCAGGTTTCCAAATTGCCTTTGTGCAGTCTGGTCCAATCACTTGCTTCCAAGTTTTCTTTGGCTGGCCAACCAAAAATGAATCGTGGACGAGTCCATTGTGGGTGGGATGTCGAGAAAGAAAGAAAGCGATTTGATAACTGTTAAAAAGGAGAAGGTTCTTCAGTGCAAGCGAGACTTGAAAGGCGGCAGTTTCAGAAACGCGAAGAGCCGGCGCGCTTGGTGATCAGAGTATCGAAGTACCGGAAGAATGGGGGTTTACCGATGTTTATGGCACCCAAGCCCGTCTTGCTGTTAGGCTTTCGTGTCCGCTGACTAAATATGCGACTGATAAGCAAGTTGGTACTGTGAAGGAATCCCCTGACTTGTATTTCATCAAACAGACAATTGGAAGTGCTTGTGGAACAATTGCTTCAATTCACGCTCGGATAGACAATGCAGAGCAAATTGCTTTCTAATTAGATGTATATATGAACGAGTTTCTAGCGGAAACCAAGTCTGTGACCTCAGCAAGAAAAAGACTTTCAGGAGACAAAAGTATGTTAAAAGATTGTTTAATATGTGTGCGTAGCCGGCGCAAAGAATCTGGTGATGGGAAATAAAGAAAACTTAAGTGTGTCCATATACATTCTGTTCTTTGTCATTCTTGTTGGATCTTACCGGGTACCCCCCGAAAGAAGGGGTAATGCAGCATGAGACTAACAACTTGATTCTTTTAAAATTTCTAAATGTTTGGTCGCTCCAGACAAGGCATGAAGCCACTTGACGGAAGGAGCTAAAAAAAAAACTATCTCAAGGTCAAAAACTAGCCATGGATAGATTTTAACCCAGAAAACATCCAAATTTCATCAAAATCACCCGAAAAATAAAGGAGTTATCACAAATTGAAATTGAAGGGAATTTCATGCTATTTACCCATCTTCGCATGCTAAACTCTAAGCTAGTTTGTGATAACGAGTTAAAGGTAAATTGTCAGTATCTTGATTCCGTGCGTGAAGGAGAGTTCCGTCTACCGGCAGAGACGAAACTATAAAGGAAAACACTAGCTAAACATGAGTGGATACAATAGCCCAACCACAAGACTACAAAGATTTTGTTTTAAAGATCCGACTCTGGCCTAGAAATCTTTTTTCTACAAGCAATGGTTCATGTCTACTACTATATATATATATATATTTAAATTCCCGAAACAGTTTTTCATGGTAAACAACTGATGATCCCTTAAAATAGTGTTAGAAACAAACTAATATAATAACTGTAAAAAATAAATTGACTTACATGAGTGATTTTCTACTGAAAGACTTGGGACTAAAAGTTGTTTTTTTTTTTTATTATTTTTTTTTTTAATATAGTTTTAATGGTTGAGAAACTTCCGAGACTATATATATATATATATAACGTTGAATTCAGAGTCTTGAAAAATATGTCTACCCTCTTTAAAATCCAAACATTATAAATAATATATAGAAATTACTAATTATAAATATTTGGCGTTGCCCTGCAATCTTTCACTTATTTCTTTTGTAAAAATAAGTCATTTTTTTTTAAATAGTATTAACTCTGACACAGTTATTATTTCAACAGCAATATTATTATTATTATTATTATTATTATTATTATTAACACTAAATTATACAGATTGATGTAGAAAGCGCCATGGAATTTCCACGAGTTTTGGCTAGTAATAGTATAGATATACGATGTATCTTATTATAATAGATGTCTGTGTCTGTTTCAGATCTACCTGATGCTTTTCCCATCCAAACAACGCAAATCGCTTGCAGCAGCCACCCTGGTCAGTATATGCTTGTGCCAAGTGTATGTCTGGGAATACAAGAGCAGTCTCATAGTCGTCTCGTTCTACATAATGGTTGCATTCTTCACGACGTGCATCATCTTCTCTCGAAGACTTGAAGAGAAACAGCAACACTACATGCTCTGATATGGTTCATCGTCACACCCTTGCAGCCTCTTGAAAAATATTAAAATAAATTAAAAAAAATTTTTTTTTAATTTTTCTGAATGATCATGAAGGAAATAACTCTGCCACAGACAAAAAAAAAAATTTATTTTTATTTTTTTTTTTTTTTACTTTAACTTCAAATTATCATCGATTACCGCATAAAGCAAAAAAAAAAATTTTTTTTAAATTTTTCTGAATGATCATGAAGGAAATAACTCTGCCACAGCCAAAAAAAAATTTTTTAACTTTTTTTTTTTTCTGCAAAACCAAATAAGGATTCAAAGAGTGTTTTCTACCAGGCTCCATCCTAAAAAGTAATCTTATGATAATTTTGCTACGATCCTAGTGCAGCATGATTGTTAACTGCCTGTCATTTCTTATTCTAAATGAATGAATTAGTGGAGCTTCGGAATAGTTTTATGGGGAGGCTGGGCTTCTTTTTTTTTTCTTTTTTTTTTTTTACTTTAACTTCAAATTATCATCGATTACCACATAAAACAAAAAAAAAAATTTCTTTTCTCTTAAACTTCAAATAATCGGCGATTACCTCATTAAAAGCATGATTATCAAGTAAAAAAAAATTTTTTTTTTAGTTGGTGTTTCTTTACACCGACACCCGAGTTAAATATGCTAGTTAAAAATAAAATAACACAAAAACTTTAGGAAATACTTACTTGTTATGGAAAAAAAATTAGCGTTCACCATAATTTACAGAAAACATTCCAGTAGTTTTTAATTATTTAAGAAATCAATTTCTCAAGCATAATCATGGATTGAGTGGAAAAGGCGCCATTTTTCGTGCATTTCAGGCGAAAATAACTTAAATTAAAATTGAAATTTTTTTTTAATTCCTTAAATAATTAAAAAAACAACCAAATTTTTTTCCGTAAATTTTGGTGAACGCTAATTTTTTTCCGTAAATTTTGGTGAACGCTAATTTTTTTCCGTAAATTTTGGTGAACGCTAATTTTTTCCCGTAAATTTTTTGATGAACGCTAATTTTTTTCCGTAAATTTTGGTGAACGCTAATTTTTTTCCGTATCGAGTATCGCCTAAAATTTTCGTGTTTATTTTTATTTTTAACTAGCATATGTAAGTCGGGTGTCGATGTAAACTTTATTTATTTTCATTCACTGAGTTGGGGAAGGGGGGGAGGTCACTTCACTATACCCTCATTGTAAAATGAACACTTCCTTTATAGCCGTTGTAACTGAAATCCCTAATTTCTACGTCCTTTATTAGACCAATCACACGATTCTCGCGTACTGCGACTTTCAACGAATTAGGTGCTTGTTTGGAATTAAGAAATTAATTAAAAAGAAATTAGCCTGAAAATTTTATGTTTCGGAATTTTTTAGACGACGATTGATAATTTGGATTATTTGGACTACTGTTCTCATCTTGGATGTTATTCTCGCAACGTTTCGGCCGATGTAACCTCCGAACTTCTTCCGGTGAATCTTGTTGAACACGGGAATCTTTCTGTTACACTTTTGGAACAATGGGCAGAAGATTAATTAAGAGGACTTGATTATTCAATAGGACGGCTCAACAAGTATTTGTTTACATTAGACTTGAAGACGACCATGTTGTAGTCGCTTGGGAAGCAGCCTCACCATATTTTGTTCCACAGATGGGAATTTCTG
This sequence comes from Sepiola atlantica, assembly GCA_963556195.1. Lineage (NCBI taxonomy): Eukaryota > Metazoa > Mollusca > Cephalopoda > Sepiida > Sepiolidae > Sepiola > Sepiola atlantica. The sequence continues at coordinate 68,204,225 of OY744542.1, read as the reverse complement.
TAAAAAGCACATTATGCTTCGTAATTTTTTAGATGAGGATTGATAATTTGGATTTTTTTGACTACTGTTCTCACCTTGGATGTTATTCTCGCAACGTTTCGGCCGATGTAGCCTCGTTACTTATTCAACTGCATCTTGTCGAAATCGGGAATCTGTTTGAACTTTGAAAATTTTTGTTCTTTCGTTACTTTTTATATTTAAGAAACATATGTTTACAATTTTGAATTAAGAGAATTAAAACTATTACAGTTGCTCAAATAGTAAAGACAGGAAGCAACATTTTAGATTATAACGGAGAGATTTCGGTTACACTGGCCATAAAGTAAGTCTTCATTTTTACACTGTCGTAGATATATGAAACTGCACCCAGATCGTGAGGCCCCTAATTTCAGAGCTTTGTGGAGCGACCACTTAATTGTCACTACTCCCAGGTTCACTCTCATCCGGAGTAGTTGCGCTTTAAATAGAATCTGTTCTGGGTGGAACATGAAACTGTATCGTATGATAAACACATACGTTTAAATAATGAATAACCGGTTAAACGAAACACCATGAATACATATGTGAAGATATTAAGAACTTGAAGCATAGTGAGCAAAGTGTAGTCTCTGTTCTGATACCGCACTTTATATTTTCTGTCGTTGGTCAGTGAAGGTGAAAATCCTTGTAGACTGAAGCCATTTTTATTTTCGTACCAATCCATTAAAAGCCGACCTTGTGTCTAACTCTGTTCTTGTCTGGAGGCAAGAAAATAGGAACTTGAAAAGGATTGATATGCCGTAAAACACGGCAACCAAACAAGACTCTTTTACAATGAAGAAATAATAGCGAATGAAAATAAATGATTTTTTTTTTCTTCCTAATAAAACTTTAAATGTGGTAATCGAAAATAATTGTTAACCTTTATCCTCGAGTGGTGCTCGGCCTTGAAATAGTAAAAAAAAATAATACATATTTTTCTTTCTTTTTTTTTTTTTTTAGAGAAAAAACAACATAAAAAAATGCCTGAGCCTCTATTCCGAAGTACCGCTTAATAAACTCTATTCCGAAGCACCGCCTAATAAACTAATCCATCTGCAAACAAAGATGAAGTTGATATTTGACGATATTTCTAAAATGAGGTTAGGGTTTACATTATTTGCAAATTTCGTACGGTTTTCCTCATCTCGGTTGATGCCATTTTCATAATGTTTCGACTGCTGTACTCTCCGGCTTTCTTCAGATCGCCTTTTGTCATAGTAACTTCTTTTGGCTTGGATCACAGTGTAGTATCTGTTCCGATGGATACTACACCCCATAGAATGGTGTCGTCTTAGCATTCGGGTCTTGATTCCGCCAGTTTGTGGGTCTGTCCTGTGCAGTTCTAGGTCCACCCTCCCAGGCTTTGCCTCCCCTCTTTGGGGAGGAGTAAGTTTATTGCTTACTGCCTGAGGCGCCCCTACCGGGGAATGCCGACAAGGCTGCCCAGGCATTTTTTGTAGGCCAGAATGCTCACCTTCTCGGACGCTGGCTTTTAAAATCCCACTTTCCCGACCTTGTGTCACATCTTACCTTGTCGGAGGAAGATAAATAAAATCTACCGTGAAGGGGGGGGGGGGGTGTTACATAATTCCATTTTTCGTGCCTCTAAGACATTGTGTATCAATTAATCTCCTTGGAGTCACTGGTTAATTAACGGAGACTAATTAATTAATGATTTTTTGAGATTTATAATCTACTAGGGCCACTATGTGCTGACCTCAAGCAGGCTGGACTAGGACCACTACGTACAGCGAAACAACTTCATTGCCTACGACAACTTGCGCATGACAAGGCCAGATGGCCTGGGACTAGCATGAAGGACTGATTGCAGCTACGGGGTGTCATTTGACTACCGTAGCCGCAGAACACAGTTTAAAGAATAAGAAGCGCCACCTATGACCAAATGGATTAGTATTTGTTATATTTATTATCTATTGGCTGTACCTACCCGGCATTATCCGGGATGCAGTGAAATCATTTTAGTTTTTAATCGTTAGCTGTTTGCATATTTTTTTTAACGTAAGGCAGACAACTATTACATCCTTTAATCTAGAAGTAGTTTCCCCTTGACTGATTTGTATTTTGAGGTGATTATTAAAAAAACGTTTCATATTAAAAGTCATCTGGACCGGACGAAGCAATTTAAAAAAATAAATTGTAGTTAAGTTAAGTACATTATTATATTGACAATGACATATGAAAAAAAAGAAGTAAAGCCATTTGGGTCTGACTTTGAAAATCCGACAAGATAATTTTATATTTTAGATATACTACTAGAACTCTGTGGATCTTGTTTGTTATCTTGTTTGTCTCCAGGCACACTGGATGACGTCATTCAAATAAACAGGTTGAAGACACAGCAAAAAGATACTTTATGACGTCATAAATGCTGAAGTAACAGTTCTATTTTAATGGATGATGTCATTCTTTTGTTACTTCAGCATATATATATATATATATGTTATTAGACAGCCGAACAACACAGGTAAGGAGGACTTTTTTCTATAAGTCTGCTGGGAAGCCATGAAATTAAATACTGTCTTGTTTTTCATGGTAAACAACTGATGATCCCTTAAATAATGTTAGAAGCAAACTAATATAATAACTGAAAAAGTTAAATTTACTTACATGAGTGATTTTCCACTGAACGACTTGGGACTTAAGGTTTTTTTTGTTGTTTTTTAAATATAGTTTTAATGGTTGAGAAACTTCCAAGACTATATATATATATATATATATATATATATATATATACTAAATTACCCGTCTATACTCAGATAATCTAGTTAAATATATGATTTTTTTTTAAATTTTGACATTGGTTGATAATCATCTTTTTACAAGGATTACAAAGTTAAAGGATTTCAGTCAGAATCGGCATCATCATCATCATCACAATCATCATCATCATCAACAACAACAACCGGTTTATTTGTTGAATCAGACAACAATTAATCCTGATGAGGGTGGGCCCTGATTGTCTAGTCCTGATCTAAGTCTTCCCCTCCATTCTTGTCTTTGATGAGGCCTGATGGAATCCATACCCATATGGCTTTCCTATCACGTTCAACCACTCCTATCACGTTTGATCACGTCCTCCCAAGAAAAATTAGGTCTGCCAGCAATGGTCTTCTCTGCTCTGACATACAACTGTCGGACTTTAGCAATCCAGCTATTTCTATGCTCAACGTGCCCCAATCAAAGCAATCTGCTCTTCTGCATGATGTCCGTGCGGCTTTTCAAGTTGACTTGTGCAAGTAGACTCAAAAGATATGCTTTGTTCAAGCCTCGCCAAACAGATTCATCTGACCCTTGCCTTGTCGTTACGGGACAGATTCTTTAGTGTGGCCGCAAAGACAGCGCAAGTTTCGGAGCCATACATTAGCACACTTCTGATACATGATGAGTATACACAACCTCTCGTAGCTGTTTGTTTGTTAGGATTCGTAGCAGCTCTCTAAACTGTTTCCAAGCAAACTTGCAACGTGTAGTTGCTGCGAGTTCGCAGCTTCCACCTGATCACGGCACGTCTCCAAAGTTACAAAAGTCTGTCACTACTTCAAGCTTGTCGTCACCAGTATCCACCTCCAGCTATTGGCCTTGCTGCGCCAGCGCAACGCAAACACTTTAACTGAAGATCTGTTTTGAGAGAGCGCTTTATGTCACTGCACTTCTTGTGCACCCATCCTGAACAGTGGGCGCAGATGATTGAGTTGCTGCCTGCTCCTCTTAGACATACGCCACACGTGGGTGTTTTCCTCAATCAGCTGAGATTGGGACCAGCGATCATGACTTTGGTTTTATTATTTACATCATTCCATTACTCTCACCACTTTTTTTATCATTTGCCTCATTATTTATATTTTTCATCTTTCCACCTTCGATCTAAAACATTCATGTACAGATGAAGTGTGTACGGTAACAAGCAAGATAACCACATCAGAGTTTTAGTAGTTTTATAGATAGTATAATTATTTTATTTATTTTTTTTTTTTTTACTTATCTCTCGATGTTCTCTGCTGATACTGGAGTTATTATTATTGCTAATTCTGGGATCATTTGCCCTTTCTTAATTATTGGTTTCCATATTGTGTTCATCTCTATACTTGGCCTACTTAAGAGGTCACTGTAGCCTGGCATATGCGCTGATTCTTTGAGTTATCTGATCTTCCAGTGTTTCTCTCTGATTTTAATCTTAACCCCGTTTCACAAAGATCGGTGACCTCTTATTACTCTTCATGCATAATTGGGCGAAACGTGAAGATGGCAGAAACCAAGATAAAGAAAACGGTTTGAAACATGTAAAATAGAAGCTGATGATGCTAACCTACGCAATAAGCATTTTAATTTTTAAAAAAAAAGAAAGAAAAAAACAAACTTTTTTAAACATTAGTAAATTCCAGCATTCAATTTTGACCATTTTTCAACTAATTTTTTTTTTTTTTTTTTTTTTTTTTTTTTTTGAAAGAAAAAAAAATCGCGGTGTAGTCTATTCCGAAGCACTTCAATGATAATTCGATTTAATGCTAATTCGATTCAATTAATATTTATTTTTATTTTTGAAAGAAAAAAATCGCAAAAGGAAACAGACGATGTAGTCTATTCTGAAGCACTTTAATAATAATTCGATTCAACTAATATATATATATATATATATATATATATATATATATATATATATATATATTTATTTTTTTTTTTTTTGAAAGAAAAAAAATTGCAAAAGGAAACAGACGATGTAGTCTATTCTGAAACATTTTAATAATAATTCGATTCAATTAATATATATATATATATATATATATATATATATATAAATTCTAATATATATATATATTAAACTCTCGAAACAGTTTTTCATGGTAAACAACTGATGATCCCTTAAATAATGTTAGAAGCAAACTAATATAATAACTAAAAACTAAATTGACTTACATGAGTGATTTTCCACTAAACGACTTGGGACTTAAGGGTTTTTTGGGGTTTTTTTTTTTAGTTTTAACGGTTGAGAAACTTCCGAGACTATATATATATATATATATATATATTTATTTTATTTATTTTTTTAAATTTTTTTTTTTTTTTTTTTGAAAGAAAAGAAATCGCAAAAGGAAACAGACGATGTAGTCTATTCCGAAGCACTTCCTAATAAACTAATCCATCTGTAAACTCTGCACTGATTTCAAATAACACCGTGTAATTTCCCCGGGTTTATCTAGTCATATAATAATAATAATATCGTAAAATTAAGCATGATGGAAATTTTTAAGATGAAGAAATATTATTTATATCATTCAAATGAGACTTTTCTGAGATCCTGAATTGGCTAAATGGATACAATTGCAGATGATAGAATTGGCAATGCCAAGTTCAAATCCAATCAGATACACTAATATAGTCAGGAAAGGTATGAACTCAAAATTTCCCTCTGGCCATGTGTAAAATCGCAACCTCCATTAAAATAATTTTATCCAATAAAAGTAAATTCGTATGAATCCGAACGGTACAACTTTGTGGACCGGCTGGATTCTGTCTGCATTCTCGCAGGAGGGACCACGTGAAGGTTGCCAACATCTATAGTGAAGGTGGTATTATGAAATTGACTGGATTCGAACTTGGCACACCCAGTTCGTCAGTCTGTGTCGTTATCTGTTGAACCACCGTCACCTATGATATCTGGGTTCTCTGCTTCAGTCTTAAATAACCCCAAAAAAGGTTGATATGCCGTTAACAGAAAAAAACAAATGGTTCGGAATTGTTTAGATGAAGATCGACACTTTGTATAATATTCTCATTTTTGGATGTTATTCTCACAACGTTTCGGCCGATGTAACCTCCTTCGACCTCCTTCAGGTGTGTCTTGCCGAACTCTGGAATCGATACAGAATTTTGAACCAAACCCTTTATTTAATCCATGGGGGTAGATTTTTCTTGTTCCGTCAGCTTTGATCGGGTAGAAATCTGAAGTAAGTTTTAAATTTTATTCTTAGATGCACCTGAAGAAGGTCAGAGGTTACATCGGCTAAAATGTTCTGGAATAATATCCAAGGTGAGAATAGTGTTCCGAATAATCCAAATGATACGGAAAATAGATATGAGAATAGTGTTCCGAATAATCCAAATGATACGGAAAATAGATATGAGAATAGTGTTCTCGTTTATGTCCGAGTGGAAGTTCCTGAGTAGTTATTGTTCATACTAGTCAAGGATACATCCTCGACAATCAGTCCGACAGTCTGGCCCATTTTGGGTTCTGTGCAGTCCTAGGAGGTCCACTCTTCCAGGCTTTACCTTCTTTCTTTGAGAAGGGGTTAGTTTATTGATAATCACCTGAGACGCCCCTACTGAGGAATGCCGACGGGGCAGCTGAAGCATTTTTTCTGTAGGCAAGAATGCACTTCTCCAAATGCACTGGCTTCACCATTTTTTTTTTTTTATTTCACCCCAAACAAGACAGGTTGCCACTGTAGACGTAAGGGGCTACTGAAAATTAGGGAGTAGGTTTTGGGTGTCATCCTAAGTTGGGAGCTGTGCAACGAGATGTCTGTTTACATTAGTTTTAAACCTCTGCATGTCGGTACAGTCGGGGAAACAGGAAGCAGGGATGGAGTTCCAGAGTCCGGCAGCACGAGGAAAGAAGCTGCTTGAGTAGAAGGCTCTCCGGCATATGGGGACCTCCACAGTGAATGGATGGGACCTAACTGATTGTCGAGTTGGTCTACTGTATTTACGTCGAAGGGGTACCAGAACAGCTAGTTCATCGGAGCACAATCGATTGAAGTATTTGTAAAACAAGCACAAGGATGCAACAATCGTGTGTGTTAACCTCCTGAATAATATATTCGAGTAGAAGTTAATGGTTTGAGGGATTAATGATACAAACACACTGATACCGTTTGGAAAGGCATGAACTGCACTTCCCCTGACAGCTGTTAATAAAAAGAAGAAAAAATGTTTGCCTTCAATTAATCATTACAATGAATTGTTTTTGATATGGATTACATCATTAAGTAACACAAAACAGGTTGATGTGCTGTAAAATAAATGATACAAATCATGGTTTATATATATATATATATATAAATTTGGGGAAGTTCATTTTTTTTAAGCATCTTTAAAATTTAAAACTTAAAGAAAATGGAAAAATGCCTTCAAAAAACGATGTGTTAGATGCAGATATTTTGCTTAAAATCAAAATACTAATTTTTTTTTTTTTTTCATCTTGACTTTTTTTCTGATTTCGCTCAGTATCACAAGCTTCATCAGAAATTGAAACAAATAAAAGGTATTAACCTGATTTTTTTTTTTTTCTTTATGAAGCTTGTGATACCGAGCGAAATTATTAGAAAAAAAAAAATATTTTGATTTTAATAAAAATATCTGCATCTAACACATGGTTTTTGAAGGCATTTTGCGTCTTTCTTTAAGTTATATATATATATATATATATATATATATATATATATGAAAAAGGAAAACCAAAAAATGGATGTTTTTATGTGTACATCAACGTTTCGTCTTTATTTATAAGACTTCATCAGGATGATAAAATAGAGAAAAAATGTCATGCAAGTACAGATACATTTTTTCTCTATTTTATCATCCTGATGAAGTCTTATAAATAAAGACGAAACGTTGATGTACACATTAAAACATCCATTTTTTGGTTTTCCTTTTTCATTTTCCCATCATGTCGGATTACCTTCATCCTTCTCTTCCCATATATATATATATAAATGTATACAAAACATGTATGTTTAAGCATAAAAATGACCCAATGATGTTAGATTACCGAAGTTAAGTTACATTGGTCAATAACACATGAGTGACGATTTGTGAATGCTAGACACTGTATTTAATGGGATGGTGACACAACTCCCTGCCAAAAAAAAGTTTAAATAAAAACTAACGTCGCCATCTCTCCTGATCAGGATATACATGCGACTGCGGACCACTTGTGAATTTAATATTTCCTAGAAGCTGAGGAAGCCGGCTAAACCCGCTCAAGGTGAATGCCGTGCCAGGTGCTAAAAAACCCAACAACCAACCAACCAAAATATTCCCGCTGGCAAAAAAAGAATAATGTATCGCGCATCGAAAGAGTTATGGTTCTTGAATCTGAGGCGAACAACAACAACAAAAAAAAAGTATAGCATATCTGCGCTTTTTAGTTCCATGGATGCTGAATAAAAATGCTATCAACATTGATTAGATTAAATGAATGGTTCTCGTTAGCTCAATGGATACACCCACAGACAATGGAATCACTTACGCTGAGTTCAAATATAATAGGATCTATCATATTACGCATTGATACCATTGATAGCGACTTTTGTTCAACTAATTGTATACAATTAATCATTTGAAATAGGTGTTGTTTCAGAATTCAATTGTAGAAAAGGGGCTGATATGCAATGAAACAGACAAATTAGGCACAAAAATATTTGCATCAAATACTCGATATCGGACATATGCCAAATATGTGAGTGATGTTTTAAAAACAAGAGCAGAATAATTGCTAATATCACTACATTTAATGAAAAATGCTTTTCTTTTTTTTTTTTTTTTTCGGTAAACAAATTCAGGCTTTGAAATACTAGTCATTATTGGACTTTTTTTACACTAAAAAATATAACTGATCAAGTATATTGTATATTATATATATATATATATATATATATATATATACATATATATATATATAAAGATAGAAGAAATAAGAGTGATAAACATGTTCGAATGTCCAAATTTATTTCAAATTTCGATTGTTCAATGCAAGGTGTATTCTGTAATAAACCAGTGTTCATTATTCTTTCCTTAAGCCAAGGCTTTTCAAAGATCGAGATCTTATCATCAGAGGAGAAATACAGATAGATAAGTTGGCTGTAGAAAAGCCAAAGTTCAAATATTTTAAAAATATTAAAAAATGGGGTGAAAAAAGTTTGTGTAAAGTGTTCAAAATGAAGTAAATCCAAAAGTGAAATATTGAAATCAAATCATTTAAGTGCGCTCCATCTACGATTTGATTTCAATATTTCACTTTTGGATTTACTTCATTTTGAACATTTTCTCCATACTGCCCCTACGAAAACTTTCTCTTTTTCATCTCCAAAGTCTCCTTTTCATTGGACACCTTTTCAACGGGCAATTACCATCTGGACAAACCACATATCCTTTTTACACAAACTTTTTGCACCCCATTTTTTCATAATATTTTTCAAATATTTGAACTTTGCTTTTTCTACAGCCAACTTATCTATCTGTATTTCTGCTCTTATGATAAGATTTTGATCTTTGAAAAGCCTTGGCTTAAGGAAAGAATAATAAACACTGGTTTATTACAGAATACACCTTGCAATTGAAATTTGAAATAAATTTGGACATTCGAACATGTTTATCACTCTTATTTCTTCTATCTTTATAATTGCTCTATCTCGTATATTGAGCTTAACCTTTTCACTATAGGTCCTATTTACTAAAAGTTTACTTTTGGTTTATATTTGATTATATATATATATATATATATATATATATATATATGTGTGTTAATAAAGTGAACATAAAACCAAGTTTTTCAAGAGTGCTCAATACCAAGTAGAGCATTTCTAAAATTACATAAACAATATTACAGTCTTACGTCAATCAACCAACGTTTCAATGCATATTACAGCATCTTGTCAAAGGCAATGCTAAAAAAAATAATCTTTTTTAGCTCTGCCTTTGACAAGATGCGGTAATATGCATTGAAACGTTGGTTGATTGACGTAAGGCTATAATATTGTTTATGTAATTTTATATATATATATATATATGATCAGGAAAGGGAGAAAATGTTCCGACGTAATGGAAATTGAAAAAGGAAAACCCAAAAATATATTATTTATTTCTTCATCAACGTTTCGTCTTTATTGTAGACTTCCTCAGGATGATTATTTTGAATAAAATATAACAGGTACAGAATGCTTTGGCCGCTGGTTCAAAACTACGGCCGTTTTGGGAAGAAGAAATCAAAATATGAGACATAATATAGATGATGGCGGTTTGTAAGCAAACAGTAGGAGTGTGAACTTCAATAGGAAGTGGGAGGGTTGGTACAATCAATGCTGTAAAAGGGGGTGGGGGATGAACTTCGTCACAGTTTGATTTGACTTGAATTATGAAAAGGGAGAGGGGGGTATGAGATGTACTGATTTCGTCTTTACAATTTTGACGGTAGGTCATACATACATATATATATATATATATATAAAATATTTGTTATTGTTTATATTTTAATCTATGGACGTATGTTTCGTCTCTTTTCAATCAAGACTCATCAGCATAGAAGTACGACTATTCACCACCGGTCATACGATTCGAAACCCTGGACTACAAGTATTTTTTCAACCTACAGTCCAACGTCGCTAACCGCTAGGCCAGTTCTGAACAGCTTATAAACAATGATAATTTTAACACATTAACGGCGGCGAAAGCGTACAGGCATTCAAACTTCTATAAGCGAAGGAACGATGCATAAAGCAAGTGACGCTACGCTGTGTTACTACTACCATTTTACAGTGCTCTAATTTTTAACGAGGAGCTTCAAATATATATATTCCTTTTTAACTTAAAAGCATGACCGTGTTTTCTCACCCTCTTTTTTTTTTTTTGGCCCTCACCGCCAAACCTTTCGCGTGACCCGGACAGCGTATGACCTATCGTCAAAATTGGAAAGATGAAATCAGCACATCTCATATCCCCCTCCCCAATAAAGACGAAACGTTGATGAATACATAAATAATATATTTTTTAATTTTCTTTTTTCAATTTCCATATATATATATATATATATGAAAAAATTCCAACCTTTTTTTTTTTTTTTTTTTTAAATAATTTTTTTATTCGTACATCTTACAGCTATTTCGCCTCTGTAATACATGCAACAGTTTAAGTGGCAATTATGCATTTGTCAATACACAATGGCTCATCAGAACGAATCTAATTAATGGAATAATATCCATTCTGCAATTTCTCACTTACTGTGTTCTTAAAAAATTCATATGGGTACTTTTCCCTGCAAAGACAAAATTTCAACTAAAAAGCAAAAGTTTGAATTTTTTTCATTTATGTCCGACTCTTGTTGGGAAAATTTATATTATAACCTAATATAAAAAGAAAACTATTGAGCTGCTTTTTGTGGCCTGAACCGTCAAATAAAGTAATAAACCAGAATTGAAAAAATATATGTATGTATTATATGTGTATCATGTATATGATATAAGTAATGACCGCAATATTTTGTTTATGCGACGTTTGTTTTATTCAATTCATATAACAACGTTTCTGTCTAATTTATACCTTGAGATATGTAAAAGCCAAGAGAAAACCCAAGCTATATCTATACGTACAGCATGATAGTGACACATGTTTATATTAACAAATGTAATTTTCATCTCAAATCGGTGATCATTTTATTTTGAAGAAAACTTTTAAATGATTGGCGACAGAGAGCAAGAAATTTATTTTTAAAACAATTTTGTCTTCATACAAATCTGGATGTAAGCAATTAAAAGTATTAAAAAAATAAAAAGAAAGAACTCGTGAGAATTATTTTTTTTTGCATTTCACACACATCTTGAATGCCTACGAGACCCTGTGTCCTCGAGTATCTAAGGCAGGGGCGGGCAACCTCCGGCCCACGACCCTGCTATATTTTATTATTGCAATCCGGCCCGCAGACCTCCCAGTAAAACTCATATCATTTTGTGACATAGACGTAAAAGTAGGTTTCAATTAAGATTTACAATGGGATAAAAATGTATAAATATCAGCGAGCGATGATGCATGTATATTTCATTTTTCTTTAACTATTAATTTCAAGTCCTTGAAAAAAGAAAGAGAGAGGCAAAGATGAAACGAGAGACGAGGAAAAGGCATGAAACATAGAACTTATGTGAGGTGTGTCAAAACGAATGCTGGATCAACTTGCTACTTCCCCCGTCATTATTTTTTATGATTCCAAAATGGCTCTTCGTCGGCGCCTTTTATAACATCACATACAGAAGTCCCTTGAGAAAAAATATCAGATTTGTAGAGTGTTCAATGCAATTTTTGTACAATTTATTCATGTAAACAAAATATAGTAATTCTGAGATTTCGTTTTTCACTCCGGCCCGCGATCTCCTTCCAAAAGTCTCATCTGGCCCTCACTCTGAAAAGGTTGCCCGCTCCTGATCTAAGGTCTCTCTCTCTCTCTCCTGGGGTTTATCAGGACAACCTAACATAAAGACACTTCCTCCTACAAGTGAACACTGACCAAATATTCAGTATAACATAGTATTCAAAGCCCAAATAAGATCCCCACGATATGGCTACCCACACTGGCTTATACTAGGAATGGTGCACCTTCTGCAAGTGATGTTGCCTCTCGTAACATAACTAAGCTGGATACTCCACCAGACTAGATGAATTCTTGTCCTGGAATCTGGTAATATAAAAATATACTTATGGTAAGCAAGCTACAGACATTTTTGCGTTTAACTTCAAGGAAATCATCAGGCTAACTGCAATCATTAACATTCTACAATCTTTTTTATAAGCAAATAATGTTCATATTAAACGACTACACCTATCAATTAAAGCTTGTATTGACTATACACTTTTCCATCTCTATTCTTTTTCATTATTAGCCAACAAAATTTTACTGGTTTTCAGGTAAAAGTTGTGCCCTCTTTATTTTTAAGTAGGTTAAACAAATAGCTTATAGGTATATTTTCATACGAATATATATATATGTATATATATATATGTATATTTCGGCAGCAAGTCATTTTTTATACAAGCGTCGTTAAAGAGCACAGAGTTTTCTCTCTTCACAATCTTTCTTGTCAATTTCTCGACGCGGCGAACGATTCGTCGGTTTTCTGGTGTTAATTGGTGGAGTATGGCACCTAACGTTGTATCGTAGGCCATTACTTTAGCGCTTTCGGTCTCTCGGCCGTCTTCAGGATGCTGTGTCTTATTGTTACTAAGAGCCGTATTTGTAGTTTTATTATTACTTATATTTCTATTAAATTACATATATATGTATATATATATATATATATCTTTCATCATCATCATCATCATCATCATCAACCGGTTTATTTGTTGAATCAGGCCACAATTAATCCTCTGATGAGGGTGGGGCCTGATTGTCTAGTCTCGAAATCTAAGTCTTTATTTATTTTTTATTTATTTATTCATTTTTTTCTATTATTATCATCATCATCATCATCATCATCATCATCTTCTTCTTGAAGTACCCCTATCTATGTCGGATAAGATTAGAAGTTAAGAATCAACCTAAATTAAGAGCTGCGCAGCGAGATGTCTGTTTACATTAGTAAATGCATGTCAGTAACTGCATGTCAGTAACGTCAGGAAAACAGGGAGCAGGGAGGGAGTTCCAGAGTCCAGCAGCACGAGGAAAGAAGCTTTTGGAGTAGAAAGCTCTTCGGCATCTGGGGACCTCCACAGTGAATGGATGGGATTTGGCAGATCGTCGGGTTGGTCTAGTGAATTTACGTTGTGGGGGCACCAGAGCAGCAAGTGCATCAGCAGCAAGCACAATCCATTGAAGTAATTGTAAAACAGGCACAAGGAAGCAACATTGCGGCGATGGGACAGGGGCTGGAGCTTGGTGGATAGTCAGGGACGTATTAAGTTGACGACTCTTTCTTGGACCTTGTCTAAGAGGGAGAGACTAGTAGATGATGTCCCAGCCCAGATGTAGCAATAATACTCCATTATTGGTATTATACTGACTTTCTTCATGCTCCATATTCCTTTCTGTTCTCTGGCAAGTTCTGTGTATTTGCTTCGTTTTTCCGTCTCTTTGATCTTCACTCTGCGGTCTGCTGGAACAGCGAAGTCTACAATTTTGTATTATTATTATTATTATTATTATGATTATTTCTCATGTGTGTGTCATACAAACGAACTATCCTGCTATGATTGTTATTTTTTACTGTTTTTTCATACCTGATGAAAAATTCTATTAAAATGTCGTTTTCTGCAAGAAAAATAAAAAAAATGGTAGCAATAAACAAGCCAACAATTATTTAACCTTTTCATCCGTCACTGTTAAATACCATTTGAGTCCGAAGTTAGCGTTTACAAATGTTAATCTTCATGCGCTAGAATATAAATCCGGAAAGCCATTCTTCAGATAAGGGCATGTTCCCATATAGGTACATTGCCGAGTTAACCTTTTACCTGGCACTGTTTGAATCGAATTCGACTGAAAAAATTAATTTTTGAAAATGTTAGAATAAAAATTCCGAAATGTCAAGCGTCTCCTTCTTCTTTTCGTATCTTCGAAGAACGCGATTATACGGCAGTTTCTTATTTCTTTACGCAATTCTCTGCATTGATATTTTAAGCTGCATTGGTTGGGCAGTAGAGGGCAGGCAGGGCAGTGCTGCATCGTATGGTTCACCTCTCCACTATTTTTTCTTTTACTAATGAGTCACCACTTATCAAGGCCAAAACCCACTCAAGGATAAGAGTTAATGCGATGGATGAATTGTCGGTTAAATGATGAAGAATATGGTAAGAGGATTGAAAATGATCAATGGAATAGACAAAGTTTGATTACTTATGGGGATAGTTCAAAACAAGCATTTGTTGACATTGGATTCGAAGACGGCCATGTTGTAATATGCAGGGAAGCAGTATCATGGTAATGTGTTCTATTCTTGGAAAGAAACTTTGTTCATGGAAATTCTGCGTGACTTAATAAAATAAAAAAACGGATTTAATAGAGGGGATCAGTCTTAAAATAATGTAACAAATTCAGTTAAAAGAATAGCAGTTTCTACAGATTAACAGAACAGAATTAAATCCTTAATTATAGACGTAACAGTATTTATTTACATTAAACAATAATACATCAAATAATGTACACATGTCAGCTCCTATACATAGATACGATGAAAGTTGGAATTACCCAAGTTGGCAGATGACAGGTAAATATGCTTAGATATTTTATCACAGAGACATGTCACAGATCTTATCTGGATGAGTGGGGATGTTCTCACATGAGCGGTCTGGCCGAAAAAAGAAATGGTTCTTTATGATGCTCCATTTATATTTGGTAACCAATGGTTGAAACAACCAACGGGAGACCACCCCGCCGTTACATGATCTATCACTCCACGCATAGGAAAAGACAGACCCAACACAGTATTCACTTTGTGGTTTGCTAAGATCAAAGTGTAGTATCTGTTCCGATGGATACTGCACCCCATACTGGTATTGTCTTGTCCTTACGCCGGTCAATGGGTCTGTCCTGTGCAGTTCTAGAAGGTCCACCCTCCCAGGCTTTGCCTCCCCTCTTTGGGGAGGAGTAAGTTTATTGCTTACTGTCTGAGGCGCCCCTACCGGGGAATGCTGACGGGGCTGCTCAGGCAATTTTTAAATGGCCAGAGTGCTCACCTCTCGGGCGCTGGCTTTTCAAACCCCACTTTCCCGACCCGACCTTGGGTCACATCTTACTTGTGGGAGTAGGATAAAAACTGGCCTTGTGCCTAACTCCTGGAGAGGAGTAAATCAATACTGCATGGATTTTAACATGATTCAAATGCCGAGATTATTGAAACTTAGAATGTCTCCTAATGTTGATCAGTTATCTCCCATTCCATCAGCCAAACATACAATGTTCGCAGAGTTTTAGTATTAAAAAGATAATGTTGATCACAATATGGATTATTCCAAAACACTCAAGACATAAAATGAAATAAAAACCATTTAGAAACATACTTTAAATATATTTCTCTCTTAATATTATATGATCGTAGTATTCTAACATATTTTGTCATAATAAACACCAAACATTGTTCGTTATTAATGTACTGCCCTGAACAGGTATTGAACTCAGCATTCAAATTATGAGACTTTTGTGGTTAATACATTACCATTTATCACTCCCTTCCTGCCGTTTAATGTTAGGTACAAACGAGATCTTGCTGTTGCGGTGCCGGTGCAGAGAGACCGGGGGATGGGCGGCCACGGCTGACATGTGCTCACTACAGGGAAACGGTTATCGCTCGCGGTTGCCACCCTTGATTACTGTTATGGGGTAACCTTATCCACCTATTTCAGGAATAAATGGACTTACCCAGACAATGAATACAGTAACATCTTAGCGGCAACAAAGTGTGGCAGTTATGGCCGCAAGCTCATGACGCGTACTTCTGTACCATACTTCTGTTAATACACCTTTGATAATCATACCTTGTCTTCATTATTACTGGCCTGCAATGCCACAACAATTACGTGAAGAGAAGAAACATTGCTGCTGGTGCTGAGAGCGAGATCTTGTGTTATTGAAAGGGGTGCGACGAGAACCACGACTGCGGGGGAGATTAAAAAAGGAACTTGGTGACTGTGGTTGGAAAAGGAGGGTGGAAAAAAGGATCCGGACTTTGTTTTGAATACTGAAATCGGCATTTCTGTGTGTTTTGTCAACCTTAAAGGATTTACGTGACTGAAATAGGATTTTATTGACCAAATCAGCATTTCTGCGTGTTTTGTCGACCTTAAAGGATTTACGTGACTGAAATAGGATTTTATTGACCAAATCAGCATTTCTGTGTGTTTTGTCAACCTTAAAAGAATTTACGTGACTGAAATAGGATTTTATTGACCAAATCAGCATTTCTGTGTGTTTTGTCAACCTTAAAGGATTTACGTGACTGAAATAGGATTTTATTGACCAAATCAGCATTTCTGTGTGTTTTGCCAACCTTAAAGGATTTACGTGACTGAAATAGGATTTTATTGACCAAATCAGCATTTCTGTGTGCTTTGTCAACCTTAAAGGATTTACGTGACTGAAATAGGATTTTATTGACCAAATCAGCATTTCTGTGTGCTTTGTCAACCTTAAAGGATTTACGTGACTGAAATATGATTTTATTGACCAAATCAGCATTTCTGTGTGCTTTGTCAACCTTAAAGGATTTAAGTGACTGAAATAGGATTTTATTGACCAAATCAGCATTTCTGTGTGTTTTGTCAACCTTAAAGGATTTACGTGACTGAAATAGGATTTTATTGACCAAATCAGCATTTCTGTGTGTTTTGTCAACCTTAAAGGATTTATGTGACTGAAATAGGATTTTATTGACCAAATCAGCATTTCTGTGTGCTTTGTCAACCTTAA
Organism: Sepiola atlantica; assembly: GCA_963556195.1. Taxonomy (NCBI): domain Eukaryota; kingdom Metazoa; phylum Mollusca; class Cephalopoda; order Sepiida; family Sepiolidae; genus Sepiola; species Sepiola atlantica. The sequence continues at coordinate 68,187,019 of OY744542.1, read as the reverse complement.
AGGATTTACGTGACTGAAATAGGATTTTATTGACCAAATCAGCATTTCTGTGTGCTTTGTCAACCTTAAAGGATTTACGTGACTGAAATAGGATTTTATTGACCAAATCAGCATTTCTGTGTGTTTTGTCATCATTGAAGGATTTACGTGACTGAAGTAGGAATTATTGAACACAGTCCATCTTTCAGCTGTGAATGTCTTACAAGGAGAAGCCAGAAATTTGAAGCTCAGTCGGGAACTTTCCATGGAAATAGCGATAAAGTAGAGAAAGACTAGCGATGTCTCTTCTGCGAGAAAGATGCGAGAGGGAATCTTTTTTTCTTTTTTTTTTTTAGATTAATGAAAGGAAGTTTTTTTGTGTGCGTGAAAATGTTTTTTTATGTTTTTTTTTCTTTTAGGTTAATGAAAAGAATTAGGGTGGAGGCAAGGCATGGCCCATAGAGGCTATACAATTAAGGTGGGTGTTAACGAGCTTTGCTCGTCCGCCAGTTTCTGTTTCATGAGCAAACAAGTGCACTTTGGGTTCATTTAGGCATTCTTTCTGGCAGTGCTCGAAGGGGAGGGGGCAAAAGGCATAGCCAGAGGGAGAGGGGGCAAAAGGCATAGCCAGAGGGAGAGGGGGCAAAAGGCAGAGGGAGAGGGGGCAAAAGGTAGATGGAGAGGGGGCAAAGGCATAGCCAGAGGGAGCGGGGGGCAAAAGGCAGAGGAAGAGGGGGCAAAAGCATTGCCAGACAGAGAGGGGGAAAAGGCATTGCCAGAGAGAGAGGGGGCAAAGACAGAGGAAAAGGGGTCAAAAGCATTGCCAGACGGAGAGGGGGCAAAAGGCATTGCCAGAGGGAGAGGGGTCAAAAGCATTGCCAGAAGGAGAGGGGTCAAAAGGCATTGCCAGAGGGAGAGGGGTCAAAAGGCATTGCCAGAGGGAAAGGGGTCAAAAGCATTACCAGAGATAAAGCATTAAGAAAGCACAAAAAAAAAGGGAAACTTTTTAGGGGGAGGATCACCCCCACAAGATTGCAAAATCGATTTTCTACTCTGTCAAAGCAAGAAAGCATCCCCAGATGTGGCCGTTGTACTCCCTACCTCTGTCTTTGGTATTTTGGTCCTCTCTGGCTTCATCTCATCTTTATATCTTTCTTTCTCCGATGTATCTTTTAAAATGAGCGAAAACATTTTCATTTAGATATAGTTTTTATTTTAAATACAGATAACAACTGCATGAACGACAACATTTCATGCTTTGAGGTCTTATATCCTAAAAGTAGTTAGCGGACAGACGGACAGACAGACGACTTTCATATTTGCATAGATTACCGAAATAAGAGAACCATTGTTTAACGTGTTATCACGTCCAAAAGGAAATTAAGATCCGCAGATAATGAATGCTTTATGCAGGGCAATGAAAGATGTCTTTGTTGCGGAGAAAAAGAAAAAATAAAATTTGAAAATGATATACATAAATCATAACAAAATTCTTGCTGAGATATTTTGAGATTAAAATCAACCAGGGCTTTGTGAAATAAATGTTTTTTTTATTTGTTGTTTATATATATATATATATATATATATATATATATATACAATAATATTTTTATAAATATTAACTATTAAATATTTAAATACCTAGAGACATCGATGTTTCATGCTAACGCAATCTTCAGTCTAGGAACTAATTCTCAACGGTCAGTGGGCGCGAACTCCGAACACAAATCGCCACTGATTCGTAGTCGGAGATCTTACCCGCAGGCCATTGCCAACCAGTTAGTAAATAGAGGGGAATTTTAACTGTAAATAGCGGAATTCGGCGACTAAGCTATATATATATATATATATATATATATATATATATATATATATATTAGAGGTGAAAGATGAGAATAAAAAATTGTAAAGATACAATATTTATTAGAACATAAAAATTTCAGAGCAAGGAGCTTCATATCCTTAATCCATGGATTTTCAAAGATAAACTCTTCTCATCAGAGGATAGGGAAAAAGCCGATAATGTAGTTGTAAATATTATCGGCAATATTTCACTTTGAAAATTTTACATAAAATAAAACAAAATAAAAACAAAATAAAAACAAAATAACGGCCAAAAGGTAAAGAGTCTTATGTTGAGATGAGAGCGTTAAGTCAGGGTGGATGCTGTCCCAAAAGTACGTCGAAACAAAAATAAAAACAGCTGTTACTTTGGAAATGAATGTTTGAAAAAGAACAATACTCAAATTGTTTAGGAATCCAAATATTTTTGTAAGAGGCTGGTGGTCCGACAGTAATTGGTATCTTCCTGTTTATCCTGTCTGTGCATTAGTTTGGTGTTGGAATTATCCGTTTCGCAGGGTTCAGATCAATGCTGAAAAAACGAAGCTGATGACGAATAGTGGGCAACCATTATCAACAACGATAACAACCAACAGCCAAGAACTGGAAACCGGAAACCAGTTCAAATACCTTGGTGCTATACTCAGCAACAAAGGATCCAAGACTGAAATCCTGGCAAGAGCAGCACAAACGGCAGCAGCACTTGCAAAACTGAAATCAATCTGGAAAGACGGAAACATTAGTCTCCGTTGCAAACTGAAGCTGCTGCATACACTAGTATTATCCATCTTTTTGTATGCATGCGAGTCATGGACCTTGACAGCAGAGCTCCAAAGAAAAATCCAAACGGTAGAAATGAGATGCTACAGAAGAGTGCTTGGCATCTCGTACTCAGACCGTGTCACAAACGAAGAAGTTTGCGCGCTCATCAACGCAAATCTGAACAACTACGAAGATTTGCTGACAACTGTAAGAAAAAGAAAGCTTGGATGGTATGGTCACGTGACAAGGGGCAGTGGTCTCTCCAAAACCATCCTGCAGGGAGCAGTGCAAGGCAAGAGAAGGAGAGGTAGACAACACAAAAGATGGACAACATCAAAGAGTGGACGGGCTACAACTTCGCTACAACCCAGTCCATTGCCCATGACCGTCAGAAGTGGAGACAGCTGGTGTGGAGTCCATTGGTGCAGCGCCCCTACGACCCAGGAGGGGGTTAAGGGACCAAGTCAAGTCAAGTCAAGTCAAGGGTTCAGATTGATTTTTGTCTGTTAGAGTTCGGTATATATCAAAGTGAGCATTTCGAACACCTCCTGCTCCCTGGTTGATAATTATCGTTATTTTATTCAACATTTAAATATATGATTATTTTTTTATTTACACAGACATGTACAAAATCTGCGACACTGGCATGTCGATCAACAGCTATTATAAACTGAGATCTCATCAGGCAGAGTTAGAATCCGATCTTAACCTTCGATCATATTTGGAAAGAATGAAATGGAGAAAAAAGAAAAGAAATTTAAAATTAAAATTTTGAAAGTCACATGGTTAGAATTGGGACCGTTAAAAATCAAAATCAAAAAATAATATAAGGTAAAAAAATATAAAATGAAATAAAAAGAAAGAAAAAGAAATAGAAAGACAAAGAAATAGAAAGAGAGATAAAAATATTAATAAATAAATAGATAGATAGACAGATAGATAGAGATAAAATAATATGATATCTATCTGTTTTATCTCTATCTATCTATTTATCTATCTATTTATTTATGTATCTATGTCTGTGTAAATAAAAATAATCATATATAAAAGCTTTATTTGATATTGAGCACTTTTTATAAGCACAGTTGAAATTCTTTGGATTACTATCCTGTGGATGTTTACCTTGCCTCGATTATATATATATATATATATATATATATATATATATATATATATATATATATATATATATATATATATATATATATATTTATCATAATATAAAATGAAATTAAAAAAATAAGGTGCCATTCAAATTTTATTATAATTCAAAGTTCAAGCAAAGTATCTAAACGTCCTTAACTCATGAGTTTTCAAAGATAATTATTCTCCTCTGAGGAACTTTGAATTCTAATAAAATTTGATTGGCACCTTATTTTATTATTTCATTTTATATTATAATATAATGCTCTATCCAGTATATTGAGCTTCAGTTTTTATCCGGACGTTTCACTAATTATAAGATATTAGTTGACTCTTATATCTTTTGTTGGATTACTTATATATATATATATATATATATATATATATATATATATATATATATATATATATAATAAATATTTGTTATTGTTTATTATCTATGTACGTATACGTTTCGTCCTTTTTAATAATCGAGACTCATCAGTATAGAGATATGACTATTCACTACCGGTCATGCGATTCGAAACCCCGGATTACGAGTATTTTGCAACTCAAATCCAACGCCTTAACCACACGGCCAATTTTGAACAGCGAATAAACTGTGATAATTTTAACACTTTATCGGCGGTTATAACGTCTGAGAGCATTCTACTTTTTTAATAGAAGGAACGATGCATTTAAAGCTAGTGACGTCACGCTGTGTTAATACTACACTTATAGTGCTCTACTTTTTCGAGGAGCGATAAATAATAATAAATATTTGTTATTGTTTATTATCTATGTACGTGTACGTTTTGTCCTTTTTAATAATCGGGACTCATCAGCATAAAGATATGACTATTCACGACCGGTCATACTTATGACAAGTAAGCTACACAGACACGTTTATGTGTAGCTTACTTGCCATAAGTATATTTTCATACTATTACTAAGCTCTACTTACGTATTGAGCACTGTTGAAGTAAATACTGAAAATATATGTACATAATTTAGTACACCATTTTATATTATAATATGTGTGTGTATATGCATGAAATAGTAATACACACATACACATATAGAACTTGGATGCCTACTAGACACTTACCTCGAGCGCCTTCGGCCTCTCTGTACAGGGGTTTGTCAGGACAACCTGACATGAGGATACTCCCTCCTACAATTAAACCCTAACCAAATATTCAAAATAACATAGTATTCGAAGCCCAAATAAGATCTCATCAGTATGGTTAACCAACACTGGCTTATACAAGAAATGGCACATCTTCTCCAAGTGATGTTGCCTATAGTAACACTACTAAGCTGGTTATTCCACCAGACTAGATGAATTATTGTCCTGGAATCCGGTAAGACCAAAAGATCACAAGATAGATATACTATCACATAATTAACTGGTCGATTGGGGAGAGGAAATTTAATGTTCTTCACTTCTTTATGAACTAAACGTTTGAGAAATAAGGGAGAACTTTAGTTGAACACTCGAATATCTATGGATAAGAAATAAAAAAAAAAAAATAAATAAAATATAAATAAAAATATAAAGAATAAAAAATTAAAAAATGATTTAAAAAAATAAAATAAAAAATAAAATAAAAATATAAAAGATAATATAAAAAAATGTTTTTAAAAAAATAAAATAAAAAATAAAAAATAAAATAAAAATATAAAAAATAATATAAAAAAATGATTTTAAAAAAATAAAATAAAAAATAAAATATAAATAAAAATATAAAGAATAAAAAATAAAAAAATGATTTTAAAAAAATAAAATAAAAAATAAAAAATAAAATAAAAATATAAAAGATAATATAAAAAAATGTTTTAAAAAAAATAAAATAAAAAATAAAAAATAAAATAAAAATATAAAAAATAATATAAAAAAATGATTTTAAAAAAATAAAATAAAAAATAAAATATAAATAAAAATATAAAGAATAAAAAATAAAAAAATGATTTTAAAAAAATAAAATAAAAAATAAAAAATAAAATAAAAATATAAAAGATAATATAAAAAAATGTTTAAAAAAAAATAAAATAAAAAATAAAATAAAAAATAAAAAATAAAATAAAAATATAATATAAAAAAATGTTTTAAAAAATAAAATAAAAAATAAAAAATAAAATAAAAATATAAAAAATAATATAAAAAAATGATTTTAAAAAATAAAATAAAAATATAAAAAATAAAATAAAAATATAAAAGATAATATAAAAAAATGATTTTAAAAAAATAAAATAAAAAATAAAATAAAAATATAAAAAATAATATAAACAAATGTTTTTAAAAAATATAAAATAAAAAAATAAAAAAAAGTATAATAGAGTAAAATAAAATAAAAAATGTGTGTGCGTACACGCCCCTTAAAGTGGGTCTATAAGGCATATGCAGGGGAGGCAACTCAGTATGCTCAAGGTGAGCAAAAATATACCATTAGTTAATTCTCGCTAAAAAACAATAATAATAAAAATAAATATATATATATATAACAATATTTACAAATAAATATTAAATTATTTATACCTACATACACCAACTTTTCAAGTTTACAGTCTCATCAGTGTAGGAAGTGACAATTTAAGACGGTCAGAGGGTGCAAACCCGGTTCACAGAGTCAAACGACCCTCTGCACGCATTCGCTCTATCCCCACGGCCATTGGAACTTATTGTAATGACTAACGAGAACAGACGTAACTTGGGAAAGCTTTATTCAGCACACAATGTCGGTGCAGTATTAGTGCTACTATTTATAGTGGTTAGTAGAAGCAGGAGAGTTCTCCAAAGGGGAGATAAGTCAGAGTAAGGAAAGTTACTCATAATTATTCATTACATTCACCCCCTTTCTATTTCAATCATAAGGGAATAAAGTCGTTGCATTGACCGGGCTTTTTGCTGGTTCTGTTGGAACGCCTCGGTAGTCTGGTATCGGGAGTAGAATCAGGACTCTGGGTTTCTGAGTCTGACGATACGCAGGGGTCGATTTTCACTCTCCGTCCTGAGTGAATAAAAATCCGTCTCCTTCTGGGTGCGGGTGGTTGTGATTCTGAAAACAGGGGTTCTGAATCGGTTCGGGGATGAGCTCGTTTTGAAGCAAGTGGATGATCGTTCACCTCTGGCTCGTTCTGAGCACCTTGACTTTCTACAGATGTTATGGACTCCGTATCTGATGGTTTTACTGAGTCCGTAGATGAGTCATATGGTGCAGCGTGACCTTCAGCCAAGGTGGAAGGGTCTTGAAATGTAGGCGTCTCCCCGGGGGTTATATTGAGTGTAGGTATATCCCCTGCAGGTGCAAGGTCTCTAAGGGAAACAGTCGATTCTTTTCCATCAGAATGTTGTATCAATGCATAATGTGGATTCGCCTCAATCAGTTCTACTTGGTTTGTTAATGGGTCATTCTTACTATGACGGACGAAACGTCTCAGAACCGTTCCAGGTTTCGAGAGCCATGATGGAAGCGAAGTTCCTGCCGAGCTTCTTCGTTGGAATGGAAGAAACCTCTCGTAAGGCGTGGCATTTGTGGCTGTACATAAGAGCGTTCTAATGGCGTACAGAGATTCTGGGAGAAGATCTTCTCAGTGGGTAATTGGGCATTTGCGGTTTGCGGCCGCTAGTTGTATGCTTTTCCATATTATACCGTTATAGCGCTCACATTGTGCGTTTCCCTGAGGGTGGTACGGCATCGTCCGGCTTGTGGCTACTCCTCGTTTGTGAAGAAATTGTTGTAGTTGTTCAGACATAAAAGAGGCTCCATGATCTGAATGGATATAGGCTGGAACACCAAAAATGGCAAATAAAGAGCACAAGCACCGTATCACCGATTTCGCTGATATGGCTGGACAAGGAAATGCAAATGGGAATCGTGAATATTCGTCGATGACGGTTAGAATGTAACGATTCCCATTATTATTGTGTCGCTTTTATCAGTGTCCTGGTTTTAGGCCTGAAGAATTGTGGTTTATGTTCAGCACATATTGTACACGATTTTATCATTTTCTTTACGTCATCCAAAGAATATGGTAGATTTCTGGTTCGTACAACGTGTGTCATTCGTGTTATTCCTGAGTGGCACAGTTCATTGTGTAAGGTCCGAAGCTCATCCGTGTTGGGTATCGAGCTACATACTCTCAATAGTGCGTCAACCGCAGCATTCTCTTTACCGGGTCGGTAGATTGCATCAAAAGAAAAACAGGAGAGTTCTATTTTCCACCTCGCTATTTTATCATTTTGATTTTGCTTGTTGTCCTGGTGTTAAACATAAATGCGACGGATTTTTGATCAGTAATCAGTCTAAAATGTCGTCCGATCAAATAGTGTCTCCACTTTCTGAGTGCTTCCACTATAGCATAAGCCTCTTTTTCGATTGCTGAGTGTCGCTGTTCTGAACGCGACAAGGTCCTTGAAAAAAAAGCGACCGGACGCCCGGATTGTCTTAGAGAGGCAGCAATTGCATAATCAGATGCATCTGTCTCCACCACGAGAGGAATAGTGGGGTCTATAGCCGTAATTGCTGCATTGGCTATATCCTTTTTAATATTCTTAAAGGCCTCCATTGCTGTGTGCGAGAGAGAGAAAGTGTCCATTTGTACCAATGGGTGAATTTTGCTTGAAAAAGAAGCAATCCACTGTGAGTAATGTGCAAACATACCAAGGGCTCGTTTTACGGCACGCATATTATTAGGTATTGGCAGTTTTAGCAGCGGCTTCAGTCGTTCTGGGTCTGGTGACATAGATACCACCACCACCACCACCACCACCACCACCACCATCATCATCATCATCATCATCATCATCATCATCATCATCATCATCATCATCATCATCATCATCAACAACAACAACAACAACAACCGGCTTATTTGTTGAATCAGGCCACAATTAATCCTCTGATGAGGGTGGGGCCTGATTGTCTAGTCTCGAAATCTAAGTCTTCCTCTCCACTCCTGTCTTTGGCAAGGCTTGATGGAATCTATACCCATGGCTTTCCTATCACGTTTGACTACGTCCTCCCAAGTCAACTTGGGTCTGCCAGTGGTGATGTTCTCTGCTGGCACATTCAACTGTCGGACTTTAGCAATCCAGCCATCGCTATGTTCAATGTGACCCAACCAACGCAGTCTGTTCTTTCGCATGATGTCCGCAAGGCTTTTCAAGTCGACCTGTGAGAGCAGGGATTAAAAAGAAATGTACTGTTCAGGCCTCACCAAACAGATCCATCTGACCATTGCCCTGTCATTACGGTGCAGCTTCCTTAGTATGCCAGCAGAGACAGCCCAAGTTTCTGAGCCATACAACAGCACACTTCTGACACATGAGGAGTATACACGCCCTCTCATAGTTGTTGGCAGGTGTTTGTTTGTCAGGATTGGTAGCAGCTCTCTAAACTTTTTCCAGGCACACTTGCAACGTGTAGCTGCCACGAGTTCACAGCCTCCACCTGATGACAGCACATCTCCAAGATAACAAAAGTCTGTCACTACTTCCAGCTTGTTGTCATCAGTATCCATCTCCGTTAGTGGTCTGCCATCTATTGGTCTTGCCGTGCCGGTGCAACGAAAGCACTTAAAGTGAGGATCTGCTTTGAGAGAGCCCTTTATGCCACTGCACCTTTGCTTACAGTATATCCTAGTAAATTAATGGTGTCTACGCTAAAAGTACATTTATAGTTATTTAGTGTGAGGTTGTATTTTTTTATCATCGCCATAAATCGTTTCAGATTACGATTATGGTCTGCATAGTTGTGTCCACATATTGTTACATTATCAATGTAGGCAAAAGTGCCCTCCAATTTTTCATCACTAATTATTTTATCCATAATTCGCTGAAAACTGGCAACACCATTCGTTACTCCAAATGGTATTCTTTTAAACAAAAGCCATGTAGGGTCGATCGACTGGTTTGATAGCCACTTGGTGATAGGCACTTCTAAGGTCTAGTGTGCTATACAGTTTATATTTAGCAATTTCGCTTATAATTTCATCTATCCGTGGTAGTGGGTATGCATCCAGTAGAGTAAACCTATTTATTGTTTGAGAGTAATCAATTACTAGTCTTTTTTGGGGGGGTTTTCGGAAGATGTTTTACTACTTGTGCCCTCCATGGAGACTCACTCATTTCAATGATTCCTTCACCAAGCATTCTCGTAATCTCGGTTTTTATGAACTGTTTATCCTCAAGTGAGTAGCGTCTAGATTTCATCGCTACAGGTTTGCAGTCTTGAGATAAATTATTAAAGAGAGATGGGTACTGAATATTGACTGCTGTTAAACCACAAATGCTAAGGGCTGGTTTGGGTCCTCCGAAGGGAATTTCAATATGAGAATGATGCTGAAGAAAATCGTGCCCCAGTATCACGTCACTGCAAAGGTTTTTCATTATCAAAAGTTTGATGTTTTTGTATGAAATATTTTTAAAAAGTAAATTAACCAGACAATATCCAATTACTTGTGATGATAAAGAAGCATTCGCCATAGACACACGAGTAGAACAAGAAAATATTTTCCAGTTATTAGCTGTTACAATATTAAAATCAATATAATTACTAGAACTGCCGGTGTCAATTAATGCATCAGTAGAAACGCCATTAATTTTAACCCGCATTATACTTTTCGAGAGGGAGTCTGGAGACGCAGCTGTTATAGTAGCTACCATGAGAGAGGCGATAGAATTTTTAGAAACATTATTTTTGGTAGACCTACACACCTTAGAAAAAATGTCCCAATTTCCCACACTTGTGACACATAGCATCTCTGGCCGGACAAGAAAAACGAGGGTGTGTACTTAACCCACAAAAGTAGCATTTACGACCTCGCGATAGACAACTCTGAAAGGTTTGCAGTGCCCGGAATTTCCTGGTTAGGGAAAGAAGTCACAAAGGAGGGGTCCGGAGAAGAATGCACACAAGAGGGGGCCGAATAACAAGAGTGTGTTGTTCAAAGCAGCACTGACCGTATCCGACTGCAGGTAGAACACCGACTGTTTTGGGGCAATTTCGAACGTATAAGCCTGTTCGTAAGCTGTTCTGAGGTCCAGACATTTGTTTTCGAGCAGTCTTTGTCTTACCTGCACATTTTGGAGTCCGTTAATAAAAGCATCCATAATGTGCTCGTCTCGAATATCTTCGGCAGACATTACCCGGAAATTACAGTCCTTGCTAAGAGTTCGTAATTCCTTTAAAAATTGCACCAAAGATTCGTCATTTTATTGTCACCGTGTAGCAAGTAAATATCGCGAAAATATTTCATTTTTGGGCTTTCGGTAAATGGTGTGCAATGTTTCTATAGCCTCTTCATAAGTGCTGCAGTCCATAATAATTTCGTGTATCGTGTGAGATACATAGTTAGTTAGTAGTCCGAATTTTTTTATCGGTCGTAGTGGATTTTCTGCATGCAACGTTTGCAAAAAGTTTTCAAATGTTGCTCTCCAATGAGTCCAACGTTGTTCAGAGTTAGAAGTGTCAGGTTCCACGTCGAACCGTTGTGGGCGCATTAATTGTTCCATGTTGATTGTGTGCTGAATAAATTGTAATGACTAACGAGAACAGACGTAACTTGGGAAAGCTTTATTCGGCACACAATGTCGGTACAGTATTAGTGCTACTATTTATAGTGGTTAGTAGAAGCAGGAGAGTTCTCCAAAGGGGAGATAAGTCAGAGTAAGGAAAGTTACTCGTAATTATTCATTACACTTATTACGTGATACATGAGAAATTAAGTTTTATTTATACCTAAATACAGCGGCCAGTAAACAGCAGACAATCTAGAGGGTTCGACGAACGTTATCGTAACGTTGCTTATAGCTTAGTGACAGTCTGTTTTTAATATCTCCAAAGAGTGTTCAACTTTAATTTCTTAAAGGGGCTTTATAATGACAATATTTACAAATAAATATTAAATCATTTATACCTACATGTGCCGGATATATTTGCTATCCGGTACCTATGACCCATTGGGTCACAGCCACTAACACTATTCTACTTTGATTTCATTCAAAAATTCATAAACTTTGACATTTAAGATGTTCTTCTTGCGTATCTAAAAATAAGAAATCTCTCTACATCTATATAAGAATGATAAAGAATAATATTAATTTAATATTATTATTATTATTATTATATAAAAAAAATATTAAAAAAACAACAAAAGTATTATTCAAGTTTAAACATATATTTGTTTATTTTATATGTTCATTAGAAGAGTTTAAATAGTTCTTTGAAATAGTTCTAGAAAACTGATATTTGTTCCTTCAAGAGATTTTAAAAATTCGTTTCATAAAATTTCAAATTTCACTGGATTTATGTGCTTTTAGCCGCCGTCAGGACAGTTTTCATTTTAATATTTATTCTCAGATGTAAAAATACATTTTTTGTGCTGTTTTAGAGGTTAACTATTTTTGTTTTTCAAACACAATCAACTTTTAACTGAAACGATTAATCAGATATTATGATAAATCCGTTAAAAAAAATATATAGCACGTATAAGCCACGCCCACTTTTGCACATTGCTACACGGTTCAGCATGTCATAATCTTAAAAATAAAAATTTTGAGCTACACCATATCATCTTTCCGATAAAATTACATGGGACGGGGTACTACGTGATTATCAAAGAACAGTAACACGTTCTCTTAAAAAAAAAAATTAAATGAGATCTTTAATGACGATTTTTTTTACAACATCTTAAATTGCAATGTAATTTTAAAACTATAAATCGAATGATCGTATAAAATGACGTCTTTGTGAAAATGTGAAATTGGGACACGGAAAAAGTACACAACCACCACCTACGTGGGTCGTGACAACCTTCTCTGGATTGGGACAATAATAATAATTTTACTTGTCTCCCCACCAGGGCAAAATTAGACACAAGGTCGCTAATCATTACTATTACCGACATAAATTATTTTCGTGCTTCTGCATTATGGCAACAAAATGGCGACGCACAAAATCCCCTTCCTTATTTCTGGAGGAGTGAATCGAAAGGGGAGATAATTCGAATTATTTTTTTAGGGGGACTCATAACGGAACGATCATATTTCATTTTTTTCGTCACGGAAAACCTTAACACAGATAGAAAAGCAGGAGAATTTGTCAGAAGAAACATTAAAAAACAGTATTTTTGTAATGAAATACATAAAGAAACGGGGGTATCTTTTACAATAATCCGCAGAGTGAAAACGCTCAAAAAACAAATATACAACAAATAAAAGTAACTGTAGCCGATAAAAGTTATTTTCCAACTTATCTGTGACATTTGTTTGTATTTTTAAACCGTTCCAACTGCTATTTATTAGAAATCAATATTTTTGTCACACGAACATTGGACAAAAAAAAATGGCGATTGGGGGGGGGGGTATGGTAAGGAGGTAAGGCCGAGACGTCATTTTTTTTAGTAAAAATTCGTGCAAAAAAAAAAAGAAATTTTGGGCTACCCATTTATACTACGTAAAAATACAAACGAAGAGGTGCTTGTACAGAGAAGCGTCCATATTAAATTATCAATAACACACACAAAAACAGTATTATATACTTACGCAGCAGATTTAAATAAGTATATCCTCACCAAAAAGTAGGAAAAATGATCGAGTAGAATTTTCATTAAAAATAAAAATAAAAATCAGTTTCATCGTATTTTGATGACTGCCATTGATTTATTACTTGTTAATATGACAGACTGAGTTATCTCCCCCTGAATTTCGTGTTTTTAGCTCGAATCAATGGCTGAACCCGATTAAACGATATAACGGATTTTTATTTTTTATTACCATTCTACTCGATAGTTTTTGCTAATTTTTGGTGTACAAACCTATTTTTGCTTGATACATGAGTATTTCAAAGAATTTTCCGGTTAATTTAATTGGAACTGCGATTTTCAGCGTTTTTCATATGTACGCTTTTCTGTACAAGCACCGAAAGAACTTATATATAATTTTTTTTTTTCATGAGAAAGTTACATTAATTTTTTTTTTCGGTACTTGGCCACCAAACAAAAAACTGAACCGTTTTTTTTTCAACCCTTTGGTAGCAGTTATTTGTTGACTTTTTTTTTCGCCCTTTTTTTTCGGTAAATTTATAGAAGTGCACCTTTCGTATTTCGACCCCTAAAAAAAAAAAGTATCCTACTTTTTTGGGCAAATTACATGTAAACAGCCTCAACAAATATCCGCTAATAATAAAAATTATGAAAATTTTTATTATTTTAGATTTTAGGAGGGGGGGTCACTTTCCTATATAAGTTATACGTAAAGTGAGCACCCATTTCTTGGCCACCGAATCTCACCTCACGTGTTTCGACCCCTAAAAAAAAAAGTTTCTACTTTTTTTGGCAAATTACATGTAAACAGCAATCCATAACAAATATCCGCTATGAAAAAAAAAAATGAAATTTTTTATTATCAACAAATATCCGCGGATATTTGTTGAGGCTGTTTACATGTAATTTGTCCCAAAAAGTAGAAACTTTTTTTTTTTAGGGGTCGAAATACGAGTGGTGAGATTCGGTGGCCAAGAAATGCGTGCTCACTTTACGTATAACTTATATAGGAAAGTGATCCCCCACCCCTCCTAACATCTAAAATGGCTGTTATGTGACTTGCCCCAAAAAGTAGAAACTTTTTTTTTAGGGGTCGAAATACGAGAGGTGAGATTCGGTGGCCAAGAAATGCGTGCTCACTTTACGTATAACTTATTATAGGAAAGTGACCCCCCCTCCTAAAATCTAAAATAATAAAAATTTTCATAATTTTTTTTCATAGCGGATATTTGTTGAGGCTGTTTATATGTAATTTGCCCAAAAAAGTAGAAACTTTTTTTTTAAGGGGTCGAAATACGAAAGGTGCACTTCTATAAATTTACCTTTTTTTCTCTGTTGGAAATTTTTTACAATTTCCAATTTCCGATTTAATCAATTTCCAATTTAACTTGTCTATTTTCTCTCTTTCTGCTTGGATAAGTAAATGCTTCAGCATCTTCCGACTGTTTACGTAAACAGTCGAAAAATAAACGAACGAAAAGTCGGCTTTCTCTTGTTCAAAAGCTGTACAAGTCTCGGATATGTCAGTTAAAAGATGGTACTTATACAGATTAGGACCCAAGCTAACCGTAACCCTAACCGACGCCAAGTCGATTTTAACTTGGGTCCTAATCTGCATAAGTACCTAAAAATTATCACCCAACACAAAACAGACCTGCTTTGTTTCATTTAAACATGCAAATAACGAATTATCAATTTATATGGTGGTCTTGCAAATCTATTCAAGTTACCATATGTCCTAAGTTATGTGGAAGTGATGTGAATAGTAGTTAGAGATGTGAATGGTGGGCGGCACATGTTCGTCTTTAACCACTGTCCATTTTTCACAACTTTTTACTGACCATTTTTCTTTTCTTTTTTCGGTGTACACTTATCTATCAGGCTGCTAGAGAATTCCGGCGTTTTTGGAATTTTTTTTCCAAATATTTTACATTTTAGGAGGGGGGGATCAGTTTCCAATGTTAATTCAACGTAGACTGATCCCCCTCTTTTTGACCATCTCAATTTTTAAAAAAATCTTTTTCGGTGTACGATTACTTGTCATGTCAATAGAGAATTCCGGGGGTTTTGGAAAGAAATTTTTAAAAATTGTGATTTTAAGACGGGGGATCAGTTTTCAATGTAAATTCAACGTGGACTGATCCCCCTCTTTTTAACCAGCTCAAATTTTAAAAATTATTCTTCTGCTTACAATTACCTATCATGTAACGAGAGAATTCCGGCGTTTTTGGAAAGAAATTTTTAAAAATTGAGATTTTAAGACGGGGGGTCAGTCTTGTTCGTCTTTTACCATAGTTCGTTTTTCACAACTTTTTACGTCTTAAAATCTCATTATTTTGAAATTTCTTTCCAAAAACGCCGGAATTCTCTCGCGACATGATAGGTAATTGTAAGCAGAAGAATAATTTTTAAAATTTGAGATGGTTAAAAAGAGGGGATCAGTCCACGTTGAATTTACATTGAAAACTGATCCCCCGTCTTAAAATCACAATTTTTAAAAATTTCTTTCCAAAACCCCCGGAATTCTCTATTGACATGACAGGTAATCGTACACCGAAAAAGATTTTTTTTAAAATTGAGATGGTCAAAAAGAGGGGGATCAGTCTACGTTGAATTAACATTGGAAACTGATCCCCCTCCTAAAATGTAAAATATTTGAAAAAAAATTCCAAAAACGCCGGAATTCTCTAGCAGCCTGATAGATAAATGTACACCGAAAAAAGAAAAGAAAAATGGTCAGTAAAAAGTTGTGAAAAACGGACAGTGGTTAAAGACGAACATGTGCCTGGTGGGCTTCTAATAAATTCGTATATGCCTCTCTCCAGCTATGATTTGAATAGTAGAGGAGACGGTGCTTATGCAGATGAGCGGACCATTAAAAAAAATTATTTTTTTTATAAAAACAATATTATATACTTATTCAGTGTTATCTTCTTACTCACTGTGCAAAAAAGTAGAAAAAATTATCCACTAGAACTTTAATTACAAGTATTTTTCCATTCTGCGTATCGTACCAGCGATTCGTTCACAGAAACGCCATGTTGTTTTTTATTATGATTTCGCAAGTTGATTATCTCCCCTACGAAATCTTCTTTGAATGAATCGCTGTTACGATACGCAGAATGGAAAAATACTTTTAATTAAAGTTCTAGTGGATAATTTTTTCTACTTTTTTGCACAGTGAGTAAGAAGATAACACTGAATAAGTATATAATATTGTTTTTATAAAAAAAAATTTTTTTAATGGTCCGCTCATCTGCATAAGCACCAAGGAGACTAAACCCAAGTCTTCGTTGTGCAACTAGTCAAGGAAAAACTCCGAAATAAAATCAGTTGTGTCACTTCTTAATCCTTGCATTGTTCCCTCGCCGTTTAAGGTGATTGCGCAACACTTGCGCCATTACAGCCTCCACACGCAGGCATCCTTACGGGCACTGAAAGGATCCCTTCTTTTTTTTTTTTCTTAAGTGTTCGTCATCGAAAATATAAACAATGTCATTTTTATGACGTTTAGTGGCACTCCAGAATAACATTCGACTCTGAGCCAGCGTGCCGCTATTTCGAATTCACAGCAGCAAGCCGCAATCAATAGACTGTCTCTCCCGTCATAATTTTTAAAAAGTCAAAATCTTTTTCATGTAAAACTTAATTAAAACTTGCTGAAAGGAAAAGTTTTGTATTTTTATTTTAAATAATTTATTTTAGAAAAATAAGTAATCAAATTATTTTTTTTTTCTCGAAACATTGAAATATGAATTTTTCTACCAATCACAGTGCTGTCGGATCGCAGATATTACAAAAAAATCCATTTTTATTTTATATTTAATTTTTATTTAAAAAAAAAAGTGTCCTAGCAAGTTTTAATTATAGATGTTTACATGAAAACGATTTTGACTTTTTAAAAATTATGACCGGAGCAACAGTTTAGTGTTGTGAATTCGGAATAGCGGCACGCAGACTCAGAGTCGAATGTTTTTCTGGAGTGCCCGTTTAGTGAATTTCCGATGCTGAAAACGTATAGAAAGTTCGGAGGCTGAGTGCCCCTTTTTATGTGTAACTGGATTTTCCTTACATTAAAAGCCGACCTTGTGTTGAACTTTAGCCTGGGTGAAAATTTTGACAGTAACGTCACGTCATCATATTAAAAAAATAAAGATTTTAAAGGAAATAATAATAATAAATAATAATGATGATAAATAATTTAAAAATGAATAACTTACAAGTTATATATAATAAAAAAAAAGCGTTTAGTGAAAACTCATGAGAAAGTTTAAAGTTTAAAAAGAGCGAACCAATCAAAACCTCTCAGTACATTCGAAATCAACCAATCAAAAGACACGGCGGGAGGGAGAAATTGACCAATCAGAAGAGCTTTTGAGCTGAACCGTTGCTATTTAATTTTATTTGAAATTAGAACGATTCCTGTTCCACTTCTGGTAAACCGCCTTCGTCACAGCTGGATTTTATTAGCAAACAATAAGTAAGTATTAGTTTTTATCTACTAATATTTAAAAGGAAAAGAAAAAGTTTTCTTTCTATTTGAGTTAAAACTTGAAGACATTTTTTAAGATAAATATTGTTAATGTATAGTTTTTGCTTTCATCTTGACTTTTCTTTCTCTATGAGTAATAAGTGTTACTATTAAAATCTCTATCTTTTATTTATTTATTTTTGCTTAATCTTCAGAATTGTCACTTTTTTTTATTCTTATCTATATCTATAAAACCTTAAAAACTATTTTACTGTGACATGGGTCGATTTCGTCATTTGTCACACGAGATGGTTCTGAATTAAAATTACGTATATCGTTTTTTTTAACTAGTAGTTTTGATTTACTCCGCCAGGAGTTAGGCACAAGGCCAGTTTTTATCTTACTCCCACAAGATGTGACCCAAGGTCGGGTCAGGAAAGTGGGTTTTAAAAATTAGTAAGTTTAAATGTCTATTGTACGTCAAATTAATATTCGCTTTTTTTTTTTTTTTCTCAACTAGCAAAATGCCGCAACAAGATCCAGAACGTCTCAAATCCTACAAAAATCTCGGTAGAGATATGTCGGTAAGTTTGCTAAATGTTTTACTGATTAAAACAAATTTATATATATATATATATATATATATGTCATGCCCCCCCCCCCCCCCCCCCCGAAAATAGCATAAAATGTATCTGATGTCGAGTTTTTCAAAAAATATTTTACATATGGCATCTGTTTAACGAGTGTGTGTGTGTGTGGGGGGGGGGGGGGCTGGATCTAACCCGGTAAGGAACAATACCCCCCCCCCCCCAAAAAAAAAGAGTAATGCCTGGGAGAAACGGAATATTTGGTTCAGAATGCCCCTCCCTTTATTTAAACTTTTCTTACGCAACCTTGCATTTAAAATTCTTACTTGAAAAAAAAAAACAACAAAAGCTTCAGACTTATTTCATCGCCTTATAATAGTTGACAAAGAAGTCGTGTGTGTATATATACTATATTTTATAAGTTTTTTTGTGTTTTTTTGTTTATATGGTGCTTTTACAGTTTATCGGATACTTAAAAAAACAAACTGAGGAATATCTGTTTGATGTACGTACCTGTAACGGGATGAATAAATCCTGTACCAAAAATTACGTAGATTAATCCAGTTTTTTTTTTATTTTTTTTTTTATATATATAAAAGAAAAACTGATTTCATCGATTAACGAATAGCGTGGAAATACGTCCTCCATTACGACTTATTCAAGGGAGATAACCGAAACTCATAAGCCTTTAATGAGAACGTATTTCCACGTTAATCGGTAAATTTTTTTTTTTTTTTTCTTTTATAAATTTTTTTAATTTACGTGATTTTTGGTATATGATATATTCAGCCCGTGACAGCTACGTACATCAAACAGATATTCCTCAGTTTGTTTTATTTAAAGTATCCGATGAACTCTAAAAGCACCATATATATAATGTGTGTGTGTGCACAATGTAACTCTTAACACCGACCTCATCCCAAACGTTACATTTCTAATTTCCCAAACGTTAATTTTCAACTCCATTTCCAACTAAAATTTAACTTCTGGAGTTCACAAGTTTTTTTTCCTCGATGATTTAAAAAATTTTTTTTAATAAACTTTAACTTAACTCAGTTAACAAAACCGATTGAGCACATGGCGTCGAATTTGAACCGTAGCCCCCCCCCCCCTCTCTCTGAGGATTTCAAAATTCTCATTGACATCACGTTGCCCCGGAGTCTTTCTCATTTGTTTCGCTTTTAAAGATAGTTTAGTCTCAGAACATATCCACTTTAACGCTTATTCTCATGTTAAATTTAAATGGGTGATTGTATAGAACGTTGGTCCCAAATCCCTCGTATGATCGATCACGTGATATTATTTTCGCCGGTAATATCTGTCCTGCACTAAAAAAAAAACTACCGTCAACAAGGAAAGATCCGACACTTAATATCTTTTAATTTTTTTTAATATATATTGGTTACTTTTTGTATTTTTATTCATGTGAATGAAAACTAATGATATTAAATAAAAAAATTTTTTAAAAACCTGGTGCAAGGCCAGTGCAGCAGATATGACAAGTGAAATTGTCAATTTTTATCAAGTCGATTAAATTCCAAGATAAACGGAAAATATCAATTTCGTTACGTTTTTCGTTGAACAATTTTTTTTTTTTTTTTTTTTTTTTTTTTTTCTTTAAACTTCTGAATCACTTGGTGTTGTTTTTTCTTTTCGAAAGTATCCGCTAAACTGGATAAGCACCCCCTCTTATCTTTTTTAGATTGACATGCTAAACGTATTGGCGGTAAAATCTAATATTACGTATAAAAACGGCAGCTCTTATGCCCGCCACAAATCAAAATCGGGGATTTGTTTCACATGACTCAAATTAACTAATGATTTAAAATTAAATCAATTTATGTTAATATTGAGGACAGACGATTGTTACAAAGTTGTATAGAATACTTAGTATTCAATGCTACTTTGTAACTGTGTCATGAACGTATTGCTATAAGTGACACTTGTGCAGTTTAGTAAAAAGCGGCGGCAGATAATCCAGATTAAAACATTTTAATAAATGTATTTACTAAAATATAGTTTCTGAAATTGACAGTGAATTTTATTTTCTTATAAAACGAACATAAAAATAGGCACTTCGAGCCGAAATTTGTCTTCATTTTTGAAGAGCTCCAATAGTTTAAAGGGCCGACAACTCTTTTTGTTTCACTTTTCGGTACAGAATTTCTCCGAAAATGGAAAAATATGAATTTTAAAAGTAATTTAATTAATATATTTATTGAAGAAAAGAAAATTTGGGAAAATCAACAGTATATATTTTTTTTTTACTTAAAAACGAAGTCATCTTATTTGGTTTAACATTTTAAAGTTTAAAATATTTAAAGAGTTGTCGACTCCTTACATTATTGGAGCTCTTCTAAAACGAAAAATTTCGGGTCGTCCCTAATCTGTAGAAGTGCCATATTTTATTACAATTTTTGTTTTCTTTCAGAAACTTTCATTAATAAACTTTATGTTAAACTATTGGTCGTTACTTCCTGTGGATTATCTGCCGCTGTTTACTAAACCGCACAAGTGGCAAATATTTTGTAAAATATTAAGTTTGGAACAGTTTTTAAGTTAAGCTTACGTGCGTAAAGCTAAATTTTTAAGAACTCAATTGAAATGGGTAAATAATCGCTTGATTATGGATTTGTTGGAGAAATGATATATGCAAAAATCGGATCGTTAATACTAGACCACCCGTGACCCGTTGGGTCAGTTTGTTATATTAGCTATGGAATTCATGTATGAGCGTTACACTTGTGGCATAAAGAAAATAGTTTTTTTTTTACACAACAGAAGCATTTCTATGAAAGTATATTAAAATGAAAAAAGAATAGATAGATTTCTGAGTCGTTCTGTTTATTATAATTGTTTGTTTTTTGGGATGTAATGTGTAAAACATGATACAAGTATTTGCTGTTTAAAAAAAACAACAAGGAAACACTATTTAATGTAATAGAAATGTGTGCCTTTACCGATTCAGCTTTCTCGCGTACGTAACGAAAACAGGGAGTAGGAGTGGTGAAATCTATGAGAGGGAAAGTGGGAGGTGGTTTCGTTCACCGACCGCTAGTATGGTTGATATTAATGAGTGTTTTTTTGTTTGTTTTTGTTTTTTAAAAGGGAGTTTTTTTGAAACTGCGACAGACTTTACGAAGTCCCCCCGTTGAATGTTTTTAACCGTGAAAAAACAAATAAACTATTTGATGAAATTAAATTAAATGAAAAATTTCATGCGTTCGTTAATCATAATAGAGAATAACGGAATTGGAATAACAGATTGAAGACTATGCTATTTACGCATGCGCAACCGGATGTTGGAAAGCTGAAAGCTGATTGCAAACATACAAGAACAATAGTTTTAGTATTATATAGATAGATAGATTAAAGAAACGAAATTTTGTATTAAAACAAATTTAAATGTTTAAAAAATTTCAAAATTTAAAAATATTCGGTTAATTTGCCCATTCTTAGACGGACAATGAATCCAAGTAAACCCAAATTTTGAACTAATTTCCCAACTGTACTTTTAAAATAAATTGACTTATTTCGAATTATTGTAAATTATTTGGGTTTACTTACTCATTTGTTAGGTCGAAAATATGCAGACGATTCATTGTCCGCTATTTTTTCCTAAGAAACGACAAATTAAGCATTTATTTAAAAAAATATGTACAAACAAGATTTTTTTATTTTTTTTTATAAATATTGTGAAAATGAGGCTTAGGTAAGCTGAACTGAAACCAACACTTGCACGTAATTTTCCAAGATTTAAAAAAAAAAAAAAAAAATTAAAGTAAATTTTAAATCTTGTGAAATATTATGCATAGTTTAATTTATTTAAGAAAAATACCACTGAACAAGTGTTAAAGGTGTTAGGGTTCGTTAAAATTCGGAACGGCGTGCCTTTCGTCTATTTCCGCTCGTTTTCGTAGCATTCATTGTACATATACGTCACGCTTGTAACATTTTGGTCGTATTTCCCGAAACAGTACCGTAAAAATGTACTATTAATTGAACATTTATTGAAATCAGCTGAGAATAAAACTTATGAAGTTGAAGACTCAAAATGTTAGAATCGGATTTAAAAAAAAAAAAAAAAAATTAAAGGAATTTTGAAGCCGTTAAACTCTCCAAAAATAATTACGTACTTTTTTTGTTAAAACTTTGGTACATTTATGCTCAAAGCAAGTTATCTTGCGCCCCCCCCCCCCCTTTTCAAACCGAACTTGATATTCGTTCAAATAAATGACGTAATTGTAAATTATTTTTCTCTTCATCTTTATTTTTTTGTAGGAAATGAGACGTCGAAGGAATGAAATGTCCGTGGAACTCCGCAAGCAAAGAAAAGATGATCAGACCATGAAGAGGCGGAACATCGGAGATCTCTCGGATGATGCTATCAGTCCGCTGAGGGAACGCAACCAGGTTAGTCGTCCTTGGAACTGAAAGTTTACGTGGCTATATTTTAGTACGATAAAATGCTGAAACCAATTTTGATTTTTATAGATAGGCAAAAATTTGTCCCTAATGTCCCCCCCCCCCCCCAAATGGGTCTGTTTCCTAATTGACTAAGAAACAATTGTATGATCCTGTTGACACTCGCGAACTTATGTCATTAAACCCATTCCCACCATGCACTGCGACTGAATGTCTCCAAGTAAATTCCCTACAGAATTAAATGAATGAAATCCTTAATAGTTTTGAAAACGTTAAAAAAACTCCCTTCAAACTTTCTCAAAAAAAAATTTTTTTTTTTTTTTTAGTTACAATCTCTCCGATCTTTTTCTATTGAAGGGTACCAGTTCTTCGTTGACAATCGAGGAAATTGTTAGCGGTGTCTGCTCGAACGTTGTCGAGAGCCAACTTGAAGCCACCCAAGCTGCCAGGCGACTTCTCTCTAAGGAACGAAATCCACCTATTGATGTGATCATCAACACGGGTATCATTCCAAACCTGGTTGAATTCCTTAAGAGCTCAGATCGGTAAGTATTTTTTTTTTTTTTTTTCTAAGACAAGTTTTGGCATTTTGGACTGTATACTTCATCAATTTGTTTAAATCTTCACATATTTTTTTAATCAGCGTTTGGTTAGTTTGTGCCATATCAACCCTGTGCACAGATGTGGAAATCTAAAATTGAAGAAAAAAATAAATAAAAATTCATCCAAAGGTTTCTGCTATTTAATGTAAGAATAGTCTTTTCTCTTTTTTTGGTCATCAATATCTTATCCTACAAAACCAAAATTTGATCGGTCAGTTTTTCTTGTGGATCGTTGCAAGAGAATAAATGTGATTTTGACTCTATTCCTTCCAGAAAATGCTTTGTCTGGATTTGAATTATTTCAATTGGTTTCCATCTTTAAAGAGACCTAACTCTCAATTCGTCCATACGATTACGTCTGTTTGGCTTTGGGAGAAGGAGGTCAGCAGTTTATTAAAAGCGAAACGCCTTGCAAGTACATACACTACTAGACAACACCGAATACGCTCAACTAGTTTAATATTTTTCCTTTCTAAACTTTTGTCATAAAAACCGACTTGCTGTTGCAAAAGTTTATAACGTGCGTTTGTGGAGGAAGGGTAAATATAATTTCACAAATCTTAGATTTTTTTTTTTTTTTTTTTTACCAATCCATGTCCATGTTTCGCTGATGCTTATGGCTACAGTTTGAAATCTCTTCCCCCCCCCCCCTTTTTTTTTTTAAATATATATTTTAAAAAAAAACTTGGATTATCTTCACGTTTCGACCAATGCAACTTTTGACTTCAGATGTTATCAAGAATTCCGGAACCTATAAAACTTCGGACTGGACCCTTTATTAAGGGAGTGTCTCATTCTGTCCACCATGTTGTGGTAGTTAAGTGTTATCGCCTGTAATGAGGATTGAACCCTAACCTCCAGAAGACTCACTTGGATTAGAACATCATGGGGAGAGCTACGAAACCTGCTTGGACAGTTCTTTAAGCAAGGAATCCTTCTGCTTCCTTTGCCTACGTACCATTCCAGACTTCCTGTTTTCTTGTAGCACTTCCTTTTACGTCTTTCGAAGCAGAAATTTTCTTGCGTATTCCCATGTACCATCTTATGTTATTCGTCATGTCGAGCCCAAATTAGTATTAAAATAACTGCTAACCCTTGCATATATGCTGATGGCTTATCCAACTTTTTTATTATTCCCCTTCTAGACCAGAACTTCAATTTGAAGCTGCCTGGGCCCTGACAAATATTGCTTCCGGTAACCGTGAACAAACAAATGCAGTGGTCAATGCTGGTGCCGTCCCTCCCTTCATAACGCTCTTGTCATCTGGTGATCAACATGTCTGCGAACAGGCAGTCTGGGCACTTGGCAACATTGCAGGTATGGGGTTACATTTTTTTTTTTTTTTTTTTTTTTTTTTTTTAATTCAAAAAAATTTTCGATACTTTCTTTCCTCCCCCCTCCCCCCAACGAGTTTGGATTATTTCCCCTGTTCATATTTTGTCGTTTGATTTATCTCCCTTTCGTATCTCGCCACGGCACCAAATCCTTTACTAAAATGATTGGATTCAGCAATAAATATTAAAAGGGTCGATGTCATTAAATGTAACTTGTCTATTTTCCCTGTAATATGTACCCCCCCCCCCCCCTCTCCCTTTTGATCGAAGTCTCGGTAAACCCGGTTCAAATTTTTTTCTTCTTTCAATTGCAGGTGATGGACCCGAATTAAGAGACTACGTAATCAAGAATGGAATTGTAGAACCTTTGTTGTGTCTTGCCAAACATGACCTTCTTGTAAGTATCTAATTCTGTTGGATTCTTTAAATCCAGAGCCTCAATCCTGTAAGGAATTACGATAGCAACAAAAATGTCGTTTAAAAACGTCTTTTACTAGTTAATGAAACTGCTCGAATACGTTTTTGTGCAAGTAACATGTAGGTCTCAATGTAGGCTGATGTAGTTTAGAGAAAATTTCTGGAAACCTGATTGGTCAAAGTTAGTGAAGGTAGGTGAGATTGTCTTTGTGTAAGGTGTATTAATTTTTCCGGCTTTCTACAAATGAAAGAGGGGGGGAAATCAAGCCGACTTTATATAGATAGAAAATGTGTACTGCATTTATTTTTGGACTTTGTTGTAGAGAAAGTACTGACATCCCTTTTCTTACACAATTAACGATCTTGAGTAGCGCGGTGCCTGTTAACCGTGAAGAGTTCTACGATAGGATGAGTATAGCTGGGTTGTTTCCGTATACATTACGAGGTGATTGCATTGTTCACTTACATAATACACCTTTGTATGTTGGCCGTTTTGAGTTATTACTTTCAGATAACATGACAAAATAAATTTTCAGTAATACTAAAAACGATCTGATGTTATTTCTACTAAAAGTTTGTTTTAATTATATTTGAAAAGAAAAAGTGGTAATACTTGTTAAATCTTTAAAACTCCTGAATTCTGCCGATTTAAAAAAAAAAATTTGTAAATTAAACTTTTGAGAAAATTTAATTGCTAATTTAACGATCTTCTTTTAAGGCTGGTTTTCTCCGCAATGTCACCTGGACAATCTCTAATCTGTGCCGAAACAAGAACCCGTCTCCTGATTTTGCCACCATCCAAAAATGCCTTCCCACACTCTCCTGCCTCTTGCGACACACTGACGATGAAGTTCTTTCTGACACCCTCTGGGCTTTCTCCTACATCACAGATGGTCCTAACGAAAAGATCCAAGCTGTCATTGATAGCAGTAAGTTACTATTCATTATTTTAACGTCTCTGGTTTATTGCTCGGCCTCTTTAAGACCATTTTGTCGTCTGTATGACTTTCTATATTGTAGTACGTGTGATTCTACTTGGATGTGAGAAGGCTTACTTCAGAAGCTATTCTTTCAACGGGCTTTTCTTTTGGACAGATTTTTATGAAAACTTACCGTATGATTGGAAAACCTTTTTAGTATTGTCATTTTCACGAAAACTGTTCATTGAATAAATCGTTAGTCAAATTACCAGAGCTCGCAAGGACGTGTCAGTTATTTACCTTCTATTGAACTTCGAAGCCTTTTAAAAAATGTCTGAACAAAAGGTTATAATTTCATTATTTGACCGATTCATAATAGACGTCACGGGTTGATCTCGTGTGTAATTGTGTAATTGTTTAATTCTCTCCAATTCAGTTTTCAATGAAACTATTTCTAATACGGCCACCAGCATTTTAGAAGCCGGCCCGTCGTATCAAATGATATTTCAGGACAATAACCCAAACCGTAACACTTCCATTTTTTTTATTTTTTATAATGGCGTCTATTCGAATGAAAATAAGGTGATTCAGTTGTCTGAATTTTATTCTAATTTATAAGAAATGTTTGTTGAACAATTCTGATTCGGGTTTTTAATTTTATTTATTTATTTTTTTCCAGATGTTGTTCCAAAGTTGGTGGAATTGCTTCAACACTTCAAGATTTCTGTGATAACGCCAGCTTTACGAACGGTGGGCAACATCGTCACCGGTGATGATTCTCAAACACAAGTAAGCTTCCCTCTGGCCTAATATTTTTTTCTAGGCTGGTAAATGTATATTCTCAATTTATGTAATTTTTGGTGTATGATGTCTTTGTTTTGTCAGTCACATAATACCAGTATGTCTTTATTTTTATTTGTTTATTGAGGCTTTTCGAAGATGTACAGTTTTGGCTTAAGATACCAAATCTCTTTAGTAATAGATATACAAGAATCTTGACAAATTTATACTTTTGTCATATTTAATTCATACAATTTTTTTAATTGTACAATATCTTATACAGAATATATAATTTACCGATCAAATTCTAAATGCTTCATTTGACATTTGACCCTACTAGCTTGTAAATCCAATCTTATCTTTTTTGTCAATTCTCTAGCGTTCATTTTTTTTGTATTTAGGTTTGGCTTTAAAAAAAAAAAAAAAAAAAATGTTGCTCTATAAAACTAATTTTACGTTTCAAAAACTAAATTTTTCTGGCCAATAATTGTCACTGCCAGATTGGAGAGAAGAAAAAAAAAAAAAAAAATCCGTTATTTTAATCTCTCGGTAGTTAAATTATTTTTATAATTGAGAATTTAAATTATTTTTATAATTGAGAATTTAAATTTTGTAAGTGTTCAAATTTCTATATCCCAACTCCCTTCGTAAACTACTCGTGCTAAGGCCGAAGTCTAACAAGTTGTCCCCACCGTTTCCTTAAACCTGGATCTGATTTCAATTTCTTTATTCAGGTTGTAATTGAATCCGGCGCTCTTCCCATCTTCCTAAACTTACTGAAGCATCAGAGGTCAAATATCCAGAAAGAAGCCTCTTGGACTATTTCTAATATTACTGCTGGAAACAGTGCTCAGATCCAGAGCGTCCTCGATGCTGGATTGATCCCCCTCGTTGTTGACCAACTGGCAAAGGTAGGTTATCTTTTTGAACTTTTCTTGTCCAACTTAAACATGACATCTAGAAATTTCTCATGAACCGTTGCATACGCACCTCGTGTTTAACTTTCCCATTTCATTTTTTATTAGATATTTTAGTCCATATAATAAAAATAAAGTTGCGTATAAACAAAACGGGCATAAGATCTTGTTTGATATTTTCTTTGTGCAGGGTGATTTTAAGACTCAGAAGGAAGCGATTTGGGCTGTGACTAATCTGACCTCTGGTGGTACCGTCGAACAAGTTGCCTACCTTGTCCATATCGGTGTGATTCCTCCTCTCTCGAACTTGTTAACCACAAAAGATTCCAAGATTGTTCTTGTGATCTTGGATGCCTTCATGAACATCTTGATGGTAAGTAGATCTTTAACCTTAATGTTTCGAAGTAAAAAGAAATAAGCAAATTGAATGGTTCGTCTTTAATTATTGCATCTATTTAAATAACGATAACTACACTTTTTTCTTTCTCTCTTAGAAAATGCAGAATTTCATTTCAATTGTTAGAGCCTCCCATAAGATGAGTTCTGATTCCCCCTCCCCCCCACCCTACAATTTTGAAATACAAATACATCGAATGAGCCTTTCATTCAATGTATAACACTTGCACATTATTCTGAGTATTTTTAATGTGTAGAATTTGGTATATTCGGACTACTGTTCTCATCTTGGGGGTTTTTCTTTTTTTTTTTCGCGTTTCGGCCGATGTAACCTCCGGCCTTCTTCAGGTGTAGCTTGTCGAACTCTGACATCTGGGCGGAATTTCTGACCGAACCATTTATTAAAACGTTCTGTTCGAAATCCTACAAATTATCAACCCTCATCTCAAATTCCGAAACAGTATTTCTAATGTTTAGTTTTTTTGTTTGTTCCTCTCCAGGCTGCTGAGAAAATCAAACAACACCATCATGTCTGTATGATGATTGAGGAATGTGGTGGCCTTGATAAGATTGAATCCCTCCAATCTCATGAAAATGAGAACGTTTACAAAGCTGCCTTGAGCATCATAGAAAAATACTTCTCCGAAGAGGTAAGTTTGTTTATCTTGCATGTCCTTCATGGTTTTAATTTTTAAAAAAATATATATGTATATATTATTCTACCCCACCCCCCTTACATACAGCTTAGCATCCACATTGCTTGACCAATTGTCACCAAACTTGGTTAAAACATCATGGTCTGAGAACTGTTTTAATTTGTTATAATTAATCTATACATATAATATATATAACTATATTATATGGTGAAAGTAACTTTCTTTCTATTAATAGTAGTGATTCACTATCCCCCCCCCCCCAAAAAAAAGAAAGTTCCATTTCTAAATTAATATATTCAGCCTTTAGTCCCAATTGTCTGCTTCATTTAATTATAGGGCTGCCATTGATAATTCTGAAATATAGAAAATATAAAGTAAAATGTTTATTGTAGTAAAAAAATCAAAAAAATCTTCAAATACATTAAAGCACCCTTTATACGAAACATTAGTCGGACTAGGTTTTTGTTGTAAAAACCTGGGCAGTCTACCTCTACTTTGCCTTGAATTCATATTAAATTAGCTTGGTTAACGTAACGCCTCAACAATGGTAGTTGACGGAATCCTTTAAAAAAGGTTATCATTGGTTAAATAAGTGACCAGTTTGTCTTTGCTACGCATTCACCTGTTTTAAATCCATGTAGAAGGCTTTCTGTAAACGAATGAAGAAATCGCAATCGTAATTTTTTTTTTTTTTTTTTTTTTTTCCGCTTGGTGATATGGCCTCCATTGATTCACTTATTGTATACCAAGTCACTTTTACAATTTAAACAATTCATGTTTTTTTGTTTTTTCAGGATGAAGAAGATTCTGATCTCGTACCGGATGCTGGTGAAGATGCTTACATCTTCAATGCAGAAACAAATGTATCGGCTAATAACTTCAATTTCTAAGAAAAAGAAAGGAATTGCCACGAATGTTCTGACTTTGAATGTGGAATTTGAATGACGCATACACCATTTCTTTTTTAATGTTCTTTCTGCATTCACGACACCAAAATATTTTTCTGTCTTCACACAAAATGAAAACTCCTGTTATGTATTGAATAGTTTAAGCTGTAATAAAATAACTTTTCTTAAAAAAAATTAGTTTTTATTTTTTATTTTTTTAATTTTTTTTTTAATTCTGTAAAAGTACCAGGTTGTTCGACCATAGTGAAACAAACGTCCTGGGTTATTTTTCATTTTAATCGACACTCAAAAGAGGTGACGGTGATTGAGTAGATAACGACACTGATTGACAACCTAGGTGTGCCACGTTTGAATCGTTCCACGAGAATGCCACCAGAATCGGGCCAGTCGGTTATATCAGGTAATTCATACGAATTAACTATTGGTGCTCTCATCCGTGAGGTCTGCATGAACACCATTTTTGTGGGCACAAAATTTTATGACACTTGTGATTCGTTTTCCTCCTCTGCATTTTACTATTGTCAAACATTTTAATAGATCGTTAAAAAAAATATATAATAGGAATATCAATAGTATGTTCAAAAATGTGCCGATCTCTCTGATAATAGAGGACCCGAGATAACTTCCAGCTCCAATCCTATAGTAGAAACTTAAGACAGTTGAATAACTTTTCATAAATGATCAAAAAAAAATTTTTCATATAAATGCATTGCAGAAAATACGTAGTGTTGTTGGCTGTAAAACATTCCAATTATTACTTTTACTTGGAGATGAAAAGGCTTTCGGATCAACCATTTGGCAGATATCTTTCCAAAACAAAATCCTTACCTCGCTTGTATAGGCAAAATGTTTCGCTAAACCGATCTTGTTCGTATGGGAAATCAAATCACCCACCTTAAAACTTAATAACTGTCAAGGACAGAAAATGAAATGTCATCTGGACATCTGAAGATCCACTCTTTTTGTCAATCATTAAATAGCCATGCCAGTTTTACATCAAAGACTCACTCTCAGAGGTCAAAGTACTGGTTTTGCCAATTTTTTTTTTTTTTTCTTTTTTTTTTTGTTGTAAAGCACCGTCTGATCCAACACCTGAAATTACGGTTTGTTTTTGTTTTTGTTTTTTAATTTGCAACACTTTGTTTACAAAATAGTTATAATCAGATTAGATTCAAATGTGTCGATTTGGCAGTTATAAATCTTGCAATTTTATTAGTGGCTTCATTTTTGAGTGATGTTAGCCAAGAAATTCTTTCCTGCTGATACAATGGTTCGAAGGATTTAGAAATTTGACTTCAAGGGAAGTAGATGTTCTAGTAACTTAACAAATATTGTATGAACTAAACATGAATTGGGACACTTAGAAAACTGACAAATAAAATATCTATACTAAAAAGTAACAAATTTGAAATGTTCAGATGCAACTACTTTTCCGGAGAAAGTTTTGAAATTCAAAATATTAGGATTTAAGAAAAAGAAACTTGCATTTGAATTTTTTTTTTTTTTTTTTTTTTTTTTTTAGCATCCTCGTTAAACCACATTTGATTTTGATCAAACTTTTTTAAATTCTAAATTTAGGTGTCTGTTGCGTCTTAATACATGATTACTTCCCTTTAATGTACAAACCGGACGCAAAATTAATGCCAATAACAATGGAGGGGCAGGCTAGTCTGAATCAAGTATCGTTATTTTAGATGGATTTCTATTTGTCTTGACTTTAACAGTTATCTTGCCGGATTTTTAGTAACATACCATTTTAAGCCATACCATCGAAGTCACCTGTTCTGCACACATCCCTTATGCTGTCCGGATTTTATCTTGAGGTAATCGGACCTAAGCCTGTGTTTACGATTCGTATTACACGTCCATCGTATCATTCTCATAATTTCTCTCCATGCAACGCGTGTCCTCATCACTGGCCAGGTTTCACTTCCATAGAAGATGCATTTTATGATTGTCGAACAAAATGAAACTTAATCGGAATGAACCGTGATTCTAATAGTTTCTGACAATTTGTTGTACCTATGCCCGAAATTGGACGATTTAAAAAGGGGGGAAAAAAGTGATGTTTTGATCGGTATGGTAGAGAAACGCTGCAAAATCAACTTATGGTTGTTAGGAAACTCTTGTCATTATAACCGTTTAAGACCTCACTTCGAATACTGTTATCAAATATACGTACTAAAACCTCGTCAAAGAAAGAACTGGAAGATTGTTTATTATATACAGGGTCTGCCATAAGTAACTATATATTTTCTTTGTTTTTAACTTTGATACTTTAGCATTTCTATTTCGTGTCATTCGAAAGGAGAAATTGTATATTTTTATTTGGTAAACATTTTGAAATAAGTTAAAAGAAAAAAAAAAAATTTTTTTATTACCCTGATGTCCACATCTGCTTAGTGTCAATGGATTGGCAGGCGTGCGTAGACTGCTCGAATAGCTGTCTTGTTTCCCATATTTGACCCCTCTCGACTTTTTCCGAAGCAGCCTTCTCTACAAACAAAGCCATGTAGCATAGTTGAATTTTAGGAAAAAGTTTGAGCTGCCATTGCTCAAGTGCCGTTGTAGGTGTGCACCAAAGTAGGTATTCCACGCAATCCCTAAAAGATTAGCACAATGCATTGAGTACATGGAGCTTTAATATTGCAGCTGCATATTTCCTCCATTTATGTTGAATTTATTTATCTACCTCCCACAAGGTCGGTAAAGTGGGATTAGATAAGCCAGCGCTCGAGAGGTGAGCACTCTGGCCATTTAAAAATTGCCTGGGCAGCCCCGTCTGCATTCCTGGTAGGGCCGCCTCAGAAATACTCCTCCCCAAAGAGGGGAGGCAAAGCCTGGGATGGACAACCCCCAATAGACCGGTGTAAATCCAGACCCAAAGGCCCGGACGTTGAAATAAAATTGTATAGTTACTTATAAGAGACCCGTTAAAATTGGTAAAGTTTCTTAAATTTTTTATTTTTTTAGATTACTATATTGACAATTGGTGCAGGAAATTGTAATAAAATAGATTTTATGTTCGTTTCATAACATTCCATAAAAAAATACCAGTATACTGAAATCATATGCCCTTAACAGAGTTAAGATAAATTCATATACACTAAATGTATAAAAGCAATGAAAATTCCCAAATTTTTACACTTTTATTGCTATTAAGGGTATGACTACATATCAACCAAACCATTTCATTATCACATCACTACAGTATAAATTTATTTTTAGTTTTAAATTATCGAGTTTAAAAACTCGATAATTTAAAACTAAAAATAAACATTCTATGGTGTTGGAGTCGTGTCCTCATTTATTCCCGGACAATGCAGAGTTACCTGGTTAGTAATAAATAGGGAATATTTGGTATTCCTGCAGTTTCACAATGACATAAAAGTATTTAAAGAAATGTATGAATTTTCATGTACTTACTTGTTAGCTGCAAATAAGATTGTAAAGAAAAAACTGCGAATTTATTAAGTATTTATTAAATTAAAAAAAAAAAAAAAACGATTTTATATTTCCCTTCTACCTTGGCGATAAAATCGTTTATTTTTTTTTTGATAAATACGGGATGAATTTGCGTAATTTCTGGTGTAGTCTTATTTTCAGCTACCACGTAAGTACATCAGAAAATTTATACATGGGTTTAGCTTGGGGGGGGGGGGTGTTAAGAGAGGCCTAACATGTCATTGTGAAACTACAGAAGCACCGAACATTTTTAGTGTTTCAAACCAGTCTATTTTGCAGATATGACATTAAAACGTAGTATTTGCGTAACATCTGGTTGATCTAAGGGAGACAATTATAAACTGTATTGTCATGAATTATCTCCCCTTGACTAAAACTAAAGTGTTGCTCCATGACGTCGTATTTACAGCTGACTTATCCACTTTTGCCTGAGCGTTTTTTTTTGTTTTTTTTTAAATTTATTCTTTTAATACTGAGTCACCGCATATCATGGCCAAAAGCCACTCGAGGATAAAGGTTATAGAATTGCCATTTGTCCCAATTCTATGAAGTTGACTGACATACGGTGTAGCCAAAATGTTAAACAAAAATTAATACTAAATATATATATATATATATATCTATATATATATAATTATCTACATATCTACATCTACTTGTTATTGAGCATTATATAAACACAGTAAGGATTCACTGGATTCCTTGTGTAGATCCTTTCCATTTGCCGAGTTGGGGGAGCCTGATTCGGCAAATGGAAAGAATCCACACAAGGGTATCCAGACATAGGTTTTCTGTCGTATTCAACATTTTTACTACAGAGAAAATGCTGCCTATATATATTATATACTAGTGTACATCCTCCATCGAATATGAATATAAGTGCAGTATTTATTTTCGAATTCATCTCAGACGGTTTGTCTCGTATTTGCTTTTTCGCTTCCCCTCAACACGTGAAATGATTTTGTTTGGCACGTTTTTTACTCCCTAACTTTTTTGTGATGGGATGGAAGTACATATAGTTGTCTATATATATATATATATATATATATATATATATTATATTACTAGTAAAGATATGTTCCCTCCGGTCGCATATTTTAGCTAACCCGGGAGCATATGATGATGAACGAATATATACTACACTGACCCCCAAACGAGGAGGTAAGACCTGGGAAGATTCCCTCCCCTTAAATGGGAGGTAGTAATGCCTGACAGGATAGTATCATGATGAAAAAATACATTACCCCGTTCCCAAGGAGAAGGTAATGCCTGGTAGGATGGTATCATGACAACAGAACAGATCCTACATTATTCCCTCCTCGAAAGGAGGATATAATACCTGTGTGTGTGTGGGGGGGGGGAGTACACCGCCCCCCCCCCCCCCCCCCCCTTAAAAAAGGAGGTAATTCCTAGGAGGACGGTCTTATGACGACAGAACCGATACTACACTAGCCGTCCTCATTAAAAGATAATACAATAATATTACAATTTTTGTTAAAAATACCGAGACATGAATACATTATTTATTTATAGTTTCTTGACCATGGTCAAAGCGTAGTATCTGTCCTCGGCATCGCAGCGACATCAGACGTTTTATTATCGACAAAACTATTTTGTTTTAGTTCATTTTACTTCAGTCAAAGTTCTCAGAAATCAAGTGGGCCCCTTCTTGGTGCTAACACTTTATCTCCATATGAGATACATAGATATTCGAATATCCCGTTAAAGTACCCCTTTATTTCTCAAATGTTGAGTTAGTAAAGAGGTTAAGAACATTAATTTTCCTCAACCCAATTGACCAGTTTACTATGTTAGTGTGTATCTTTCTTGTGGTCTCTTGGTCTTACCGGATTCCAGGATTAGAATTCTTCTTGTCTGGTGGAGTATCCAGCTAAGTAGGAATTAAGGTGTAGTATAATATTATATCATATAATTAAGAACTAATCCATTAAGGAGAGTAGAAAGTTACTAACTTGGCTTTACTTCCGGCAGCCTCGTAACTCTCGCTTCACTTATTTTGTCCTTTAGTCTTCACATTCCATAAGCGATGTTTCTGACAAAGGGGGGAAGAATTGCTGTTTTCTGGGTCAGAATCTATCCATCTAACACTAATCTTTGGCTAGTTTTTGACCTTGAAGTAGTATATCTTTTTTGTAGCTCCTTACATCAAGTGGCTGGAGCGATTTCCATGAAATAAAAAGTGGTATTACTTGGAGAAGGTGCACCATTCCTCGTATGAGCGAGTGTATCACCGTGTCGAGGTGATCTTATTTGGGCTGTGAATACTATGTTATTTTGACTATTAGGTCAGGGTTTACTTGTAGGAGGAAGTATCCTCATGCCAGGTTGTCCTGACAAACCCTTTTACAGAGAGACCTTAGACACTCGAGGAAAGTGTCTAGTAGGCATTCAAGTTCTCTCAAATTCTATTGTGTATATATAAGAAAATATGACAATGCAAATTACAAATGTATAGTAATGAATATAAATTAATTAGAAATTAATTTATGAAATAAATATGAAAATTAAGAATACCTAAAGGTGTTTGTGAGTGTTGCTGATTACTATATATACGGTATTTCGAAAAGTCAACTATTTTAAAATTAAAGAAGCAGAAACTGTTTGGATGTTAATATTGTTAGGATAAGTGGAAAAAAAACTTTCGCATTTATTCATTTAGATATATATATATATATAACTAGAGAAATAAAGACACATACGTGTTTATTATAGAGCGGAGACTATATACAGTCGAGAGAGAGAGGGCGGGGGGGGGGCTTCTTTCCAGTTGTAATTCCTGAGAGAGAAAGAAAGAGAGAGAAAAAGAAAGAAAGAAATAGAGGGGGGGGGCCTTCATTTCCAGTTTCATGATTTGATAAGAACGCACCCCTTATGCGCAACCTACTATTGTAGCTATGTAAACATGAACTGTATTTTGGTCAAGACTGTCGGCTACGCCTCGACAAAGTCAGGGTGTGTTTTTTTTTTTACATACTTGTTCAGTTATACCAGCCGCCAACAATTAGCATATAAAACACATTTATATACATTTGATATATTTTCCCATCATTTATTTAATTAAACTATATTTGTTTTATTATTTGGGTGGAAAAAATTTGCTATGAAATTAAGATGCCTTGAACAGACAGACATAATTCTACTCATATATATAACATATATATATATATATATATATGGTACACGTATTGTATTAGTTTCTGTAGATGTAAATCTGTTGAAACGCTAGTGTTTATAAAAAGTGCTCAATAACAAGTAGAGCTGTTCTTAAGTATAATTTTTTATGCATACAAACATTATTGGTTACATATGTGCATACATGTTTCGGTTGTACTCTTCAGACCAAAGAAGACAGAAGCGGAGAAAATGTCTTCTTTGGTCTGAAAAGGTTTCCTCTATGTGAAGAGTACAATCGAAACATGTATGCACATATGTAACCAATAATGTTTGTATAAATTAAAATTTATAATATATATATATAGGGTGTCCCAGAAATCACTGACACTTGAAAAAAATTCATAACTTCTTTGTTTTTAAATATTTTTATTTTCTTTATTCTAGAGTAGTTGAAGCTATCCTTGCGACGTCATCATGAGCAACGTCGAGGAACGAACCTACATTGTACAATGGTCCTTTGAGTCACATGGCTCAAATTCAGACGACATTTTAGCACTAGAGATGCGCAAAGTGTAAATACCATTAAAACCATAATAAACCGTTTTCAAAAACAAGGTGCAGCATGTGACCTCCCGAGATCCGGAAGTTCTCGTTCATTAAGAACTGAAGACAATCGGGAAGAATTGGAGCGAAGTCTGGAAGAAGATCCAACAGTTGCGAGTTTCACGATCCTTCTTACATCGGATGTTGCATGACATGGACATGTTTTCATACAGAATTCAGCTTCTCCAGCAGCTTCAGCCTCAGGATTAGAAGCAAAGACTGGAATTTACTGAGACTTCAGGATTTGGTAGCGTTCGTTGCTTTTGTTTTACAGCTTTATCAATTGTTTCACTTCCTAAGTGATAAAGATGCAGAAAATTGCATTATTAGTCGCCCTTAACTTTATACGACGTATTTTGTGTTAATAAATACAGGTTTATTAATTTACATAAAAGTAATCTATGGACACGTGTTTCTGGCCCACAGCCGTCATCAGCATGGTAAAGCAGTATAACGGCCTCCTTGGAAGTTACCCTGAGGTTCGGGTCTTCGGACTTTTAGACGGATAAAACGTTTACCTGCAGCATCCTCCAATGATAGAGGACAGAAAAGTACGCAGATCATCTGCACACACCGCTCACAGTAAACAGCAGCTAACCCTGGAAACAGCAATTCTTTCCCCTTTGTCATAAACATCGTTCATAAAATGTGTGGACGAAAGGACAAAGTGAGCCGGGGGGGGGGGGCGTTACAAGGCTTTTGAAAGTTCATCGATGGTGCAATTTATATTCTTGACAAAGCAGGAGCATTACCTCCTCCTCTCCCTCATAAAGTCCAACTCTTTTTTATTATGGTAGACGGTGGCAACATGGCAGTGTCAAGGCTACCCGACTAACAGGACTCTGGCAAAAATACAGGAGGAGCCAACATTAGGATCCGTCTTCTTCTGGTCGTCAATGACTTTGCATGTGGCAGGCAAAGATATGTGAGACTCGGAAACGCAAATCCTTAGGGCGAGAATAATAATGTTTCTTTTTTTGTTTTTTTTCTGGGTATATGTAACCTCCATTAATTTGTGTGTTCTAGACCAAACCTTCCCCGACTTTGTATGCAATCGTTGGGCCTGGCTGATGTGGATGTCGGTCGTAAAAAACCTGCAATGTTTCAGATTTAACGAATAGCTACAACTAATGAGGAGAACTTCATGCTGACCAGAAAATCCCGAGACACGATCTTCGTGGGTTTTGTGCAGGAGTCCGTTTCTTTTGTTGAAAGTTGAAAAAAGAAATACTTATTTCGTGACCCTATCAAAATTTGAAAGGAATTGGAAGCATTTAAACTGTTCAATAGAAAGTCATTTAAACTGGCTTTAGAGTTCTTAACAAATCTTCATGTATTAAAAGATTGAAAATTTTCGAAGTTATTTACATTAAATAATTTATAAATGAAGATTAAAACATTACCGTAAATATATATTTTAAAAAGATATTGATAAAAAAAAAAAATATTTAAATAAAAAAAATGATAATAACTTGGTGAAAAATAAGTCCTATTTTAAAAAGACTCCTGTGCAACATCGGATAGGTACGGTTTGTTAATAACTCCTAAACCCTAACCCCAAACGCCCTCCTTCCCCCGCATGCAACTCCTAAACCCTAATCCCAAACGCCCCCTCCTCCACGTGTAACTCCCACCACACTTTATGATTGCTAGAAATGTCACTGCCTATCATTTCGATCGGAAGAGAAGACTGAAAACAGTGTTGGCGTCTTGACTTTCTTAATGTTCTCTTCTGATCATTTTAGACATTTTACGGCTGACGAATTTTGTACTCATTCACCCCTGTGTCCAGTGGCGATTGCTACCCGTCGTTCGAACCCACTTTCTATGCGTTTGGGACCTTAACCTGTTATATCAATTAAAAATATAGTA
>OY744542.1:68113279-68143279 GCA_963556195.1 Sepiola atlantica | reverse complement strand
TTTTGCTTTTTTTTGTCCTGACAAATCCTTGTACAGAGAGACCGAAGACACTCGAGGATGGTGTCTAGTAGGTAATTCAAACTCCCTTTTCACTCTTTTGTTTCATTTTACTTTCGTCGAAGTTCTCAGAACTCAAGGAGCCCCTTCCTGGGGCCAACACTTGATCTCTATATGAGATATATAGATATTCGAATAGTAAAGAATTTCAGAACATTAGTTTTTTTCTCTCAAATTGACCAGTTAAGTATATCTTTCTTGTGGTCTCTTCGTCTTACCGGGTTCCATGACAAGAATTCATCTAGTCTGGTGGAGTATCGAGCTAAGTGTTGTATAGTCGTGTCGAAGGGTTCTTATTTGGGTTTTGAATACTATGTTATTTTGAATATTTGGTCAGGGTTTACTTGTAAGGTGAAGTATCCTAATGTCAGGTTGTCCTGACAAACCCTTTTAGAGAGAGCCCGAAGACACTCGAGGATGATGTCTAGTAGGTAATTCTAACACCCTTATATATGTCTTGAGAAAGAAAAATTAGTTCACACTAGCTGACGTACACCTTTTCAAAAGTAGGGCCCCTCATGATGTAACACACGCACATACACACATACATACATACATACATACATACATACATACATACATACATACATACATACATACATACATACATATACTAATTAATCTTCACTTAAGGATAAGGGTTCTTTTAAATGCGAAGATTTACAAATTTTAAGATTGTTAAGGTTAGTAAAAAAATTACTAATCAACAAAAAAAAAATAATAATGAACACTTTTGAAGAACTATTTTAAACAGCATTTGTATTTTGGGGGGCAGTTTCGTTTTCTTATTTTTTTAAATAGAAAACTGACAGCTTTTTATGCTCGAAGCAAAGTGTAGTATCTGTTTAAGTACCACATTTCATCTTTTCTGTCCTCGTTCAGTGAAGTGGAAATCCTTCTAAAGCTAAAAAAAAAATGGTACAATTTTGTTGACAGGCTTGATTCTGCTGTTGAAGCGGAAATCTTTGTAGAGCTAAAAAAAAAAAAGAAGCAAATTCGTATGAATCACAATGGTACAACCGTTGTTGGCATTTTTGCAGGAGGGACCACCTGAAGGTTGCCAACATCCCTAAGTGAAACTGATTCTATGGAACTGACTGGATTCGAACTTGGCACATCCAGGTCGTCAATCCGCGTCGTTATCCACTGAACCCCATTCTAGAGCTGTAGTTGCCTCACATTAGAGACATACCTTGTTTTTAACTCTGCCCTCGCAAGTAAATAAGTACAGACAACTATTACTTTTTAGCATTGTCAACTTCACATAGAATGGTCGCTTGTTGTAACCTCGCGATATCCTTAACTCTTGCCTTTTATAATGCTTGGAAATTACGTGACATTCGTTAAGAGATGTCAATTTCATTGAGTCTCGTTTTTTGCTGACGTCATACTGATTGGTGCTAAGCAGATAAAGAAGACGTTTCGAAAGGAACGGTTCCATGTAGACATATGATGGTGGTCATTTCTGCCTGAAATTATTTAATTTTTGATCTAGTTCTAGTAATTGTGTTGTATTTAAAAAGGATACTGATGCTTTTGTTCATGTCGTTTGTATTTATCTTCCTCCCACAAGGTAAGATGTGACACAAGGTCGGGAAAGAAGTGGGATTTGAAAAGACAGCGCCCGAGAAGGTGAGCACTCTGGCCTACAAAAAATGGCTGGGTAGCCCCGTCGGCATTCCCTGGTAGGGGCGCCTTAGGCAGTAAGCGATAAACTTACTCCTCCCCAAAGAGGGGAGACAAAGCCTGGGAAGGTGGCCCTCCTAGAACTGCATAGGACAAACCCACAGACCAGCAGAATTAAGACCCGAAGACCAAGACAATACCGATCTATAGGGTGCAGTATCAATCGGAACAGATACTACACTGTGATCTTAGCCAACGTGGAAGTCTGATAATGATCTGAAGGTTAAGCTATACAAAGCTCATTTCGACTAAGATTTAAGATGGATGACAAATCTGTCTTGATAAGAAAATCTTAAATAAAAAACAAATACTTGTTTATTTTCCCTAAAATTTGAAAAACATTTTACACAATAAAAAGTCTGCATAACATAAAACATTTTACACAATAAAAAGTCTGCATAACATAAAACATTTTACACAATAAAAAGTCTGCATAACATAAAACATTTTACACAATAAAAAGTCTGCATAACATAAAACATTTTACACAATAAAAAGTCTGCATAACATAAAACATTTTACACAATAAAAAGTCTGCATAACATAAAACATTTTACACAATAAAA
This sequence comes from Sepiola atlantica, assembly GCA_963556195.1. NCBI lineage: Eukaryota > Metazoa > Mollusca > Cephalopoda > Sepiida > Sepiolidae > Sepiola > Sepiola atlantica. The sequence continues at coordinate 68,140,970 of OY744542.1, read as the reverse complement.
AGTCTGCATAACATAAAACGTGTTACACAATAAAAAGTCTGCATAACATAAAACATTTTACACAATAAAAAGTCTGCATAACATAAAAAATTTTACACAATAAAAAGTCTGCATAACATAAAACGTTTTACACAATAAAAAGTCTGCATAACATAAAACATTTTACACAATAAAAAGTCTGCATAACATAAAACATTTTACACAATAAAAAGTCTGCATAACATAAAACATTTTACACAATAAAAAGTCTGCATAACATAAAACATTTTACACAATAAAAAGTCTGCATAACATAAAACATTTTACACAATAAAAAGTCTGCATAACATAAAACGTTTTACACAATAAAAAGTCTGCATAACATAAAACGTTTTACACAATAAAAAGTCTGCATAACATAAAACATTTTACACAATAAAAAGTCTGCATACCATAAAACATTTTACACAATAAAAAGTCTGCATAACATAAAACATTTTACACAATACAAAGTCTGCATAACATAAAACATTTTACACAATAAAAAGTCTGCATAACATAAAACATTTTACACAATAAAAAGTCTGCATAACATAAAACATTTTACACAATAAAAAGTCTGCATAACATAAAACATTTTACACAATAAAAAGTCTGCATAACATAAAACGTTTTACACAATAAAAAGTCTGCATAACATAAAACGTTTTACACAATAAAAAGTCTGCATACCATAAAACATTTTACACAATAAAAAGTCTGCATAACATAAAACATTTTACACAATACAAAGTCTGCATAACATAAAACGTTTTACACAATAAAAAGTCTGCATAACATAAAACATTTTACACAATACAAAGTCTGCATAACATAAAACGTTTTACACAATAAAAAGTCTGCATAACATAAAACATTTTACACAATAAAAAGTCTGCATAACATAAAACGTTTTACACAATAAAAAAGCCTGCATAACATAAAACGTTTTACACAATAAAAAGTCTGCATAACATAAAACGTTTTACACAATAAAAAGTCTGCATAACATAAAACATTTTACACAATAAAAAGTCTGCATAACATAAAACGTTTTACACAATAAAAAGCCTGCATAACATAAAACATTTTACACAATAAAAAGTCTGCATAACATAAAACATTTTACACAATAAAAAGTCTGCATAACATAAAACATTTTACACAATAAAAAGTCTGCATAACATAAAACGTTTGGTTTGGCCTCATATAAAATTCTAATTTACTTCATGTCGACGCCATTTTTTTTTTTTACAATTTCTTAGCCATAGAAGAATATCGACTAGAAATTCCGTTAAAACTTGTTTCTTTTTGTATAAAAAAATGTTAAAGTTTTTTTTTGTGCCAAAAAGTTCTTAGTCTGCAATAAAATTCTAAAATCGTTCAAATATTTTTAAAAACATTAAATTAAAGTTACATTCTGAACACTTTAAAAAGAATTTTATTTCAGGACAAAAAATACAATTTAAACCAAGTAAAATGGACAATAAAATAACTTTGCAATATATATATATATATATATATATATATATATATATATATATATATATATATATATATATATATTTATTTCCAAATCATTTTGCATTTTTATCACACTTACAAAATTCAGTATTTATTCAGTTTTTGGTACTGATATCGATCCTGACCCAGTTTTCGGGAGATTCGACTCGGAAGCGTTCGGCTGTCCTATGCGAACGCCCGAGTGTTGACGAGCCGAATGGTACCAGACGACAATTTTGATACGTTGCTGCGTCCTGTGATTGTAAGTTATATTTTCAAGAAATTTTCTAAAAGAAACAACAAAAAAAAAAACAAGCAAAACATAGCTAAGTTACTGTTATCAAATAAATATTTTTTTATTTTGATACGTTGCTGCGTCCTATAATTTTTAGTTATTTTTAAACAACAAAACAAATAAAACAAGCAAAACAGAGCGAAATTACTGTTATCAAATATATATTTTTAACCCTAAAGCCTAAACCCTAAACCCTAAACCCTAACCCTGAACTCTTACAACAACAAACACAAAAAAACAAAACAAGCAAAACATTAGCACCGTATCAAAATTGTCGTCTGGTACAAATCGGCTCGTCAACTCTCGGGCATTTGCGTAGGACAGCCGAACGCTTCCGAGTCGAACGTCACGAAAACTGGTTCAGGATCGATATCAGCACCCAGTTTTTAATTATTTATCGTTTGTTTTTAATTTGATTTGTTTATTTAATTACTATTTGTTTGTTCCCAAAATTCATAATTAGAGTTCCTTGGCCTTTTAAATTTAAATGATATTTTTATATTTATTGCAAATAAATAGTTCAAAGTGTAGTATCTGTATTCTGTCATCGGTCAGTGAAGGAGAAATCCTTTTAGTCTGAGGTAATTTTTATTTTTGTCCCAATTCAGAATGCCCCTATTTGGGGAGTAGGATTTTCTCAAAATAAAAACTCTGATCTCGTGGGGAGGCAAGTAAATAGGAGACACACGTATTTATAAAAACTCGTAATCAACAACATTTTCTACGCAACAAATTGGTTCGTATTGTAACTTTAAAAAAGTATAATCGACATTGCTTGAGCACTCTGGCCATTAAAAATTGCCTGGGCAGCCCCGTCGGCATTCCTCGGTAGGGGCGCCTCAGGCAGTAAGCAATAAACTTACTCCTCCCCAAAGGCGGGACCTCCTAGAACTGCATAGGACAGACCCATAGACCGGCATAAATCAAACCCCGAAGGCCAAGACAATACCAGTTTATGGGGTGCAGTATCCATCGGAACAGATAGGATGTTGTTTCTTTCTTTGTTAAAATAGACATGTAACTTCCGCTCTGCGTGTCTTTTTTTTTTAATAACTTCTGTAAAGAAAATTGTTTTCAAATTGTTCACAATTAAATTAAACGAATTTTAATCTTTAAAATCTACGAAATGTTTATTTATTTTAATGCAGAAAGAACACACAACTTAACTGTCCGTTTTGAATTAATTATTGTTTTTATTTTTTTAATTAAAAAAAAATAACATTGAATAAAGTTCAGTTTCAATATGAATCGGGTCGTGTTTCTTTTCTTTTTTTAAAGGAAATGGATTGGAGCTCAGTCGAGCACTTAATTTTGAATATAATAATAGAGCAGAGAGAGACTAGCAACATCTCTTCTGTGCGAAAGAGGCTGTAGGGATGAGAAGAGATAATCCCCCACTAGATGGCGAAGTCAATTTTGTACTCTGTCTAGGCAAGAAAGGGGAGCTTTGAGCGGCACCTCCCCAGATGTGGCAGCAGTACTCCCCATCTTATGACGTATCTGGTTCTTATATAAGAAGAGGATTGCGTCACGAGTAAAATACTTTCTGGAGCGGTAGAATGATCCAACCGTTTTTCCAGCAATTTATGAAAAGTCTCCATTTTAGGTATGGGGTAAAAGTAAGCCTGATGAGCTTATTAAAGAAGAGGGCTTCGTTAAGGGGAGAGTCATTCACTTCAACTGGGAGGAAATGAGGATTTGAGTGTTGATAGTGATAAGAGAGTATTTATTTACTCCTCTCCAGGAGTTAGGCACAAGGCCAGTTTTATCTTACTCCCACAAGTAGGATGTGACCCAAGGTCGGGTCGGGAAAGTGGGGGTTGAAAAGCCAGCGCCCGAGAGGTGAGTACTCTTGCCATAAAAAATTGCCTTGACAGCCCCGTCGGCATTCCTCGGTAGGGGCGCCTCAGGCAGTAAGCAATAAACTTACTCCTCCCCAAAGGCTGGACCTCCTAGAACTGTATAGGACAGACCCATAGACCGGCATAAATCAAACCCCGAAGGCCAAGACAATACCAGTTTATGGGGTGCAGTATCCATCGGAACAGATAGGATGTTGTTTCTTTCTTTGTTAAAATAGACATATAACTTCCGCTCTGATAACGTCGTTCGGATAAGCAGACATTTAGCGCTTTTAGTATCGCCTTCCATTCGGCGAAAGAGGGTCCTGTTTATTTGGCTCGCGGGAGAGCGAATACTTTCAAAATTTGATTATTTTTATTCGGCCCGGAGGAAGTGATGACGGTGTTTGTTGACTCAATTCAATTTTAATTTTGTTCAATTCGGATTTAACGGATTCTCCATTTAACCAGCGAACTTTGATTTGATGTGTACTGCTCAGATCAAATTTTTGGAATTTTGAGTGAGTTTTTAAAACTTTTTATATCATTTGATTTGATTTATTTATCGTTGTAATAATTAACATAAACATTGGATACTTTTCACTTCATCGATTGCTGACGCATCTCACGACTGGACAACTTTTTCAATTCTTTCAATTTCTCATATTTGGACTGTCACTCATCACCTGGATTAATCTTCAGTCAACCTTCTGGATAACTTTCCTGATTATGTTTTTTAAATTGTATGACTTGGATGGATTGTATAGATTTAACAAAAAAGTATGTCTTTGGGTTGATATATTTGATGTTATATATTTTTATGTATTTTTGTATATATTTTTATATATTTTCAAAGTGTAATTTTATTACCTGTAGTAATATCACTGCGGTAATGGTCCTCTGAAGAGAAGAATTATATTTGAAAACTCATGAGCTAAGGACGTTAAGATACTTTGCTTGAACTTTGAGTTCTAATAAAATTTGATTGGCACCTTATTTTATTATTTCATTTTATATTATAATTGTATATATATATGTATATGTATATATATGTATATATATATAAATATATATATATATAGAGAGAGAGAGAGAGAGAGAGAGAAAGAGAGAGAAGGAAATAGATAGAGAGAGAGAGAGAGAGAGAAAGAGAGAGAAGGAAATAGATAGAGAGAGAGAGAGAAAGAGAGAGAAGGAAATAGATACATAGAGAGAGAGAGAGAAGGAAATAGATACATAGAGAGAGAGAGAGAAGGAAATAGATACATAGAGAGAGAGAGAAGGAAATAGATACATAGAGAGAGAGAGAGAAGGAAATAGATAGATAGAGAGAGAGAGAAGGAAATAGATACATATATATATATATATAGAGAGAGAGAAGGAAATAGATACATAGAGAGAGAGAGAGAAGGAAATAGATACATAGAGAGAGAGAGAGAGAGAGAGAGAGAAGGAAATAGATACATATATATATATATATATATATAGAGAGAGAGAAGGAAATAGATACATAGAGAGAGAGAGAGAGAGAGAAGGAAATAGATACATAGAAAGAGAGAGAGAGAAGGAAATATATACATAGAGAGAGAGAGAGAGAGAAGGAAATAGATACATAGAGAGAGAGAGAGAAGGAAATAGATACATAGAGAGAGAGAGAGAGAGAAGGAAATAGATACATAGAAAGAGAGAGAGAGAGAAGGAAATATATACATAGAGAGAGAGAGAGAGAGGAGAGAGATATCTTGATTATCAATGCTCTTCGAAGTGCTGCAATAAACAGTTGTGCCGTCTGAATAGATGTTAACGAATGATCTCAGAATATGATTTGGAAGATCATTTATAAAGATCAGAGAGAGGGAGACGGGAGGGGGAGGGGAAGAGAGAGGGGTGGTGGGTGGGAGATCAGCTGTTGTTAAGTTAAAAACAAAGAAACTTTCCTTAGAATAACAGAGTTTTGTTCCGATGAAAAGGTTAAGGAATCCGAATTGAAAGTAAAGGTAAACAGAGAACAAGAAACGAAAACACAGACAAATTGGCACGAGGTGGCGTTCAAGAAATGCCGAGAAACACGAGCGCATCTAACGCTCACTCGTATCCAACATATTGAGTCAATCTATCCACAGCTTTTCTAAAAAAAAAAAAAAAATTTTTATAGAAATCGCTCAAGACAAGGCATGAAGCTACTTGATCTAAGGAGCTAACAAAAAGAAATACTACTTCAAGGGGAAAAAAAAACCTAGTCAACCATAAGTGTTAGATAGATTCCGGCACAGAAAACAGCAATTCTTCCCCCTTTGTCAAAAACAAGACTACGTGTAAAGAAGACTTCCGCTACTACGAGACGCCGCCGGACATTTGTTTCTGTTAGCAGAAGGCGAAGAGTTCGCGACGCTATGCAAACCTATGTTGTTTGTCTGTTTCGAATTTGACAATTCGAGGAGGTTGTTATTTTCTCGTCCGTCATCGCTGTAACCTGACGAATACTAGCTGATATATGTTGTTTAATTCTACTGTCAGCGGCATGTACATCAATGTATTTCTGTGATTGATAGGTAAGTAATCCTTATAAATCAGGGGGTTCTCAACCTTTTTAACCACACGAACCACCAACTATATATAACTTCAGACCAATCACCCACCTTCTAAAACTTCAGACGAATCATCCACGCATTTAAACTTCAGACCAATCATCCACCTTCTAAAACTACAGACCAATCATCCACCTTCTAAAACTACAGACGAATCATCCACGCATTTAAACTTCAGACCAATCATCCACCTTCTAAAACTACAGACCAATCATCCACCTTCTAAAACTTCAGACGAATCATCCACGCATTTAAACTTCAGACCAATCATCCACCTTCTAAAACTACAGACCAATCATCCACCTTCTAAAACTTCAGACGAATCATCCACGCATTTAAACTTCAGACCAATCATCCACCTTCTAAAACTACAGACCAATCATCCACCTTCTAAAACTTCAGACGAATCATCCACGCATTTAAACTTCAGACCAATCATCCACCTTCTAAAACTTCAGACGAATCATTCACGCATTTAAACTTCAGACCAATCATCCACCTTCTAAAACTACAGACCAATCATCCACCCTCTAAAACTTCACACCAATCATCCACCCTCTAAAACTTACTTCTTTGATTGATAGATAAGCAATCCTTATAAATCAGAGGGTGCTCAACCTTTTAACCCCACAGATCACAAACTATATAAGCAAATTTCTGTGGACGTGTAGGGGCCATTTAATTGGTAAAGATGTTTAAAACCCAGAGAAAACGGATAAAACATGTATGAACAATGAATAAAAGTTGAATGTTAGATGCATATGGTTGAAGGAAGAATTAAACGTAGTTCAAAAGTAACACAAAATATTTATATATTTACAAACTACAGAGCATTAAGTGTTCATTTCAAGTGTCCAGTTAGAGAAACGATAAATGTTTATTGTTTGTGATTTATGAATGTGTATGTATGTGAGTAGTGTAGCCATGTGTCGGAGTGTGTGAATGTGAGTGTCGTCTTTTGTTCGTTGTTGTACGAATGTGTATGCGTGAGAGTTGATAATTCGTATGTGTATGTGTCATTTGTCAGCAGTCTGAGGTTGTATGCGTTGAAAAATGATAGGAGTGTAAGCCTTTGTGTATATGTGTGTGTGTTTAGTAGTCAACCGACGCGCTGGCGCCCCCTCGCCCAAAGGTGGGGGGGGGGGAGCCGAACTGTTGTTCTCTGTTAAAGTGTACGAAAGGCGAGAGAATAGAGAGAAAAAAGAAAAAGCGAAAGAGAGAAAAAGATGCAGATTTTGTTGCACGGTCTGCTTTTATATTGTTTCACAGTGGTTTAACGGACGTAGTTCAGAGCACCACGCGTGATCAACATTTTTGTTTTTTTTGTGCCTTTTTGTTAGACTGTCTCTAGGAGCTGATTTTTATGGTCCCAGTTTGAGCTTTTGTTGTTGAAGTGAATTCGGGTTGATTTCTGTTATTTGTGTTTACGCCGTTCGTTGATTTTACGCCGTTTGTTGATAAAGTATGTCAATCCAATAGATGTCTGCATTAAAATAGAAAACATTTCATTTTGTTTAAATAAAGAATTATTTAAATTTAAAAATAAACTTTATTGTTTCAAAACAACGAAAGAAGCAATTGTTATTCAATAAAAAATATCGGCGTGATGCTTGGTCTTGATGTTTTTTTGCATAAGGAGAAATAATCAATTGAAATAGTTTTATTTTATTTTAATCGCAATCTTCCACATTCATTCGTGCCAACTGTTTTTGTTTATAAATATGTCAGCAACTGCTGAAAAGTGTGCTTCTACAAACCAATAAATTGGAAAAGATGTAATACTCCTTAACTTTTAAGTTAAAGAAATATTAAAGAAACAATTTTTCCAATCCTCAAATATGGTTATGAACCAGCAAAACTATTTTGTGGACCACATTGGCCACTATACTTAGGAAAATCTCCATCATACCAGTAATTATAGGAGCAACAGGACTAATGAAAAAGAATTTCAAAAGCTATCTGGCGAGTATACCCGGTGAACCGAGTGCAAGAGAAATACAAACAATTGCACTTAAAAGGACGGTTAGAATCTTTAAAATATCTCTAGGCTGGAGTGTATGAAATAGCCGGTGAATGTCTGGCATCCGGTAGGATGCCCCATCTCCAGCTAAAACGGAAAGATAATAAAAATAAAAATAAATAAATAAATGAATAAAAAACAATAGTTTTCCACGCCAAAATATTTTGACTCATTCTGTGCAAAGCCAATTCTTGTAACGAGAAAAAAAAATGGCTGACATTAGATGGTCACGTGGAGTCTTGATAATCGCTCAAAAATCGAAAATTAAACAGAATCACATCTAATAACTGTCACCAATCGTGCGAAAATGTAGTGTTCAACCGAACTATATATTTTTATTACCAGTATTTTTGTGCAATTTTCGATTTTTGAGCGATTATCGAGACTTCATGTGATCGTCTAATGTCAGCCATTTTTTTTTGTTCTAATTTAACAGAGTTGACATTACTTGTTTATTAAATTAAAATAAAATAAAAACGTTTTAAAATAAGTTAAAAAAAACAAACAAACTTATCAAGCGTGTAGAAAAGGAACTAATCTTGCCTTTGGTAACATTTATTTGTTGTATATTTGTTTTGTTTTTCATTTCTTCTTTCTTTTGTTGGCTCTTGTTAAAAATGCCCGATAGGTTTTATGTCTGAGATAAACGAATGCAATATCCGCAGAAAAGCGTAAAAAGAAACTTTGGAATTGCCAAAATGTTTAACTTTATTCCATTTCGGTAAAACCACATTGCTCGTACCGCCCCCTAAAAACCTTCACATTCCAATCCACCATAAACAAACACGCACGCTACCCCTCCCCCCACCGCACACAGACACACACGCACACACACACGTACACACACACGTACACACACACATTTTCAGCATTTCTTTGCTAATATAAACATCTAATAAAATAATAGGTCATGTGTTTTTGTCTAGTTTTATAAGCACCGACGGGAGCCGTTAAAATTCCACAGATAATTAAAGAAAATAAGTTCGCACAATATTTATTTAGTTTACCTAACCCTAACTCTAACTCTAACTCTAACTCTAACTCTAAGCCTAATCCACATAACCCTAACTTTAATCCTAACCTAACCTAAACCCTAACCCTAACCTAACCCTAAACCTAACCATAAACTCTAAACCTAAACCCTAACCCCAACGCTTACCCTAACCATAACCCTAATCCTAACCCACATAACTCTAACTCTAACCCTAACCTAACCCTAAACCCTAACCCTAACCCTAAACCCTAACCCTAACCCTAACCCTAACCTAACCCTAAACCCTAAACCCTAAACCCTAAACCCTAAACCCTAAACCTATCCCTAAACCCTAACCCTAACCCTAACCCTTACCGAACCCTAAACCCTAACCCTAAACCCTAACCCTAAACCATAACCCTAACCCTAACCCTAACCCCAACCCTAAACCCCAAACACTAAACCTTACCCACATAACCCTAACTCTTACCCTAAACCCTAAACTCTAATCCTTACCCTAACCCTAACCGTTACCTTAAACCCTAACCCCATTATTTAACTCTTCTTATTTTATTATCATTTACTCATTAGCCGTTTACACAAAAGCCATTATCAGCGATCTAAACCATGACATGTATTTATTTCACTAACCTACACCGTTGGGTGTAGGTTAGTGAAAGTTGGACAGTGCTCGACTGAATGAAAGTAATAAAGTAAGCAAGCTGATCAGCTGCCGCTTTTCTTCGAGATGTAATTCTTCCAGCGGAGAATAGCTTAGCTCGGCTGCCCAGAGGACGGAGGCTGGTACCAAGGAACTCTTCTCTGGCTGCTGTTCACAATCCCCAAAATTGGTTGAAGTAATCATTCAAGGGAAGGTTGGAATTAATGCGCGCTGGAAGCTGATTGGTTCGTGCGACCCAATTACTGCCTTCCGAGAGAGAAAATAAATGTCCGTATTTATGACTGCTACAGCTCCATTAAACTTACTTTTGGCGTGCTTATTCTTACCAAACACATACGTTTTCACTTAAATTACGATTGATATTAATTATTGCGGATATTGATCTTATTGTCTGCGTCATAATACGTTCATACATTCGTTAAAAATTCATTTGGCGTAATAGTTAAAGTGTTCGCTAATATGCTAGTAGGCTGGGGTTCAACCCTCGGTCGATTCATACAAGAGACTGACAAAAAATAGTACTTACTGCCCATTTGCGTAAAAACTTAGCAAAGAGAAAATAGAGTAATTCAAGAAAGGAAGTAGCGCCTCCCCTACATCATAGTGTAGTAGCCAATGAAAAGGGAGCCTGTCGACCACTTTGCTTTATTATTTTAAATGTAAATCGCTCCAGACAAGGCACGAAGCCACTTGATGTAAGGAGTTAAACAAATACTACTTCAAGGTCAAAAACTAGCAAACGATAAGTATTAGATGAATAGATTCCGACCCAGAAAACAGCAATTACTCCTCCTTTGTCAGAAATATCGCTCATGAAGTTACGAGGCTGCCGAAAGTAAAATCAAGGTCTACTTTCTACTATCCTTATTGATATTGATCTCATTGTCTGCGTAATAATACGTTTATACATTTGTTAAACCGGCCCATTTGGCGTAATAGTTAAAGTGTTCGCTAATATGCCAGGAGGCTGGGGTTCAATCCTAATCAATCAGAATGAAAGAAAAACAAACTTTGGCCAAATTACAAAACATTTAGATAAGATAAGAATCAACAGAAATTGTAATTTTTCGCGATCTTTATGATGTAAGGGAGGCGCCACTTCCTTTCTTGAATTACTCTATTTATTATCATTCCATACCTTATACTGCTAACTTTTTACGCAAGAGGGCAGTAAGTACTATTTTTTTTCGAGTCTCTGGTATGAATCGACAACATGTAGTAGCCAATGGAAAGGGAGCCTGTCGACCTCGTTGCTTTATTTTTTTTAATGGAAATCGCTCCAGACACGACATGAAGCCACTTGATGTAAGGAGCTAAAAAATATACTACTTCAAGGTCAAAAACTTGCCAACGATAAGTGTTAGATTGACAGGAGGCTGGGGTTCATACCTCAGTCGATTAATCCTGTAAACTGATTGGCTATCGTGTGACCCAACCACCTTACAGGGGTATCTCTCCGCATGAAGAAATAAATATTAATGTCTATCACTGCTACACTCTCCTACTGATAAAAAACAGGTGGTGTTCCCTAGAGCTTGAGTGACAGCAAGTCTTTTCCAGATTTCTAGTACTCTCGTTTTGATTTTAAAATCACCATTGCAAATCACTTTGTGTTATCACATTAACCGTTTACCATTGAGTCTTCACTGATCACAGTCTTTGGCTTCGTTTGGAATTTGAGTGACAACAAGCCTCTTCAGAATTCCTGTATTCTCCGTACTCTTACAGTTTGGATGGTTCTTTCCGTCATCCGTCTTTCCATCCTCTCAATCGCCCGCAGCCATTTTCTGTGGTACCAACGCGTTTTTATTTTTGTATAACGATTAGTGGCCTGCTCAGTAAAGGGGAAAGGGTTAGAGTTAGGGTTAGGGTTAGGGTTAGGGTTTAGGGTTAGGGTTGGGGTTAGGGAAAACATCGAATAGATTTAAAGATACACTGGATTGACTAAGGAGTCCGGTGACACTGGACTAGGGATACATATGCGAACGTGAAAAAGATACTTGATTGTATTAAGCTACTCTCTTTCTTTCTCCGTTCGTTCGGCTTACTCTTCCTTCTTCTTTCCCTTTCACCTCTTCCTTCTTCTTTCCTTTTCACTTCTTCCTTCTTCTATACGAAAGGGAATGCACTTCACCGAAACAAATTGCTTTTTCTGAGGCCCGCACAGACGCAGCTGGCGTCCGTGAAAGAAGTAATTACTTCACATAAATGTGCGAACTCAACATTTTCGACGAATGAAAATGATTACCGATCATTCGAAACGATAAAGTTAGCGAATTCTAATAAAAACGGCGGACTTTACTACCCAAAATCAGAGTTCGTCTGCCGACACCTGCGCGACTCGAATTTGAAAAATGGTGATGGCGGCGGCGGCGGTTATTGGCGGTGGCGGTGGCAGGGGCGACGGCAACAACAACAACGACAATAACAACGACGACGACAACAACAATAACAAAGGCCTGTAGAACACTCCAAGATACCTGGCTTTTAGCTAGCTGAAAATTCCTTCAGCACGACTGTTCTCTCTCCAATTCCAGCCTTACCCTCAAAAGGTAAACACATACACACATGAAATAGAACTTTGAACAAACTCACAAACTTCTAACACTCGTGTCTTTTCCCACTTTGCGAACATTCTACTGTGAACCCGCACGCGTGCGCCCACTGCACTGGCCGCAATCGCCCCCACACCTTGTACCGGTTCAAAGTTGTCGTCCGACTCAGTCTGTGCTGCTGCTGAAAAAAAAAATCCCATCTGAAGCAGAATCACAATTTCAGGTTATAAACAAGTGACAAGTTTATTTATTGGGCCTCGTGTTTCCAGGTTGAATAGCAGACTTGCAAAATGAGATTTTTCCCGACCAATAAAACACATTAAGTCCAATCAGCACAACCATTTAGTTAAGAGCCATAGTTGACCCATATTGCTTGGACAGGCACACAGCTTCAACTGCCTATAATTCCCAGAGATCAGGCTCCCCCTTCCTCCTGACCATAAACCTTGGATTCCAGTCTTTCTCAGTTATAACCATTCGATCACTCTGGCACTGGCTACTTGAGATATCTACTGGAGATAACGACCAGACAAAAATTATCATGGAGACAATCTAGGAACACTATTTTTTGGTCTCAACATGACTCCCTATTTTTACGAGCCACTTATTTTATTTTAAAGAAAAATAAAATTCTGTGTGGCTTCCTTTAGTCGAGCATCTATCATCTGCATCGTCTGCCATTCGCACGCACCATTAAAAAAATGCAGCCTACTGCATTTTTACACTATACACAAAAGAGATCATTTAACTTTTCTAAACGAACAATTTACTCACTCAAAATATATTTCAAACCACTGGAAAATTGTAAATATATAAATATGTTTTTCTCTCTTTCATTCTCAACACTCTGTTGGTTAATTTAGCACTTGCTAAATGGTGATCCTTTCTCAACCATCTATAACATGCAGATGTGTACATGTCATCTATAACATGCAGATTTGCACATGTCATCTATAACATGCACTTTCACCATATTAAATTGTCAACGCGAGTCTTGGTACATTTCCAAAGACGTCAACTCATGCTACAAGAGTATTGGTGGCAGACTATGAGGTTCTTCTTATTTTCTAATTCTTTTTTTTAATCATAGTTCACCCCAAACAAGGCAGGACGCCACTGTAGACGAAGGAGGTTACTGAGTATAAGGGAGTTAGTTGGGGGGGGGGTCATCCTGAGTTGTGAACTGTGCAGCGAGAAGTCTGTTTACATTAGTTTTAAATTTCTGCATGTCAGTACCGACGGGGAAACAGGGGACTTACACAGTGAATGGATGGGACTAAGCTGATTGTCGGGTTGGTCGAGTGTATTTACGTCGAGGGGGACACCAAAGCAACAAGTTCATCGGAGCACATTCCATTGAAGAACTTGTAAAACAAGCACAAGGTTGCAAAATTGCGGCGATGGGACAGGGGCTGGAGCTTGGTGGATAGTGAGGGACCTATTAAGTTAGCGACTCTTTTTTTGACCTTGTCAAGGAGGGAGAGACTAATGGGTGATGCACCAGCCCAGATGTGACAACAATACTCCATGCATGGTGGTTTTGTAGAGATACAGGATAATGTCAAGTGTGAGAAGTTTACTAGCACGGCAGCAGTCTTGGCAATGACTTCTGTGTATTTGTTCTAATTCATATTACCTTTGAATGTTAGGCCGAGGAGTTTGAACGTTGGACTCTCAGGTAGGGTGTTATTTGACATGACAATCAGTGGCTGAAAAGGCTTCTTGTAGTTATTGAAGGAAAGGAGCTTTGTCTTTGCGGCATTAAATGTTACCATCCATTTATGGCTCCATTCCACTACAGACTGGAGATCACTTTCTAAGGATTCAGCCATTGCCTCGGATATGAGTGCGTCCGTTTTGCCCACATGACGAGAGTAGAGCGGGTGTTGTCAACAAATATACCCATCTCAAACTCAATGTCATCTTATATATCTAGCCTAACATATTCAGTTCCCTTGCTTTTGTCTTATTATGCCCTGTCTACCAGCGCTTGTATAGGTATCGCCTTGCTCTGAACCGATGACTCTAATCGCAATTGGGACTACTGCTGTCGCCTTAAGGTTTCATATTATTTATTTCTTATTTCCTCTTCTCTCCCAGCTCCCATACACATTTAGAATGTCATCCCTGCCCATCCACCCAGCCCTAATTTGTGGTCTGCTCGGTAAAGGGGAAAGGAAAACATCCAATAGATTTAAAGATACACCGGACTGACTAAGGAATCCGGTGACACTTGACTAGGGGTTAGGGTTAGGGTTAGGGTTAGGGTTAGGGTTAGGGTTAGGGTTAGGGTACGTGTTGGGGTTGTTAGGAAGCTAAGTTTTTATTTTATTTGGTTTTGTTTTAAATACATCTCTGGAACCAAGTGTTGAAAAGTTTGAGAGAGGCCCGTAACTGTAAAACAGAAGATGGATATATATATATATATATATATATATATATATATATATATATATATATATATATATATATATATATATATATATATATATATATATATGTGTGTGTGTGTGTGTGTGTATAGCAACTAAGTTTTATTTATATATTTATTCGTTATATATGGTTTTAAAGGTTGAAAGAGTTCCAAGTCTCTCTCTCTCTCTCTCTCTCTCTCTCTCTCTCTCTCTCTCTATATATATATATATATATATATATATATATATATATATATATATATATATATATATATATTATAATATTATATAATATTAATGCTCTATCCAGTATATTGAGCTTCAGTTTTTTATCCGGATGTTTCACTAATTATAAGATATTAGTTGACGCTTATATCTTTTGTTGGATTGCTTCATATATATATATATATATATATATATATATATATATATATATATATATATATATATATATATATATATATATGTTACTTTAAGAAAACATATTTCAGTATTATATATATATATATATATATATATATATATATATATATATATATATATATATATATATATATATATATATATATAGCTTCTTTGTAATATAGCAGGAAAAATCCCAGCAGAGTGCTCGATTAATTCAGAATTAAAGTTAAAAATTAAAAATTAAGAGCGTAATATTTATTTATTTGGGTACAGAAACATTAGTACAACATTCGTACCGTCGGTTTCAAGCACAGAAGGACTTAGCCATCCGGCTCTCTTCGATTTCTGTTGTCATGACAACATGTGATAACCACAGAAGCTGAAGAGAGCCGGATGGCTAAGTCCTTCTGTGCTTGAACCCGACGGTACGAATGTTGTATTAATGTTTCTGTACCAATTTATATATATATATACATATATACATATATATATATATATATATATATATATATATATATATATATATATATATATATATATACAAGGCCTGTCTAAAAAGTATCCGACCTTCGGCCAGAAAAAAATATTTCAAATACGTCACGGGGTTGGGACCCTAATCACCTTCAGAGTAGGCACCTTGTGCTAGCACACACTTAGCCCACCGATCCATCCACTGCCGGAAACACCTCTGGAAGTCTTCTTTTGGAATAGTGTTCATCTCTATCATAGCGTTAGATTCAACAGGTGTTTGCAGAAGATGCGATGGGTGTAACACGAATTAAGGAGTGGTTCAACCGATTCAAAAATGGCCGCACATCAGCGGAGAGTGACCAAACGTTCTGGCAGGCCTCAAACTGCTCGGAGTTCAGCTGTTGTTGAAAGGGTGCGAAAAAAAAAGATTATGCGGAACGCGACGGCGGTGATGAACACCTTTCCAAAAAGAAGACTTCCAGATGTGTTTCCGGTAGTGGATGGATCGGTGGACGAAGTGTGTGCAAGCAGAAGGGGGCTACTTTGAAGATGATTAGGGTCCCAACTCCGTCACGTATTTGAAATATTTTTCTGGCTTAAGGTTGGATACGTTTTAGACAGACCTCGTATATATATATATATATATATATATATATATATATATATATATATATATAGAGAGAGAGAGAGAGAGAGAGAGAGAGAGAGAGAGAGGGGGGGGGTATGGACACGCACAAGTCATATATAAACATTTCTTCATCTCATTATCTGTACTCTTTTCCCCTTGCTACCACACACACAGACACACACACACACACACACCTCAATACACTGACGAGGGTCGTAGGAGGCGGCCGAAAATTCTGTTTTAAAAAACGTATTTTTAAAAGACAGCTTTTATTCTTATAAGTCAACAAATAAGAAATAAATAAAAAATATATAAACATCTATATATTTTTTACATTATATATATATGTAACTAAATAATATATATATATATATATATATATATATAGAGAGAGAGAGAGAGATAGATAGATAGATAGATAGATAGATATAACTAAATTATATATATATATATATATAACTAAATAATATATATAATATATAATATATATATATATATAATATATATATATATATATAATATATATATATAGATCTAGATAGATAGATAGATAGATATAACTAAATAGTATATAATTATATATATATAACTAAATAATATATATATAATATATATATATATATATATATATATATATATATATATATATATATATATATATATATATATAGAGAGAGAGAGAGAGAGAGAGAGAGAGATAGATAGATAGAACTAAATAGTATTTTCATTTGGTCTATCAAACTTAAGTTTGAAATAGACTTTTCGTTGGTCTGTCACGTTTAAATTTGAAATCGCGTAGATTGAAAGGACGCATCTTTGCTACGTTGTGATGCCGGCGTTAAGGCCACGATCGAAGATTGACTTCTACAAATAACCGGTTTGCTTCCGTTAGAATTTTCCTAAGTTTGAAATAGCATTTTCATTGGTCTGTCACGCTTAAATTTAAAATGGCATTAAATTGTTTTTTTTTAATACATCTTCATATATTAAAAAGCTTATCGATTAAGCTGTGTGAAAAGGTATTCAAAAAAAAAAAAATGCTGTTGTATTTCGTCTGTCATGTTAACGTTCAGAATAGCATTTCCATCGCCAGAATCGAAGACTGACTTCTACACACAAACAGTTTGCTTCCGGTAACGCTTTTTTCCCCTCTTCTTCAAATGGCAAAGTGTTAGCGATCATCGCGGTCGCATGTGTGAATAATACCGCTACGAAACGTTGTATACATGCGTGTGGGTCAACTGAGGAGGCCGGAAACGACACTTGTAACGAGATCCCCTTTAAGATTTGAAAAGCCACGCACACAACCAATTTCCGGAATCCACTTCGCAAATTTTCACGAGAGATTTTAAACCGCCCTTCGCATTCCTCGTCGACGCTTCAAACTCTTTTTACATCACTCACTCTACCCCGCCCCCACCCTCTATTCTCCAATTTTATTTTCCCGTTCGATACTTCAATTTATTTACTCAGAGAAGAATAAATCCATAACAGAGACCCTGACGAATGTCAATTATGTAACTAGTGGCAATATCTTTTAAAGTAACATTTACGATTTCGTGTTTAAAAAAAAATGGAAATCGCTCCAGACAAGGCATGAAGCTACTTGATGTAAGGAACTAACAAGAACGAAATATGATTATCGCAAAGACTGGAGATGCCTACTGGCCTTAGTATTTGAAAGACCAAGGCTATAGGTAGGAGGAAAACAGTCAGCAGGAAGAGAATCCTATAAGCCACAATTTCTTAAAGTCGTTCAACACATGCAAGCATGTAAAACAGATGTTAAACCGATGATGATGATGATGATGATGATGATGATGATGATGATGATGATGATGATGATGATATAGACAAATCATCCACCCTCTAAAACTTCCGACCAATAATCAATCCTCTAAAACTTCCGACCAATCATCCACCCTCTAAAACTTCCGACCAATCATCCACCCTCTAAAACTTCAGACCAATAATCCACCGTCTAAAACTACAGACCAATCATCCACCCTCTAAAACTTCAGACCAATAATCCACCCTCTAAAACTTCAGACCAATCATCCACCCTCTAAAACTTCCGACCAATAATCCACCCTCAAAAATTTCAGACCAATCATCCACCCTCTAAAACTTCAGACCAATAATCCACCTTCTAAAACTCCAGACCAATCATCCACCCTCTAAAACTGCAGACTAATTATCCACGCTCTAAAACTTCAGACCAATAATCCACCTTCTAAAACTACAGCCCAATCATCCCCCCTCTAAAACTTTAGACGAATCATCCCCCCTCTAAAACTTCAGACCAATCATCCACCCTCTAAAACTTCAGACCAATCATCCACCTTCTAAAACTTTCCGACACATTATCCACCCTCTAAAACTTCCGACCGATCATCCACCTTCTAAAACTTCCGACCAATCACCCACCTTCTAAAACTACAGATGAATCATCCACCCTCTAAAACTTCACACCAATCATCCACCTTCTAAAACTGTAGACGAATCATCTACCCTCTAAACCTTCAGACTAATCATCCACCCTCTAAAACTTCACACCAATCATCCACCTTCTAAAACTGTAGACGAATCATCTACCCTCTAAACCTTCAGACTAATCATCCGCCCTCTAAAACTATTTACAGTGACAAAAAATATTATTATTTTTTACTTTAACGGCATGAGATTAATCACCAATCACAATCTTTGCTGATCGAACATTTTTTAATGTGTGTGAATGGTGATAACGTACGTACGAACATGAAATGCCTTAGCGTATTATTATAGAGATTTTTAATGTGTGTGAAATGTGATAACGTAGGTACGAACATGAAATGCCTTAGCGTAGTATTATAGATATTTTAAATGTGTGTGAAAGGTGATAACGTACGTACGAACATGAAATGCCTTAGCGTATTATAGAGATATTAAATGTGTGTGAAAGGTGATAACGTACGTACAAACCTGAAATGGCTTAGCGTATTATTATATAGATTTTTAATGTGTGTGAAAGGTGATAACGTACGTACGAACATGAAATGCCTCAGCGTATTATTATAGAGATCTTAAATGTGTGTGAATGGTGATAACGTACGTGTACGAACCTTAAATGTCTCAGCGTATTATTATAGAGATTTTCAATGTGTGTGAAAGGTGATAACGTACGTACGAACATGAAAGGTTTTAGCGTATTATTATATAGATGTTTAATGTGTGTGAATGGTGATAACGTACGTACGAACATGAAAGGTCTTATCGTATTATTATAGAAATGTTAGACCCCAGTGGTGTAGATAAAACGCCCCTAAAACCCATCTCTTTGCCCTTTTTTTCTGGTTTGATATATGACTTCGCAAAACGATGACACAACCGATTAATCGCCACCCCCACTTTCAGCTCGAGCTTGTGTTACATCCAGCCCTCGTGGGTAGGCAGTGCTTCTCTCCTTACTCCTAAAACGTAAGATTTCTAAACCAATCGGAGCCGTTACTATCTCCCAGCCCAGACACAACAGTGGTACTTCGGTCGACGAACTTAATTCGTTCTTTTACCAAGTTCGTGAACCAAAAATGTTCGTAAGTCAAAAGCAAAAACATTGAAATCAATGTAAATCTAATTCATCCGCCCCAGAAAAATATGTTAGATAGCGAAGGACGGGGAAGGGCGGAGGCAGGGCGCCCTTTAATTTTAAAAGCGGAAGTCGAGAAACACGTCACTTCCGCAAGAGAGAGGTTCTTTTTAAACAATAAATATTCTCTGTTTTATTACTAACTAATTGTCGGCTAAATATTCGTCAAATCAATAAAACGAATGTCGTTTTTTTAAAAAATGTATTTATTTAAAATTGTACGCTTTTAGTCGAATGGCTCGGTATAATTTTATTTGGGACAATTCATTTCAAAATAGGTAAAGTCTGATTTTTTTTACCTTTAGGCAGGGGTGGGCAACCTTTTCAGAGTGAGGGCCAGATGAGACTTTTGGAAGGAGATCGCGGGCCGGAGTGAAAAACGAAATCTCAGAATTACTATATTTTGTTCACATTAATAAATTGTACAAAAATTGCATTGAACACTCTACAAATCTGATATTTTTTCTCAAGAGACTTCTGTATGTGATGTTATAAAAGGCGCCGACGAAGAGCCATTTTGGAATCATAAAAAATAATGACGGGGGAAGTAGCAAGTTGATCCAGCATTCGTTTTGACACACCTCACATAAGTTCTCTGATTCATGCCCTTTCCTCGTTTCTCGTTTCCTCTTTGCCTCTCTTTCTATTTTTCTATTTTTATCTCAGGCCAATTTGAAATTAATAGTTAAAGAAAAATATAATATACATGCATCATCGCTCGCTGGTATTCATACATTTTTATCCCACTGTAAATCTTAATTGAAACCTACTTTTACGTCTATGTCACACAATGATATGAGTTTTACTGGGAGGTCCGCGGGCCGGATTGTAATAATAAAGCATAGCAGGGTGGCGGGCCGGATGCTAAGCCTTCGAGGGCCGGATGTGGACCGCGGGCCGGAGGTT
Organism: Sepiola atlantica; assembly: GCA_963556195.1. Classification (NCBI taxonomy): domain Eukaryota; kingdom Metazoa; phylum Mollusca; class Cephalopoda; order Sepiida; family Sepiolidae; genus Sepiola; species Sepiola atlantica. Next base: position 68,120,046 of record OY744542.1, on the reverse strand, counting down.
GCCCGCCTCTGCCTTAGAGACATCGGATTAATCACCAATCACTATTTGTTGCTTGTCAAACGATCTTATTTCTTTCAAAGGTGATAACGTACGTATTATTATATAGATGATAGAAACTGAGTATGGAATTTAACTAATTTCATGTTTCTATTCGTACGTTTGAATGACTGTATTTGCTCCTGTTTATTTTATTTCGTTAATTTCATTTAGGAAAGTTTTCCAAGATTCCATTCATTTATTTGTTGCTTTTCTTTCGCTACCACCTTATATCTATTTAAAACTAGCACGGCTACGCGGCGTTGCCCCGGGGGGAGGCGGGCATGGACTTAAACAGCATGTGTAAGATCTTTCTTTTAAAACTCTCTTTCACTAGCTCTCTACCCCCTAATTATCTATCCTTCCCACTCTCTTCCCACTCTCTCTCTCTCCCTATCGCACCCTCTTTGCCCCCTCCCTTCTCCCCCTATATCCCTCTCTCACTCCATTACACTCTCTATCCCCTCTCTTGCTTTCTTTAGCAACTGGAAAAAATCGTGGACAAATTACTACTACTACTACTACTACTACTACTACTACTACTACTACTACTACTACTAATAATAATAATAATAATAACAACGAATGAGAACTATTACTACTACAACTGCTACTACTACTAATAATAATGAGCGACTACTATTACTACTACTACTAATAATAATGAGTGACTACTACTACTACTACTAATAATAATAATGAGTGAATACTACTATTACTACTACTACTAATAATAATAATGAATGAGTACTACTACTACTACTACTACTACTAATAATAATAATAATAAAGAGTGACTACTACTACTTCTACTACTAATGATAACAATAATGAGTACTACTACTACTAATAAAAATAATATTAATGAGTGAGTACTACTACTACTACTAATAATAATAAAGAATGAGTACTACTACTACTAATAATAATAATAAAGAATGAGTACTACTACTACTAATAATAATAATAAAGAATGAGTACTACTACTACCAATAATAATAATAAAGAATGAGTACTACTACTACTAATAATAATAATAATAAAGAATGAGTACTACTACTACTAATAATAATAATAAAGAATGAGTACTACTACTACTACTAATAATAATAATAATAAAGAATGAGTACTACTACTACTACTACTAATAATAAAGAATGAGTACTACTACTACTACTACTAATAATAATAAAGAATGAGTACTACTACTACTAATAATAATAATAATAAAAAATGAGTACTACTACTACTACTAATAATAATAAAGAATGGGTACTACTACTACTACTACTAATAATAATAATAAAGAATGAGTACTACTACTACTACTAATAATAATAATAATAAAGAATGAGTACTACTACTACTAATAATAATAATAAAGAATGAGTACTACTACTACTAATAATAATAATAAAGAATGAGTACTACTACTACTACTACTACTAATTCTACTACTACTCCTAATAATAATAATGAGTACTACTACTACTACTACTAATAATAATAATAATACTAAAAAGGGAATATTTGTATGTCTATATTAGAAGGAATTCTTTACTTTCACTTTTATTAGTATCAGTTATTTTTAAGATTAAGCCTCCGCTTCTAAATTAAATTTGCATACGTGATCATTCTCTTTTTCTTTTCTTCCTTATAATTATCAGCTATTATTAAGATTAAGCATCTCCGTCTTTGCTCATAAAACTTAAATTTGCATACGTGATTCTTGAAGCGATCCGGACACACGTACGTTCACTTTTATTTACCGATTGAAATATCGTCACTTCTTTCAATCAGCAAGTTTAAACAAACAAACACATGTCGGACCAAAATACGATTCCGGACAGAGAACGAAAATAATCGGTGACACGGAAGGAGAAAGATCCGGAGAGATCGAATCAACAACAACACAACAGGAAAGACATCGAAACATCCCCACCTTCTATAACAAAGGAAAGTTGGTTCTAAAATCTATTTTAAAATTCTACTTGAATCACGTCACAATTATTTACGGAATGGCTAGACGCGTATATAGATACTAGTTCAGATGGCCGACGGTGGTAGGGGCAAAACCTTTCAAATTTCAAAGTTTGATGAAATTTTCTGTGAGATACTTTTAGATGCATCCACGCATCTCTTTGAGTGGCTTCGTCTGTCCGTTGATTTGTCACACTTAAGTTTGAAATAGCATGTTCGTTGGTCTGTCGCGTTTCAATTTGAAATAGTATGTCCGTTGGTCTGTCACGCTTAAGTTTGAAATAATATCTTCGGCTGCCTATCGCACTTAAGTTTGAAATAGCATGTTCGTTGGTCTGTCGCGTTTCAATTTGAAATAGTATGTCCGTTGGTCTGTCACGCTTAAGTTTGAAATAATATCTTCGGCTGCCTATCGCACTTAAGTTTGAAATAGCATGTTCGTTGGTCTGTCGCGTTTCAATTTGAAATAGTATGTCCGTTACTCTGTCACGCTTAAGTTTGAAATAATATCTTTGGCTGCCTATCGCACTTAAGTTTGAAATAGCATGTTCGTTGGTCTGTCGCGTTTCAATTTGAAATAGTATGTCCGTTGGTCTGTCACGCTTAAGTTTGAAATAATATCTTTGGCTGCCTATCGCACTTAAGTTTGAAATAGCATGTTCGTTGGTCTGTCGCGTTTCAATTTGAAATAGTATGTCCGTTGGTCTGTCACGCTTAAGTTTGAAATAATATCTTTGGCTGCCTATCGCACTTAAGTTTGAAATAGCATGTTCGTTGGTCTGTCGCGTTTCAATTTGAAATAGTATGTCCGTTGGTCTGTCACGCTTAAGTTTGAAATAATATCTTTGGCTGCCTATCGCACTTAAGTTTGAAATAGCATGTTCGTTGGTCTGTCGCGTTTCAATTTGAAATAGTATGTCCGTTGGTCTGTCACGCTTAAGTTTGAAATAATATCTTTGGCTGCCTATCACACTTAAGTTTGAAATAGCATGTTCGTTGGTCTGTCGCGTTTCAATTTGAAAAAAGCATGCCCTTGTTTACTTTCTTCGGCTTTTATCTTCTTTTATATAAAATAGAGCCATGTTTCCCCCTGTACTTTTGATGATATTAGATTTAGTAACAACAGGTAGATACAAAAATCTGCTTCGTCGATCAAATATGGCAAATATCGGTTCCTCTTGTTAAAAACAACAAAATTATCTTCAATCGATTTCATAGAGTTTTATCATTAATCCTGATGAATATTTTACTTTTTATTAGTCATAAATAAAGAGTGAGGAGTTTTCACTTCCTAAATCAGATGTACTCCTACTCTACCCATAGACATCTTTAAAAATTTACTAGTGAAAAAGAGGAAAAGAAAGTCATGAGTTGTCCTTTTCTACTTTCTTTTTCTTCTTTCTTTCGTCGTTTTCGGCTCACAGGGAGAAAAAGAAAAAAAATAATGAGAGAGGTAGAGAGATTATGAATTCATCTCATGAAAAGTTAGGGCAACTAATCTGGGAAAAGGAAAACTACGAAATAACGTCATACTTTCTCCGCTAACTCCAGCGTTGCTTCCAGTCGTTTTTTAAAAATTTTTATTTCTCCTTGCCACTGTAGTTAATTAATGCTGGGTCAAGTGAAATGCGGTTGGAAATTGCGGAACCTTTGATTCACTTTAAACTGCTCATCACACAGACAGCCTTTCAAAAGGTTACCGATGTCTATTGAGACCAGTCCAGTCAGTCAGTGTAAGCAATTGATAGTTTTATTTACTCCTCCCCAGGAGTTAGGCACAAGGCCAGTTTTATCTTACTCCCACAAGTAAGATGTGACCCAAGATCGGGTCGAGAAAGTGGGGTTTGAAAAGTCAGCACTCGAGAGGTAAGCACTCTGGCCATTTAGAAATTGCCTGGGCAGCCCCGTCGGCATTCCCCGGTAGGGGCGCCTCAGACGGTAAGCAATAAACTTACTCCTCCCCAAAGAGGGGAGGCAAAGCCTGAGAGGGTAGACCTCCTAGAACTGCACAGGACAGGCGTGCAGTATCCATCGGAACAGATACTACACTTTGATCTTAGCCAAAAGGCCAAGAAGCAGTTTTGAATCGCTTTTATAAAGTTGATCTTGGTTGCCACTTTCGTAGAGTTTTTGTACAAAGTTTTAAATGCCTAACAACTTTTCACGAGTTTCAGGAGTTTTGATAAAGAGGTCTTACCTCGAAATATATCATGAAACACGGTTACACACATTAGATCACTGTGTAGAAGTGGTGACAAAACAAGTAAGATTTACTATAAAAAAATCACTTCGTTTTTCTCCTTTTCATTTCTTACATTGTGATAAACTTCTATGACTTCCTCTATATACATTTTTAAATATATTTTTGTCTTTTTATGGAAATCGCCCCAGACAAGTCATGAAGCCACCTGACGCAAGGAGCTACAAGAATGAAAGATGATTATCGCAAAGATAGGAGATGCCTATTCGTCTTAATTTTGAAAAGACGAATGCTATAGGTAGGAGGAAAACAGTCAACAGGAAGGGAGTTACATACGCCTGCAGTTCTCGGGAAGAAGCTACTAGAATAGGAAGCTGTATTACAATGAGGTATCAAAACAGCGAATTGATGGAGACCACTAGACCAACGAATCAAACGAGCTGGAACAAAAGAAGCGGGGAATAGATCACATAATTCTGGAGAACACATGCCATAATAGCATTTATAGGAAAGACTGAGACTAGCAACGGTCGGACATAGGACCTATTTCTTCTTGTCCCCTGTGGGCAAATTGGTCATACACTGACCAATCGGCTTGCAGGGCGTATGATTTTCTAGCTGTCCCGAAACGGACTACTTTGACCAATTTAGTCTTGGGACGAGATCGGCAGAGAGAAACGAGACGCGATCGAGGAAACAGCTCTCTCCTGCCTGACTATCGTTCCAGCAGCAGCCACGACGTTGACGCTTCTCTGATTTTCCTTTCTGGACACTGTCCAATATTTTGTTACTTTACCAAACGGTCAAGTAACCCTTTGAAATAAGTTCTCTTTCGTCTGTTGTTATACAGTGTTTTTTGTTTGATTCAATTTCGTGCATAGAGATGTAAGAAGCATTCCTACAAGACTAGCAACATCACGTCTGTGAGAGAGAATACCATCTTGAAGCTGATCAGTCATTTATAATGAAAGTGAAAAAATAATGCGTATAATTTTCTTGCATAAGTTCAGATTCGTCCATAATGCTTCCCCAAAAAGCCGCCCAAATCATACGAGGAGGGAGGGGGGGGGGAGAAGGGTCCACAAGTGATCGGAAAGTATGAAGATAGTTTCAGAAATTTCGTAGTGAGAGCCTTGAAGCCGAAGAAGGTAGAGGACGGTCATGCATTCTTAATAATTAACCTTTGAAAAAAATGGTTGAACAAAATCCACGTCAAATTGTGAGAGAAAGTTCTGAGACAGTTAATGGCAGTATTTAAACGGTGTTAAAAAGCTGAATAGATGCGTCCCGCGTGAGATCGATGGATAAATGTTTGTTTCCCAAAATCGGTCATTATTTTACGAACAACCTAATAAACGAACAACTTATTAATGTAAGTTGTCTTTTATTTCATGAAAGCTGAAGTAAACACGTTTTATCAGTCTGAGAATATTTCTGAAATCCGTTTTCGTTTTTTTTAACTTTTAAGAAAAAAGTTACGAAGTCACGAGATAAAAAAAACACAAAAAAAACACGCGCACGATTATCCGACTGGCTAAAACGCATTCGTCGACGTGCGAAATAAATTATTTTCTTTTCTTTTTGTTTTACTTCCTACTGGCTAAAACACAACGTTACCATAGAAACTGAGATGAGCGTGCTTGACATAAAACATCGACTATACGTACGTACGCTATGACATAGTACGATCGTTTTACTGTTCGATTTTTTATTTTTCATTTAAATTTGATTTATCCGACTGGCTAAAACGCATCCGTCCACGTGCGAAATAAATTATTTTCTTTTCTTTTCTTTTTTTTTTTTTTTTGTTGCTTCCGACTCGGAGACGCACACTTCCCGCTAATGACTATCAGGTGTGTACTGATTACCCCGTCACGATTACCCCTCCTCCCACCCATAAAACCCATAATTTAACACTAGTTTGAATGCTAGAGATCCAAGGCGATCCATAATACAGGCCTAGCAAACATGCAACTGGGGTCCACGGTTGGGGGCGGACATGTGAAGACCAAAATCAGTGCTAAATAATAATTACCGAGAAAAGTTTTAGTAAGAAATTTCTTAATAATGTCCAGTAATTAACAACTATGAATATTATTAGAAAGCAGCTTAGAATAATTGATTTATTTTCATCAAATCAAATGTAAAAAGTACAAAAATTATAAAAGAACTAAATTCACAAAAAATCACTTTATTCACCATAAATTAGACACATTTTTGATATTTAAAAAAATCATTACTCAATTTGTTTATATTGATTACAGAAAATATAATGAATTAATACAATCAGAAAACAAATTCAACTATTTATCTACCTCCCACAAGGTAAAATGTGACACAAGGTCGGGAAAGTGGGATTAGATAAGCCAGCGCTCGAGGTGAGTATTCTGGCCATTTAAAAATTGCCTGGGCAGCCCCGTCGGCATTCCCCGGTAGGGGCGCCTCAGACAGTAAGCAATAAACTTACTCCTCCCCAAAAGAGGGGAGGCGAAGCCTGGGAGGGTGCACCTCCTAGAACTGCACAGGACCAGACAACCCCCAATAGACCGGC